>WEIT01032813.1:127430-140576 GCA_013389985.1 Dryoscopus gambensis | reverse complement strand
CTCGGGTGCGGCGGGGCTCGGGGCGCACGGCGAGTGCGGGGCGCGGTGCCGCAGAGAGCGACAGTCAGGGACAGCCGCGCTGCCGGCAAAAGCCACGAACGCCAAGGAAAGCAGCGCGGCAGTGCTCCAGCTCCTTGGATAGGCGTGTCTGCTCCCGGAGTCACTGACAGCGCCGTGCGACAGCAGCTCTGCTCCTTCGGGACCTGGCGCTGAAGTCTGTGGCACAACTTGAAATTCACGCACCGAACAGCAAAGACAGACCTGCGTAACTGTATGTAAATTGTATATAAACACAGAATTTCTAGTAATGTTGTCTGCAGAGCAATCTTGGCTTTAACACACAGAAAAGAGCACTCAGTTTCCTCCGGGCACCTTAATAAAAGTACCAGGCGACCAAGTGCAACGTGCCAGAAAAACAAGATCAGTATCTAGTGGATACCTTTACCCATGGCACCCTGGCCTCCAGCCTGGTAAAGCCAAATATTCCTATGCCACACTAAAAAGAAAACCTCTACGCCACCAATTTTTAGATGGTGGCAAGAGTTAAGCAAAGCAACAATCTAGTTTGTCAAGAATGACAGGTTAGAAGACCACATCGGAATACTGCAGTTAAAACATTAGAGCAGACTTTTATCAATTTCAGAATGGGCAACTACGAACTAAAAAACAGCCCAATCTGTGATGTTCAGCAAGGAGCCAACATGCAAACTAAATGACAGGAGAGACTGAATCACACTCCTCCACTCTGATTTACCATACACTATACATCTTCATACTAGCAAGAAGCCTACACAATTTTTCTATGAAAAAACCCCACAATTACCAGAATCTTATCTAAGAGAGGTGGTAAAGGCCACATTATCATGTGGCCACAGGTCAGGAATTGATGCCAGTAAGAGATGTATCAGCATTCCCACTGCCGCCTGCAAGTGCAGCCCAGCCAGTGCCTCTGCTCTGTCAGGTCCACCCTCTGGCACTGCTCACCTTCCCCCTCATGCCAGCCGGGTAGGGAGGGAATTTGTGTAGGGAAGCATGGAAGCAGCAGTAGGATGGGCAGCACTCTCATGCCCTCTCATCAGGTGGTACAGGCACAAAAAATGAATGGGCACATCCGTTTGCCTGAATTTGTGCTCATGCTCACACACTACAAAGACTTTAGCCATATCCAGCTCTGGTTGCCCATTGTCCCCTACACTTTGATTCAATCATATTCCTTATGTCATTCTGTTTTCTTGCCCCTTGCAAACATTTCTGAATCTGGTAGCAGGAATAACATAAATCTTAAGTTTTTCTTCTCTTTCTGAACTCCTATGGCATTATCCTTAGCCAGTGAACTGACATCCCTTGAAAAACAGTTCCTTTCCCTGCTTCTTTTCTGAAATTAGAATAATTTTCCACTTGCAAACAACTCAAATTTTCTTTCTTGTCCAAAAGAGCCAAGGTTTTCCTCAGTCAATGTAGTATGATAGCATTTTGTATTTTTAATTAAGTCATTTCCTATGCACTTCCTTCAGTGAGTTTCTGACTAGCACTATCACAGGTTCTCTTATGTGGTACTTAATAGGTGGCTTTAAAAAGAATGTTCAGGAACATGCAGAAATTAGCTTTTTAATGAAGAACTTCCTTTCTTTATACTGCTAGGAAGTAGGAAGGGAAAGGCATTTGTACCTTAGGATTCTATAGAACACAAAGAGTTTATTCCATTCATTGTGTAAACTCTCTGTGGTGGAGAAGTTGAACAGACATGTTGGCCAGAGAATGCTAAAATGGGTCAGATACAGCACTCATTTATTAAAACGAGCTTTTTACCTGAGTTTCTTGAGGAACGGAGGCTGATGGAGCTTTATTTTCCTGTCTGTCCCCTCCATCAAGTCACCTCCAAGAATTTTCAGATTTGGATATGGAGAATTTCAGGTTGACTAAAAGGTATAATTCAGAACGAGTTCTACATCCCTACAAGTTTTGTAGTAATTAGCATTTAAGAAGAAAAATTAAAATAAAGGAGAAAAGCTGCAGTGGAGACAGTGACCAGTTCTGGAGGCCACGCCTTCATTAGCCACAAGTACCAGTCAGGCAACTTGCACGTGGGCAGCTGAATCAGCTCCTGTAGTTGCTGTCTGAGATCCTGTCTGTATCTAGGGAATACGTGGAAGGAAGCTGAAGAGGGTGGAAAGGGAAGGTACAGAGAAGTGAGACACCATTATCATGATCTTACAGGTGAAGCTGAGTCAGACAAGATGGACAAGCCAATCCGAGGCTTGCTCACTCTCCTATGCACTCCCTCTGCTCTTAGTCCAACCCGTGTGCTCCTGCTTCCCTCACTGCAGCACTGGCTTGATCCTCATGGAACTACTTTAGCTCATTAATTAACAAAGAGTTGTTCACTTTCTGTATCCAAATTCCCTACATTTGCTCTCTGAACCAAAGGCTCAGATAAACACTGGAACATGACTGAAGGCAAGTGCAGAACTGCAGCCAGGAAGGGTTAGGAACCATTAGAGGCAACAGAGAAGATCCTTTTTAGCAGCAGCAGCTGTTGCGCTGTTTGACTGAGCCATTTCCTGACTACTTTAGAAGTCCATTAAGGAGCAGTGATTGACATTGTTTTATTTCAGGCACCTACCTGAGGCTTCTGAATTAGTCAGCCGGGAAGTAGGATCCTACCTCCTGCATTCTGCTATTGACTGAACAGACAGCCTAAGCTTCTAACTCACAGTGTAAAAAGATCCATTAAGGTAATTTTTAAAGGTATTCAGACTTCAAGAGAGCCAAACAGGGACCTCGTGATTTTTTAGAGATGCCCAAACATTAATATATTTTACAAAACAAGAGGTGTTTCCAAGTCCTGTCTGTCATGGGTTAGTCTGTCAAGGTAAAAGATGCAAACAAAACCATTACACTGTCTCAATGCCCTTGAGGAGCTAAGTGTGTTGTCCAAGGTCACAGAGAAAATCTGTGTCAGAGCAAAGCATAGAACTTTTATCTTCAAAGAAAAGTATCCCAAATACTGGACAGTGTTCCTTGTGCAGCATACCTTGCTGTCACTTAGCCACTGTGTGAACATAAAAAAGAGAGTTCTCCTTCCATCACTTTTGAACCAGTTTGTCTCATATAAAATAGGACAGTAGTTTTAAAAGTAATTATGGTCCCATCAGTTGTATGTAAATGTATTTTTTCCATGAAAATCAGTAGAGAATGACATAGGGATTAATAAAACAGGTAAAAGTCAGCATTGCATCTTTGTCTGATGCAGATAACTCATCAATCAGAATATGTCTATTATTTTTGCACAATTCAAGATCTTTCCTCTTGAAAATCATTGTGAGAAATATCAGAGGTTTTTTGGAACAACAGACAAATTCTTACAGAATACATTTCCAAGAACAGCTTCTGTTGGCAAGGATGGCCAGAATAATGATGGCCTGAATAATGATGGAAACGATTGGATTTTTCTACAAATTTTTCCCATATGTTCCACCATAATTCCACTGGCTTCCTTTTTAGGGAAATCAGACCTATAGCAGTTATACTAGAAAGGAACAAAATCTAGAGCATTACTAAGCCTGATAATTTAATCAGAATTTTAATAAGCTCAGAATAAATAGTTTTCTGTGACATGAATGAAAGGAAAGCAAGACAGCTCTCTTACTTTCAATATAAGACTCTTACTAGAATTTGCGATTAGTCAGTAATGGACAAGATATTCAAATAAATTCATGGCCTTTCACTGATGACACTGAGCTTCCAAGGCAGTTCCCATTAATATTTTTGGAGAAAAGTTCCCATTTATATATTTCAAAGGAGAACTGAGCTCCAAATTACTCACACCAAATATTAATAGAAATCTTTGCTTTAGTTTTTTTTTCCCCAAATATCCCACGTATATATACAAAGAGACTTAACTGTAAAAAAAAAGAAAAACCACAAAAATTTCAAAAAGATAGAAAGTTCTCCTGAGTGAAACAAATCCCACAGTCATCTTCCTTGTTTCTTCGTATTTTGGTTTTCTTTAAAAACTTCTTTCTTCTACATGTTATTCAACCCTCCATATTGTCTGTAGATTACACACTTTTATGGCAAAAGTTACAATATTGAACTTATGTTATCCTGAGTCAGTCCTGACTACCAGACTTGAACAACCCAGGAAGTTTTACAGAGATTATGTAAGATCATGCTCTCACATAAATCGTATAGGTTTTATATGAGCCAGAAATATTGGCAATCCTGGCAAACAAAGGAAAAGCATCCAGATAAGCCTGTTAATACCTACTCTATATTACTCTTCCATCAAAATGACTGCTATACCTGTGGGGAGTTAGGACACAAAGGCCAAAATGACAAATTCTTTTCTGAGAGTCAGCTTTGGAAACATGATCTGAATGCTGGGCAGCATTTACTGCTGAAGGACTTCAGCATCACCCCTATGTGTGAACCTTACCAGGAAGATCCCAACAAAGAGCTCAGAGTCAGAAACTTAATCAGGTTTTGCACCAGGTTCTCCCCATGTCACATATGAAGTATGTGTTGTCAGTAAGAGCTGTGAACACAAGTCTGTGGGAGCTGATGAGATGCATCCCAGAGTCCTGAGGGAATTGGCTGATGTAGCTGCCAGGCCACTCTCCATGATATTTGAAAAGTCATGGAAGTCAAGTGAAGTCTCTGGTGACTGGAAAAAGGGAAACATAGCTCCTATTTTTAAAAAGGCTGGTAATGAGGAGCCTGGGAAGCAGTGAGCCATCAGGCTCACCTCTGTGCCTGGGAATGGATCCTCCTAGCGGCTCTGCTAAGGCACAGGGAGAACACGGAGGTGCTTTCAGAAAGACAACGCGGCTTCATCAAGGGCAGGGCCTGCCTGCCCAACTCAGGGGCCTTCTACAGGGGAGTACCTGCATCAGTGGCTGCCTTCAGGAGAGACACAGGCAATCCCACAAACTGCCTTTGTTGCTAATTATACACTTTTCAGATCTGCACTTAGAAAGGGCATTATCTCACTGTGTGCCCTGCTTTACCCTTTACCTTAAAGAATTCACTGTGGCCAAACTGAATTAAATTATGCAGTTAGAATTGGTTAAATGTGTGTTTTTACATAGACTAAATTTTAAATAATGTAGAACATGGCAGGCATTTCCTTGGTCAAAGCTCACTTTAGCAAAACGTTTATGAATAACATGGCAAGAATAGCACAGAATATTCTGAATAAGATAGAGTCAAACTCTTAGCACTGCTATATACAGTGAAAGCTTGTTGAATCAGAAGGGAAAATATACCTGTAGTTGCAATTACAATGAGCCAGACTCTGAAAAATATATACATCCCATTCTGCTGTGAACAGCCAGTCTTGTGTGGGGTAGGAAGTCTGGGGCCAAAAAAATTTAGTTATCTAAATCATCATGAAAGTACCTCAGTGTATAATTTGATGTCTGATCATAAGATATCTCCCTGTACTCCTGGAATTCACACATCACTGTCTTAATTTCTCACATGCTATTTTCTTTATACATATTTTCCATCCTGAGCTCTGTGTTGCAGGGCCCTCTGGCTGAGAAGGATAGAATTGGACAGGTCTCCCTTCAGAGTGTATAAAGATCATTCCTTAATTAGCTGGTGGATGCAATTTGAGTTGAGAGCACAAAGTACTGGCTCCTTTTCAGGAACTGAATGCCTTGTTCCTTGTCACACCGAGTCAAGATATCAGCCCCTGGTAGCTGACCTGGCACTGATCAGTTTTATAGCCAAGGCAAATGCCTGCACATAGACACACCCTCCTAGACAAAATCTCCTGGAAATTGTGATGGCTGCTTCACAAGGACTCAGAACACACTTGGGAAAGAACATGGGCCAACCAGCCAAAAGCACAGTCTTAGAGTCATGGCAACAATAAACTCAAATGCTGAAAGATTCCTGAAAATATTTGGAAAAAAAACCCCCCACATTTCTTTCCCTGTTAGTCTTGCCCAGTATGTTCATATACATAGGTTCTGGGTATTTTCTTTCTCTTGCCTATTGACATATACCAATAAAGCTATCTTAAATACATGTAATGTATTTAAAGCTCAGATCTATATGAATTTTCTCATGCAATATTTTTCTTCCAATATGTTAAAAAAAACCACCAAAACCAGAAGGTTTAATTCAGTCACGCTTTTTTCTTTTTTAGTTCACTTTTGAATCTGTTTGAGCTTAAAGCTGATGCCAATTCTCCACAACATTCAGTTGTTTATTCCACAGCAAGTCACGCCGATAGAGATGCCAGCAGATGACTGAATTCCCAAGTTAAGCACATCAGTGGAGTAAAACACGGGGTCAGGCTGCCCTCTGCGGGCTGGGAACTGGATCTCGGACAAATTGTTTTGCAACACCTCACAGAAAGCAATCAATGTGAGTACAGGATTTCTACATCTGAATACAGAATTTTGATTTATGATGTGCACATAATGCCAATATAGCAATTGGCTCTCTGCTGCCTGGTTGCTGCTGCTGGAGAGGAAGAAGGAAATGCAGACTGCAGGTGTCTGATGCAGCAGTCAAGCACTCCAGGTACAAATAACAGCTCAGTATACATCACCTGGGAATTCCTGGGGGACCCAGAGGATAACAGCTTCTGAACATAAAACCAGAGAAACTAAATGCCTGGAAATACTTCACTGGCACATGAGCTGCCAGGCAGGAATCAAGTACAGTGTATTACAGCACCACTCCAAGATCTAATCAGGAGCAGGTTCCTTTATATGAGGTATATTACAGACACAGCTCTGCTTGCTTCAGCATTTCACAACATGAGGCCTGAATGTCAAACTAGTCCAAAGCAGCCTGAGGCAAGAGAACAGGGATGAGCAACAGAAATATTCCTACATGACGCTGGGTCTACTACAGACTTCATTTTCTTTGCTCATTGCCAGTGCCTCCAGCTCAGTTCCTTAAAGGCTTCATCCAAGTACAGACGTTCATTCCTATAGGGCTGATGACTCAGAAAGAAATTGCAAAGGATTGAGCTGTACATACTTTTTCTGGAAATGGGGTTTGGCTCAGAGTGTAGCTTCCGAACATGAAATTCTAACAGGAAGTGTTCAGGTGCTCCCGCTACCCCCACCCGCAGGTAAAATAATGCAATGGTCGACGGTCATTCTCCCCTCTGTGGGAACCACAGGAGAATTCAGTTAGTTGTCGAGAAGGGCCAGTCTTTAAATACAGGAGCCTTCTTAAATTCATTGGGGTTTAGTTGTTGCAGAGATTACACAAATATCACGAGGGATGTGACAGCCACAGCAGTTAGTAAGTGTCTTCGTAAACTCAAAGCAGCCCTGTAGCTTCAAACAACATCATTTTAGAGCCAAGCAGGACAAGTGAACTGCTAAGATGATGGGCTGTCAGGTGTAGCAACCAAAGCTTTTACAAGCCAAGTAATACGCAGCACTTAAGCCCATAGGTAACATTACTCGCTGGCATACCAATTCCTTCTGTATGGGATACACAGGGATATTTTTCCCCCCAGAAATACTGAGGGATTCGCGCTGAATCCTCCCGCTCTGTGTCCCAGAGGTGACGCCAGGTCAGCTGCGCCCTCTGCTGTGGAGAGCGGGAACTGGCGGGAGGCAGCGGCCTCTCCCCGGCGCGACACATGGAGAACATCGCTGGAATTCTCTCATGCAACTCTATGGATAGTGAACGCTGGAGCGCGTTGTGGCACTACAGTTTGGGCCTGCCTAGATAATTGTGCTATCAATAATTTAAAATTAATCACGAAGCCACTTCCGAGTGCCTTGCGTCATAAATATTTCAGACACTTGCTTCAAAATTAAGATGTTTTACAATGCCAAAATTTATTGTCAGGCTCCACGAGAGATTTCAACTATACCTCAGGACAAAGACATGTGAATTTAAAGTCTGACAAAAACCTACTTTTAATTGTGGACTAATGAGAAAGAGAGCTCTGCTGAAAGCTTCTATACTTGCATGGTAGTAATGTGCCTGAATTAATTTGCATAACTCATATGGACTATCAAGATCAGCTTTTGCTTATGATTAAACAGATTATCTGATGACATTTTAGGGATCAACAGATTATAGTCCTTAATCCAAAGATGTAAGTAACAATGAAATCTTATTATGCATTAGAAAACAAACAATGCAGTCAGAGCTGATCTGAAAATGACTCAGAAATCTCTTAGCAGGGTCAAGGCTAAGCACCTAAATTGTCCCCAGAAACACACACAGATGCTGGTTTCCAGACGTCCCTCTCTGCAAGTATTCAGATGAAAGACTGAGGGAACCAATTTATATCAGGTAGACCACTCAATTTTTTTCTCAGTATTTTAGGGCAAAATCCAGTTTTATGTTTATTTATACCACATTCAGACCCTTGCATTCATTACAGTTGCAATATAGCACAAACCCAGTAGTTTACCTTTAATCTCCTTGCTTCAGCTTCCACTACCACAAGAAAAATATCCTTGTGCTCCTGCCAGCCTGCAGACTGCAGTGAAGTTGGCTAAGCTCTAACTGATCACATCTGAGTATATTTTATCTGCTTTCAATAATTTATGTTATGCTAGCATTTGCCGATACCGGCAGAACATCCATATATTTACTTATAGAGGAAAGACTGGATTTTAGTGCTTCCAGTGGAATAGAAATATGAGGAAAACATGATGTGATTGGAAAAGAAATGTCTCATTTCACTGACAACATGTACTCCTGACCTCCTCGTGGTCCCCTTTACAAGCCATTACATGAGGTAAAGCAGCGTGGTACAGAGAGTTTGAAGCACAAAGAAGGAGCAGCTGCTGGGCAGGCAGGATTTGCCCAGTGTTGTGCCCTCCACAGTAGCAACGAGTGCTGGTGTCAGGAGACACTCGAAGATGTGACAGGTAACCACTCAGACAACAGATGAATGACTGGGAAGTCTGTAACCCAGCAGAAGACAAATTAATGTCTCCATGGAAGGAGCAGATGTGCAACAGAATGCACAGGCCACGAAATGCCTGAAAATGGGATTTATGAAATACTGCATGAGCTGATTACATGGAGCTGCTAGCAAATCAGCAGGGAGGGAGGTGATGTACGCAGCTGAGAGCACAGAACCAGAAAATTCATGGCAGAAAATGATTTCGATTCCACTGCATGCTCTTCAGTATGCAATGCACAGCATGCTTGCTTTCTGTAATAAAGCCCAGCATCAGAAAGGTTATGAAGATGATGTTAAATATCTCCTTAGCCCTTGTCAAAAGCAGAGATCATGCTGAGCCGCTAAAACGTCATTCTTTATTTCATCCAAGTAGTCACTGCAAACGTAGATGTCAATCTGATTATTGTAAACACAATAAAATCCCGCACAGAATATCAACAGATATTGGGCATAGCTCTAACAGGAAAATTTAATCTTAGGGTTAAAAAATTCACCAAATCTTCAGGCTCTCTGAAGCAAAAGTCCAGACTGCAGGAACTTCTTCTGTAATGTAGACAAATGCATCCATTAGACACTGGCCTGGTGCCATCAATCCAAATAGCAGAGAATATTTTCAGATAGAAAGGCCAGCACATTATCTCACTGTCACACACCATCTAAATTGATTTAATCTAGACAATTTCATTAATTTGTAAGAAAGAAGAAAGTTCCCAAAAGCTCTATCAATTAGAACAGGCTTGCTTTCACTTCTCACATTCAAGCAAAACACTAACTCACTGCATGTACCACTCCAAAAAAAGAACTACCTTGCCAAAAAAAACCCCTCAACCCCAAGCCAGCAGAACTGTGCTCTTAAGGGTACTAAAATAGGTAGTAATACTTGTGTTTGTTTCAGTGGAAACAACATCAAGCATAAGCAGGTGAAGATGTATTGTGGCACATGACATGACATTGGTAGCCCATCCATAACTGCATCATCTCCAGTTGAATCATCCCTCATGAGAACAAGAAGTATCCACACAAAATGTAACCTTAGCTGAGTTCTTCTGCACTGACACTGGTGAAATAATTTTTCCATTAGTTTCCAGTGATTTGCGTTACTACTGGTTTGTATTTATTTATTGAATATTCCCATCAGTGAGAAATACATGCATATGGTTGAGAAATTGGAGACTACTTTGAAAGCACATTTAAAATATATATCTCAATTTCCTAGACATGTAAGCACCAAAAACTGGATTCTGCACTATGGCTACAAATTCAAGCCCAGTCTATTGATTGGTTAATGTGGGGTTATATGCAGACACTCAATTTGTTTAATAAGGTTAGGAATAATCATTTACATGTAATATTTTTTCTTTTTTTCCCTTTACTGCAAGGCATTTCACATTGGAAAGTCCTAATAAGAAGTCACTTTTACAACCAAAATCTTAATTTCAACCACAATGAACTGTTCTGTTTAAATAATAATGCATTTATATACATCAGTCACTCTTAGAATAATAAGAGGCCCTCAAGCATTACAAAAGCTTTACCTCACCATCTGTGATTCTATGATTTATGATTTCATAAATTGTTAAGTACGATTAGGAATACTCTCACAGTTATAAAACTGTCTCCTTTTATGTCTTCATGATATCTTAAAGTTTCTTTATTCATTCTGCTGCTCAGAGATCGGAAAGCCCAGGCACATTCAAAAGACATTTTTGCAGGAAAAAACAGGTTTCTAAAGCATCTTAAATTACCACATTCTCTTAGACACAGATAGACAGACACCTTCCAAATGCAGCACCTGTCCAGGTAATAATCACCTAAACACAGAGATGTTTCATCATATGACTACCCACATAGAAAATTTACATTTCCTAACATCTATAGAATATAACTTGACAAATAGGGAATAAGCAGATTTTTAAAACCCCAAAATAGTTACCTTTTAAAGTGATATTGACATATCTGGATTTTCAGATTTTGAGAAGGAAATAGCTCTGCTCCTTAGCAGCTGCAACAAAGGTGTCCACATACAGCCAGCATTTACTTCCATAGGGTACTTGGGCTGCAGCTCCCCATGCCTGCAAAGCACGGGGCTAGTAACAGCAATCAGTACAGCAGAATCATTAGTAAGACTTCATCACAGCATCAAGTCATAGTCAGAATTCTCAGATGACACAATTTAAAGAACAGCAGTTAAATAGCAGTTTTGTCCTGTCTTTCAATTCATCTCTCTCTGCTTGCTCCTAGCATATGAGGAAGCTGGTGTTCATTCATCTCCAAAAATTAATGTGGAAACTTTTCTTCATTTGGTACTAAATGTTCTCCTCCCTTTCCCATACTGGTCTATCATCTTCCCAACACTTCCCTCTGCTACGCAGTGCCAAAGTAATCCTGTTCTCCTACTTCAATTTGCCCCGTGTCCAAATATTTTCCAAAACATCATATTGCTTGCCAGCTACATCTATAACTTCTGCTCACCCCACTTTACCTCTGCTTTTCCTGTGGCACTGCAAAATGGAAGGGATGATCTTTTTCTCTGTAGTATTTGATTCAGAGGTGAAACAAAGCCCTCTTTGTCTCCTTCTCTCTGTATGGGAAAAACCCGAACAAACCAACAGTGAAATTGGCAATGTGCACATTGCCACAAGCCCTCTCAGCTGTGGTACCCTTCAAGGACCCTGCCACCTGCTCCACCAGCCTCTCACCCAGCAGCAGCAAGATAGGATCAATTAAGGTTGGAAAAGACCTCCAAGATCATCAAGTCCAACCTTTGACCTAATGCCACCTTGCCCACTAAACCATATCACAAAGTGACACGTCCACTTATTTTTTGAACACTTTCAGGGATGGTGATTCCACCACTTGTCACTGACTTTCTGAGCTCATCACCCTTACACTGCTTTGTGAAGAGTTATTCCATACATGCCAGGGCTGCTCCGCATCCATGCCATGCCAGCAGGAGGGTGGAGGCAATTCTCTCCCCACCCTCACGATTCTGAGGGACCCCGGACACCTTTGTGGGAGCTCAAGAGCAGCCTCTGGGCACAGAGACTGTGGCGGTGGCACCCCTTCCCCTTACCTGAGACAGTGTGTGCCCAGGTGGCCAAGAAGGCCAGTGGCATCCTGGCCTATCTCAGGAACAGTGTGGCCAGCAGGACCACGGAAGTGATCATCCTTCTGTACTGAGTACTGGTAAGGCCACACCTCGAGTGCTGTGTCCAGTTCTGGGCCCCTCAATTCAGGAAGGACACTGAGGTGCTGGAATTAGTCCAGGGAAGGGCAAAGAAACTGGGGAAGGGTCTGGAGAACATGTCCAGTGAGCAGTGGCTGAGGGCATGTGGGCTGTTTAGCCTGGAGAAAAGAAGACTTAGGGAGGACCTTATCATTTTCTATAACTCCCTGGAAGAAGGCTGTAGCCTGATGGGGGTCAGGCTCTGCTCCCAGGCAACCAGCAACAGAAGAGAACATAGTTTTAAGCTGTGCCACGGAGGTTTGGGTTAGCCATTAGAAAGAATTTCTTCATACAGAGTGTGATTAGACATTGGAATAGACTGCCCAGGGAGGTGGTGGAGTCACCATCCCCGGAGGTGTTTAAGGAAAAACTGGACATGGCACTCAGTGNTCTGGGCCCCTCAATTCAGGAAGGACACTGAGGTGCTGGAATTAGTCCAGGGAAGGGCAAAGAAACTGGGGAAGGGTCTGGAGAACATGTCCAGTGAGCAGTGGCTGAGGGCATGTGGGCTGTTTAGCCTGGAGAAAAGAAGACTTAGGGAGGACCTTATCATTTTCTATAACTCCCTGGAAGAAGGCTGTAGCCTGATGGGGGTCAGGCTCTGCTCCCAGGCAACCAGCAACAGAAGAGAACATAGTTTTAAGCTGTGCCACGGAGGTTTGGGTTAGCCATTAGAAAGAATTTCTTCATACAGAGTGTGATTAGACATTGGAATAGACTGCCCAGGGAGGTGGTCGAGTCACCATCCCCGGAGGTGTTTAAGGAAAAACTGGACATGGCACTCAGTGTCATGGTCTGGTTGACATGGTGGTGTTCAGTCGTAGGTTGGACTCGATGATCTCAGAGGTCTTTTCCAGTCTAAGCGATTCCGTGACTGATTCACTTCCCTGCCCTGGAGGTGCCCGCAGGAGCGGGGGATGGCTCGGGGCACAGCACCGGCCCGCTCGCAACCCGGCAGTGTCGCGCTCCGCCCTTGTCCCGCCCCGCCCGCACCCTGGGGCCGGCACAAACGGCC
>WEIT01032813.1:4507-114289 GCA_013389985.1 Dryoscopus gambensis | reverse complement strand
TCTGAGCTAAAATGCGTGGATCATGGGGTGAATGAGCTTGGCAGCCCTTGTGCTGGAATGTTTTGTATCACACTGCAGATGCAGTTCGGAAGGCATGGTGTATCCTGTTCCAAGGATAAATGGAGCTCCCCAGGGTTTCCTGCTCAGTCAGTCTTTTACACATTGCCATGAGTTTTAAATCGATTTAACATAATTAGGCAATGCAGGACAGTGGCTCTCTGAGCCTGAGACGTTCCTTGCTCTGGAAAAACCAGAGATCTGCAGTACCTGTTGCTGTACCAGCTGTCCTGCAGTCAGGCTAAAATACCTGCTCCACCTGGGCTTAAAACGCTGCTCTATTAAAGATACTTGCTCAGAAATCCAGCTCATTCAGCAATCTCTAAATGTCGTCAAGAAACCAAGATGAAGTGGTGACATATGTGAGGCGGGTAATTAGGAGTGTGTTTCTCAGAGTTGAGAGAAGTCATTCTGCACTCACACAAATACGTCTGTACAGACAATTCTTGTACAGCCTGTCTTTACACTTTGCCACTTGTGAGTTGATACATCTGAAATAAACACGCAGTTCCGTGCTTGCAAGATGTTGCAAAGATCTGGTGCAAAATGAGTTTCACAGCAATCAGTTAGAATTACTGCATTACTGTGGAGGTGCCCTGATGGTACATATTTTGCCATTCTGTTCAAAGGATTGCTTGACAACTCAGCAATGATTAGGGATTAAAAATCTAGAGAGAATTACTTAGAAAGGAGAACCAGGTTAGGCTGTTGCCACCTCCATTCAGCTGTGCAGTGGACCAGATGAGGGAAATTATGTGGGTTAAAATTAACAGCATTTATTAACATTGTAGAACATGCTACAGTGGGGGAATTTAGCTAAAAACAAAGGCCCACATAAAGGCCCACAAACCATCAGATCTTGTGGAGATAGGAAAGTCCTTTCATGTGACATGGTAGGTGAGGGATGGTAGAACAAGGGTCTGCATGTTGCACAGATATTTGTGATTTATATTCTGCTCAGAGAAAGCAACAGCTTTCTCTTGTCCTGGACCATCTGTGCATTTATAAATGCTTTAGCTGCCTAAGGTGAATTGCTCATGACTTTAAGAAACCTTCTGTAGGTATTAAGATTTTTATAGTTTATTGTTCTGTATTTGTGTGTATTGACTCACTGAATTGCTGGATTTTGTGGCACAATAACTTAAAAAACATCTGACCTGTAATTAATTCCGAGTCAATTTCCCCGTATCATTGTAATGATACAGAATATTTTCTGGAAAGATTGGTAGAAGTTTACCCTAGAGCAGTTAACTGAAAGTATGAATAATTTGAAAGGGAAAACAGTAATGAGATGCAACATTTTTTATTGATCTCTGTTAATATTGATAAAAGTAATACATTAACAGATGATGATATTTTAAAAAATACTTTTGGCTAAATTATTGCTCTTTAATTAGCCATTCCGAGTGACAAATTTATGTCTATGTTTTTCTCTACGTTTATTATATTTTTTTTATTGTTCATCTGTTTTTGTTTCAGTGTCCTCCAGGAATGAAACAGCAAGTTCTGGCTTTTTATACAAAACTTCTTGGAAGAATACGGCAACCTCTTCTTCCCCACATAAATGTGCATAGGCCAGTGCAGGTACTGTTCAGATTCTAAGTAAACTATATTTTTGCATGACAAGTTTCTTTTATTCTGCTGTAGCTAGTGATATCTTTAATCCTTCCATTGTCAAGTGAATTAAAGAAACTGCTTGGGTGCCATATCAGTTTTAATGTGCTGATGATTAGAGCCTTTAACTGCTACTGCAATACAAGTCATAAATAGTAAAGAAAACTTGTTTGTAGCAGTCTAAGTCCAGATACTGAGTTCCAGTCAATACTCATACATAATTGTAGTGTGCATATAAAAATAATTCAGTCTGTTGTTCTTAGAAGAAGCAATAACTTTCTCAATTGTTCACTTTATGTGACAGAAATTAATCAGGCTGTGTGGTGAGGTTCTGGCAACACCAACAGAAAATGAAGAAATTCAGTTTCTCTGTATAGTGTGTGCAAAGCTGAAACAGGATCCATACCTGGTCAACTTCTTCCTCGAGGTGAGTAAATCAATTCAAAACTTTACAGGTGTATTTACTGTGTCATACACAAAATCTAGTAGAGAACTGTAGATGTCCCATTGTGCTTCATAGCTTAGTTTTCATTCCATCTGTTATTTTTTATCCTGTGATATTAGAAGTCTTGTTGTTTGGATTTTTTTCTTCTTCCAGAGACTTTATACATCTGATTTTCACTAGAATTTTATTCAGGGCTTACCAATACTCCTGCCCAAGGTCCTTTTCCTTTGCAGTGAAAGTGCCTGCAGAGCAGGGATATGAATTGCAATGTAGAACACTGTGTGAGGGAGACCTTGGCCTTCTTGTGTTGTTTTTGTCACCCCAACAAAGACTAAGAGACAGATTGCAGGGGGCACTGAAACCTTGGGGGTTGGTGAGTGTTCTGCAGGATTGGGCCCTTATTTGGGAGTGGCACGTATGTTGTAGCTGCAGTGCCAGCTCACAATCTACAATACAACACCATCTTCTTTCTATCTGTAAGACAGGCGAGCATCTTTACTGCCTCCTTTAACATGTGGCATTATGAAATCAGAGTGGGAAGATAAACAGTTTCTAGACTGACTTTCTGTTCCTATTTAGAAGATGCATAAAAACAATTTGGTTTATAAAAGTCCATTTAGAAATGCCTTGTGCTCCCACTTGGCTGTTTGCTATGGTGACGGTCTCTGTTAAGTACGTGATACTTTGCTGAAAAATATTCCTTCAGGAATATTTTACAAGCTTTCCACAAACAAGATCTGTGACAGTAGAGGCTGCTAAACTGCAAAAAGATGTTATTTTCCATTAGGTATGTGATTATCATTTGCATGTCAGTAGTAAAGAATCCATCTTGAGTTTATTTTTACCTTAATTAAGTATCATCCTGATTGCCATTGTATCCACTGTAATTGTAGAAGCAGCAGAAATGGTGTAAGGATTGAAAAGGTAATGTTCAAGCATTAGAAGCACTCAGAAGCAAACTACTGCATATATTACATGCAAAATATGGTAGAATTCTAAACTGGTATTACTTTTAGTGTTATTTGTGTGAGTTGTATGGTTTAAGACTCTTAAATAGTGCCCTTGCAATCAAACCTGAGAACCCCAGTCATAAGTACCGCAAGTGTTTTGTCCCGCATTATTAGTGTTCTTCCCCAAAATAGCAAGATTCCAATGTTAAAAAACAGACATGGAGAAACAGGTGATTCCAAGTTTCAAAAGGATTTCTAGTTTCACAAAATGCTGTCTGTGGAGTTCTGGCAAGGTGGCAAACATTTCTTGCAGCTCCTGTTTCCTTCACAGCATTATTCTACATGTTGTAGCCCAAAGCATTTGTCCTCACAACTTGCGATGGTTGTTTCCAGATGGGGTAAGTGGGGTACAGAATTGTGCTTCATTAGAATTGAATATTCTGCTTATTCACATTTGGCCTCTTAGAGGTGCTGTTGTTGTGACTTGATCACTTTCAAATGCATGAAAGGCTAAATGTACAGAATTCTATGTGGCATTTCTCTCTCAAAGCTCCAGCATTTATACGATGAAATGCAGATGGATCTCTCCAAAGAGTGTTTGTATCTGTTAGTTTTGCTTCCTTCTTTGACTGTTTCCAATCAGTTTATACAGGATTTTATGAACATCAAAAACCAAGTGTGTACAAAACCAGAATCTCCTTTGTATGATTCCATACCAAATAGTTTGTTGATCGAATGCTCTTTTATATTTTTGAATTATATATATAAATGAATAAATATATAGATATAAATATATATTTTAGTAAGATCTTTCACCTATATTGCTTAAGCAATAAGGGTATATGGCATAACTGTGTTACTTGGGCAAGTTATGTCTGTTGTGGAAATAAGAACTTGAAGAACTTCATTCTACTTTTTTAAATCTTTCAAATCCCTGTACTAATTTTATTTTGGCATCAATGTATTCTTTTTTTTAAACTAAGTTTTCCTAGTTCTTGTGCAGAGAGAAAGAATATACATTGTAATATTTGACTTATCACCTCTAACTCAGGCATATTTTAGGCTAAACTTCGCTCATCTCATCCCATCTTAGGTGAGATACTCCTTGCAACTGATTGTTTTGTGCAAAGGGACACTTAATTCTCTGTGCTTTGGTTTCTGTTCTTGAGACCTTAATAAAGTTCTAATATAGTAGCTAAAAAGTTGTACCTTCATTTTATTAAATGAACAATAGTTTCACTATTCACTTCTAATTTCAGTGCTACAAATTATCAACTTTTTATTTCTTACCACAAATTAAGTAGAGATTCTCATCATGACCTGTGATATCACTTGATTTTTTTTCATAGAACTCTTTTTAATTCTCTCAGAACTTAGACATGGCATCATCCACCACAGATTTTAGAACTGATGGTTACATATCACAAAAATACAAAAGTGTGGGTTTATGTTATCTGCTCTCTGTTAATGCTGAATTCATGAGTACTTTGTTTAGAAAGCATTGAATATGTATTCTATGTAACCTTTTCTATTAGGTCATTCAGGATCCTGTTTTGCACCTTTGCAGGAGGCAGGTGAGCAGCTGAGCTGCAGAATTGCATGATTAGACAATAGGAAGCTTAAATACACACAAAAATTCTGCCTGTATGTTGTTCAATGTACAAACTGCTTTGTGTCACCTGCCAATGTCAGAATAATGAACTATGGACACATTTCTGGGGGCATTCGTACATTTATGTATGTTAGTTCTCTCGTCAATGCCTTAGCTAAATAAACAATGGCCTTTCAAATGGCAGAAGAATCCACACACGAAGTAATAAGCCATTGTAGGATAAAATATATATTTTACAGAATATTGCCCAGTTTTTGAAAATAAAAGCTTTTCCCTTTAACAACCCTGCCTGCTGCTTGAGTGTTGCCAGCAACAGTGTAAAATCCAGGATTGAAATGCTATTCCAGCGTTTATGTGCAAGGGTCACCGCTGTGATTCAGATATTTCTGAGTGCTGCGGTAGTCGGTGGGACGGTGCTGCAGGACTGTGGAAGCTTTCGGGACAGACGAACTCGGTCAGACAGGCACGGTTTTGTTGCTTTGCCAGCCTTGCGCTTTTCACACTGTCAAAAAAAATAAACCTATTATTGAAACAGTAATTTTTCTACTGCATTCAAAGGTCATCCTTATTTTATAGCATGCAGTGTGCTGCTTTTACCACTGGTTTGCACCTCTGGGTGATTGGTTCTGTGAGTGTATCACAATGCTCAGTGCAAATTCCCCACAGTGAATGCACGGCAATCGAGCAAGTGTTCACTGCAGCTCTCCAGTTTGCTGCCTGACTGTCATGTACTCAGTCCCTGCTGGTTTGTCTGTACTAAAAATCCATTTACCCCAAATGGTTAGTCTTTTACATTATTAATGCTTGAGATATATTTGTAATACTTTTGGTGTTATCATAGAGAAGGGAACCGTTTGGATTTATAATCTCACTGCAGTTCTCACTTGAAAGAAATGTCTTGTGCTGCATTCTAATTTATGATTCCAATAAAGTATTCTTCACCTGTGCTTGTGCCAGAAGAACACTGAATTCTTGCCTTTCTGTGGGTTTCTTGGTGGTGTCACAGAGCACAAATTTAAATGTCTTTTTATGTTCTGGAGACAGATTTATGGGAAGACAGATGGGTTGCCTTTTTCCAGGCAAAGTAGAGATGATTTGGAGCTTCTAAGAAGGTTCTCTGTAACCTCTTAGAGTATCCAGTGCCCAATGCTAACTTCTAATATCTTCTGTCTGTTCAATCCACTCAATTTTTTCTTCTTGAGAAACACAATTTGAGAATACTCTGCTGTCAGAAAAGGTGTTTCTTTCCCTTTCCTGAAGGTAAAATCTCAAGAAATTCAGAATTACTTTACTTGTGTGATTCCAACTGGAAATAGTGTTTCAGACATTAGATGAATGTGAGGCCTTGACATAGAAAGGAATGTTTTCTAATAAGTGCTAAGTTCTAAAGGTGCACCCATAAGGTAAATTAAAACCTTCTATCAAATTGTGGGCAAATCAAGTGAGTATGTGCCTTCGGTGGTGAAAGAAAAAGCTGCTCTCCTTTTGTAAATGGCATATTTAGCCTTGAAGCAAAATGTATAGGGCTTAAGAGAAATTTAAGCAGATTTAAAAGTGTCCTAGGTTTATAAAACACCCACGCTCCCACAGCCCTTTACGTTTTACATGGTTACTGTATCCAGCCTTGACTACTTCAAATGTTGATGTTAAAAAAAATGCTTTTAGTAAACTCCTGCCTCAGTAATTTCAGCCGTGTAATTCCAAAAAATGCTTTGCAGAGTAAGTTAAAAGCAATGGCTTTCCAAGGATCAGCAAGTGTAATCACAGAAGACATGATGAAAGACCAAGAGCCCGTGACAACAGACACGGGGCAGCCTGGCCAGCCTGAGGAAATGCCCGGTGCCGCTGGAGTGGAGCACATGGAGAAGGAGGATGAGCTGCCACAACAAGCAGACGAGCTCTCTTTCAGTCTGGATGAGCTCAATGTCACATCATCACCCGAGTCCTCCACTGCTTGTCCAAATCAAGACTATAATTTAGTGAATTCTCTACTAAACCTCACTAAAAGTCCCGTAAGTTGGGGGTTTTTTTTGGTTTTTGGGATTTTTTCCACTCAATGGGATAAAAGGAAATAGTTGGATGCTGTGTGAAGTGGGCAGAGGGAGTGACTAAACACACTGTATTTTAGCCATAAAAAGTGAAATGAGGGTTTTTGCAGGCACTTTTTGTAAATTGGCATTTTTCTTTGCAAATTCAGATTAAAGTAAAAATCCTGTTTTAGAAAATTGATACTAAGCTTGTTGATGGTAATACAAGTGGGTTTTCTATAGGGTGCTGTAGAAGAGCTACACAGAAAAGCTACACAGGGTAGTCAGAAGGTTAAACATATCACAAGAGAATATTTTTTAAAGTACTTTCAATTGTTCTGACTTAACCAAACCCACTCTCTGTAATGGCACTGGGCTATCTCTAGGGGTGTGTTTTCTTTTAAAAAGTCTGCTGTTTTATGGCTTACTCAGCTCCATCCTCAAATTCAGACTCAAGAGTCTTTCAGATAATTTAGAGGAGGTTTGGGTAAGCCTGTAATTGCTACAGCAGTGCTAAGAGGAGAAAACCAAGTCTACCACTGTACTTTGTTATTGTTACATGATTAGTTTACAGGATTTAGTATCTTGGTCTCAAGCTGACCTGCAGCTCTAGTTCTGTCAGCTGGAAGGTTGCAGCTGGCATTCTTAGTATTTGACACAAAATCAGGTGAGATTCTTTATTTTGTAACATCCAAATTCACTAGAGTTAATGACTGAAAAGGCAACAAGAATAAATGCATTCACTCACTGTGGGGGAATGGGGAGGTTTTATTTGGGAGGTGTTTGCTTCTTGATTTCCAGTGAGCTTCATTCACCCTCTGATTAATTCTTCCATGCCCTTCTGCCAGGACGGCCGGATAGCAGTGAAGGCCTGTGAAGGCCTCATGCTTTTGGTGAGTTTGCCAGAACCAGCAGCTGCCAAGTGCCTGACTCAAAGCACTTGTTTATGTGAACTGTTGACAGACAGGCTGGCCACCCTCTACAAAGCCTTGCCTCAGTCACTGGATCCCTTAGACATTGAAACAGTGGAGGCAATTAACTGGGGGTAAGGATTTTATTTTTGTATTTAATACCCAAAGTGACTTTACACCCTTCCCTGAAACTAATTTAATAAGTAGATAATGTGCCTAAAATATTCCCCCGCACACATGCTAAAGCCTCAAGGGCAGAGCTGAGATACAGCTGCAGCACAGTGGTGCACTTCGGGTGTCCAGTATACCTGTGACTTCTGACATGGGGCCAGGTTTCCCTGCCAGTCCATGGCAGAGATTCCTCAGGGGGCAAGTTTTTCCACTGAATTACATCAGCAGTTTATAATGGTGTCGTAGTGTCAGGTATGGATTATATTCTCATGCAGATGCCAAGGACTTAAGCACAAACTTCTCACTGTACACAGTGGGCATTGTAAACTGCCATGGGGGTCAGGATGGGTCCACTTGATAACAGGCTGTTGTTGCAAAATTTTTGCAGCAAAAAAGAAGGAGGAAAGAGTTACTGCAGAAGTCATTAGCATGAAGCAAAAGATACATGCCTGCAGTTATCCTAACTGCTTGCGATTCAGATTCTTAAAACATTTCTCTTCCCCACTCTGCCTTCCTTATTGTGAATCGTTCCTGATCTGTTAGTACTGAGACAAAAGTAGGTATTTGCAAAATGCCTAGCAAAATTTCTGGTGGTTGGAGTTTGAAATTAGAAGGGGAAAACCCACGACTTTGAATTGTGGGATAAATAAATAAATATTGGAGTTTTTTACCAAAGAAAGTGGTGTATTTGTTACTCCTTAGAGCCCTTAAATTGAGATAGATGTTTCTTTCTGAAAGATTCAGTCTAGTTCAGGTATACACTATGTGGTTTTGGTCGACTTGCCTGAGGTCGCTTACAGAGTAGAGAAGAACAATTGCCTTCATTTTATGGTTCTGTGACTATAGGAGTTACTGGTTCAGTTTCTATGGTCTCCGTTTCCTGGGAAGACAGACTTGGTGATCAATTTTCCCTTCTAACTCCAGAAACACTTAACCAGAGTTCCTGTGCTGTACATTCTGTGTATCCTTTAGCATGCCCTGAATACCTGTGTAGTGGTGGCACTGCTAGATCCGTAGAGACAGACAGAAAAGCTTTTATAATGTTCCCTTCATTACAAGTAGGTCATTAATTATTCTGTTAGGTTCAATAAGAATGAAGTTCAAGATTCTTCAATTACTTGTAGACTAGATAAATATTATTTCTCTGTGTTCTCTAGTTTGGATTCCTATAGCCACAAAGAAGATGCATCTGCTTTTCCAGGGAAAAGAGCATTGATTTCATTTCTTTCTTGGTTTGACTACTGTGATCAGCTCATCAAAGAAGCACAAAAGGTTTGAAATGTGTTCAGATGATACAAATATATTCAGCAAATAAGTAGTTCCAGTTGTTTCTTAGCTTCTGAGTTTGAGACACACCATTTTGTACTTTTGTTTCAGATGACTGCTGTTGCTATGGCAAAAGCTGTGCGAGAACGATTCTTCATTGATGTTATGGAACCTCAGCTGATGCAAACGTGAGTAACATCCCACAAGACACAGCAGAACAGAATCTGAATCAAGCTGATTTTTGGGGGGCAGAAACCCACTCCATACCTGATACGAAAATGTTTTGTTCAGTTCAGAGATGGGAATCCTCACATCGACTGCACTGTTGCACCGCATTGTTCGTCAGGTGACTTCGGATGTCCTGCTGCAGGAGCTGGTGTATTTTATACTCGGAGAGCACAGAGAGCCAGAAACACTGACCGACATCAACAGGCATCCTCTGCGACACAGGCTGATCGAGCACTGTGATCACATTTCTGATGAGGTGAGAAGTGATGTGCTACAGGAATGTCTGCTGGCCAGTCCTAGAGTGTGGAGAGTCTGCAAAGACACCGTTGGGAGGACTTTTCATATTTGTGTCAAGTAATGTTTTTTGCCAAGAAAGAGAATTCTGACTCCCAGCTTTACAAATTCCCTTTAGAAAATGAATTTAGGCTGTTTTCTCCACCTAGCATATTTCTTTTTATTTTTGCTAAAGATTCTTTGGTGAATTTGCATGCCCACTGTGCATATCCAGCTAGACTTGCTCATCTGTAAGATAGAGTGAACTGAGTTTTTGTAATTGCATTTTAATTTGTGCTTTATGTTGTGTTGCTGTTATTGTCCATGTTGTGTCAATTCTGTCTTATTATCATATAAGATACAGATAAAAATTTGGGGGTTATATGAACTAAGTGTGGTTGGAGAATATATGCAATGCCAGTGAAAAAATGATGTAATAACTTTAAGCTCTGTACATACAGTAAGCATTGTTAAAATAATTTACTTCAGTAAAATCCCTCCTCAGAAGCTGCTTCCTTCACATTTTGCATGAAACAACCTCAACCGTCTACTTTTTCAAATAGAAACCAAGCTTGCCTGAAGTACAAATCTGTGCTTTGTCATATCCATTTTTTTCAGTATGCCTACCTGCTCGCCCTGTCAGAATGAGTTATCTCTGTAAATTAGTTATCTTTGCAAAGCTAAGCACTCTCTAGCAGTCTTGAAAAATTGTCTTTGTATTCTTTAAAGTCAGTCTTCTTTTAAAAGCCTACGTAGCATCTCTATGTAAAAATCTTAGCCTATACATCTAGTCACAATATCCCAGTATTACTTTCTTTTATTCTGGGTGTTTATCACTAACTCTAAGTCCTGTTGTGTGTCTCATTTGCACAAAGATAAACATCTTCCAGCATGGATCTGACTGTAAAACAGTAAGCTAAATTCTGAGTTCTCTGTATGTTCTTGGTATTTTTATGTTGACAGATTTCAGAACAGTTTTTGTTTTACGGAAAAAAAAATACATTCCCATATTGATTTTCAAATGTTTATGAACTCTTCATCCATGTTTATACCACATGTAGCATCACAATTTCCTAATTTTTTTATTATTTTTGTTTCCTTCCATAATGTCAACAAGTGCTTGCAAGGTTCTAGGATGGACAAAGCAGAAAAAAGGCAAAAAGCACAGGGCAGCAGTGCATAAGTTTCTTGAACTTCTCCTCTTTCTGTTGCAGATCAGCATAATGACTTTACGAATGTTTGAGCACCTTTTGCAAAAACCCAATGAGCACATTCTTTATAATTTGGTTCTGAGAAATTTGGAAGAAAGAAACTACATGGAATACAAGCCTCTGTGTCAGGAAGATAAAGATGTGGTAGAGAATGGACAGATTGCTGGAGCAGTGTAAGTTTCATTTTTAAGGGAAGTTTTCACAACAGCTAAGTTGGATCCTTATTTTTAGAACAAATCAGGGGTTTTTTTCTGGTAATTGAAAGAAAAGTGAGCCTGGAGAGCACTTGAGTGCTCTATGTATTAATCCATATGCATAAAGTGATGCAGAGATTCCTACATCAGCAACTTATGGAAACTCTTAAAACAGGAACAGAAAATCTAAAATTACCACAAACCTCTTTCCAGAACAATAGACACTCAGAGGTGTTTGTCTCTCAATTTATTTATGCATCTACCTAGCTTAAATCTGTGCATATTTTATTGCAATAAAATGAATAATATTCTTGAAGTGAGAATATTCTTGAAGTCAGTCACTTCAGAGCTTACATTTATGTTCCTAGTCATTTTTGACAGAAGAACATTTCTGAGGCACTACATAAAATCCTTTTAAATATGGTAGGTAACTCATAACTCAGTGTTTTAGTGAAGGAGAGGTGAGGACTGGCCACACAAACTATTTTAGTCATCTAGAATAATTTAAATACATCCTGGAGTGTAGCTCTTATGTGAAAAATGTGGCTAAGAAGTTTTAAGTGACCTGATGCAGTGATTTTGTACAAGTCAAAAATGTCTTGTCTGTTGTTCAGTTTGTTGGGTATTTGCAAAGGTTGGTGTTTCTGCCTATTAATTAGGTAATACAGTGTGGATATTGTAATGTTCTGGAAAACATCCTACTTGTGCAGAGAAGGAAACCAGCCTGCCTTGGGACCTGGAGATTTTCCTCCCTTCCATAACATTCTGTGAATGATTATGTTTTTGTCTAATGTACTTTCACAGAGATCTGGAGGAAGATCCATTATTTACTGATCTGTCTCCAGATAACACATTGTCAGCTCAGGAGTGGCTCAGTGCTTCTCCACCTGTCAGTCCAGAACATCCGAAAAACGATGGGAAGACTGAAGTTCATAAAATTGTAAATAGGTGAGTTGAAACACAGACTTAAGGAAATGTCTGAATGTGTGGGTGTCTGCACACACTGTGCAAATTAAATGTGTACTCTGTAATGGATGTTATTCTGTGCCAGCTGGGAAAATGACTCCACAGAAGGAAATTATGTGGCATTTTATCAGAAAGCTACTTCTGAAAGATTAGAGCTTGTATTAATTCAACATAAATGAGAAAAACAGA
Source organism: Dryoscopus gambensis (assembly GCA_013389985.1). Classification (NCBI taxonomy): domain Eukaryota; kingdom Metazoa; phylum Chordata; class Aves; order Passeriformes; family Malaconotidae; genus Dryoscopus; species Dryoscopus gambensis. The sequence goes on along the minus strand of WEIT01032813.1, from coordinate 102,175 downwards.
AGAACTTTGCAGCTAATGGTTGAATACTTAGAATTCATGATGGAAGCCTCGTTGATTATAAAAGTTGCTTTTCGCAGAAATATTTGCTGTACTTAAAATGCTGTTACAGGACTTGACCTTCCTGGAGAAGTCTGGGGAGTCTTGTCATAAGCCTTTCAGGGGAAAAAAACCCTCAAACTTCGTTAGAACTTCCAAGTTCCTTAAATATATACATAAAAGTAAATAACTGCCATGCTAGAGATAACCTTCTGTTCCCTGAAAATTGGGGCACCTGTGTCACCTGTGCCCACCTCAGTGCCTGTTGGACCCACTGCAAATTGGATTTGGATCCTACAAAGAGGACAAGCTCTGCTCTAAGCAACTTAGTGATGGTAATTCTCTTAGGAACTAATATTAGGATGAGGGCTGTTTGCTTTGTTAATACTTGGTAGCAGAGCAGCACTGGTGTGTCAGCGCTGACCTATCTGCTTGCCCAGAGATAATCAAAGGGGTTAGCCAAAGCAGCAAACAGCCCAAGGACAGCCAGGACGGAGTGGCATCATCACTTCTTGCCCTCTTTCCCCCAGTATCATTATTTATAGTTTATGGTAGACATAGTTTGGAGCAAAGACACAAAGAACACTCTCCTAAATTCACCTCCTGTAATCTCCGTCAGGGAATAGAAATGTTTTCTGATTTGCAGTGTTTTGCAAACTTGTATTTTTTGAGATAAGATGAGCTCCCCATGAAAAGTCAGCTACTGCATGTTTCTGCATATAAATTCTACAGGAGTGTCCAGCAGTTCTTGGGGCATGGTGAAGGCTGAAATTCGGAATCAGGTTGCAAAGACTGGGTTTTATTTTGCTGTCCAGAAATTTCAGTGGGTTTAATTTATTTTTTTTAAAAGACAGTTACTAATATTACTCATAATTTCCTGACACATTTTAGGTCAGATATTGGTGAAGTAATAAGGACATAGAGTATTTGACTACACACCTGGCAAAGGCAATTATAGTTGCAACTGGGACATTTATATGCAAATACTCCTCTGTGTCTTAGATGTTCATTTTTTTGCCACAACAAACTGGTAAATAAAACTACCTATTAAGTATGTTTAGAAGAATTTTAACTGTAATTATTCTTCTCTTTTGGCTCATTTATTGCCAAGTATATTTTGTTTTAGCTCTACTAAGATGGAGTCTGACCTTTAGCAAATGCTTGACCTATTTATGAATATTCCCTTTCATCTCCATTCTGTCTGCTGATTCTCAGAAAATGCTTCCACTGATGACTTTACCTCTAGTGCCAGATACAAAACTTCTCAAGTATATACCTTGTTGTTGCAAACAGTAGTTGGAATAGATAGGCTTAAGGAGATTTTGTGTTCTCTATTCTTCACATAAAGTTATGGTAGAGCCTGTGGATTAATTGGCCAGACAGCTCAGCAGTGTGTGTACAGTGTTACAGATGATGAGAAGGTATTGATCTGGTGCTCTGTGGAATATAGTCATTAATGTACTTTTTTTCTCTTCAGTTTTCTCTGTCTTGTACCTGATGAAGCAAAGTCATCATACCATGTGGAGGGTACAGGTTATGATACTTACCTCAGAGATGCCCACAGACAAGTAAGTCAGTGAGCTCTTCCTTAGTCCTTCAGAATTTGAAATGCTGGTGAGAATATACAAATGGTTCTGTAAAAAGTCCTATTAAATGCATCTTTTGGTAATGGAAGATGGGAAAATTCAATTTTCATTTTTAATGAAAACTTACCTTTGGAGATCTTTCGATGATGAATTCACCTTGTATTGCTCTGGTGGGAATAATGGATGACATTAAATGCATTAATATTCATATAACAAATACAGTGAGAGAAAACCTGAACCGCAGATAGATTCTTAATTTGCTTCTGCATTTATCTGCATTCTCTTGGAGAATTGCCTGCCAAGCTGTTTGAAAGAACTAAAGAGAAATTAAAATGCTGCATAGGAGTTATGCAATCTGGGACTTTGCAAATAAAGGCTCATCACAGGGAATGCACAGCCTAAGGCACTCAGGTATGAAGCTGCGAGGTTGGGTAGGCACGGAAAGCTTTATGGTTTAATGTTTAGAAATAAATGCAAGTTTTGTTTTTACAAACGTAAAGTTTCCTTGGTCAGAGGACAGTCACTGTTTGCAGCTTTCTTATTGAAACCCTGTGAGTCTTCTAGAATAGAAAAATTTATGCAAAGGAGCAGAGTAACTGAGAGCTATATTAAGTAGGCAATTCAGAAATTCCACAACCTCAGAATTACGTTATCAGCTGCTGAAGATGGGAAGTTTGGATTTCTGTATTTATATTGCTTCATCTATAGTCTCTCCGGAAAAGAAAGAGAATAGAAAATAGAGAATAAGGAAACAAAGGTTGATGTAAAATTCCCCTATGTTCTATTCTTGGATGCCAGAAACCACTTATCATCTTTGTCTTTCTTTTATGCCTTGGGAAAAAGAGTGTACTGGGAGTTATTAGAGAGCAGAATTGGTTTCTGTCGCTTCCTGACGATGATATGGCTACTGTTAAAATATTTCCCCCCTAAGAGTAGCCCTGCCTGTTGCTGTTATTACATCCAAATAGCTGCTCTGCTTCCTTATTTCTATTCCTGGAAGCCTGCACAAGCAGGTAAGCTACAATCAATGCAGAATTTCTGAGTTTCTGTTTCTTCCTGTGTTCCTTTTTCTCTCTGCTTTAATTTGTGCTCCTTTCAAGGTGGATTTCCTTGCAAGTGAGACATCAGGCTGCACACAGCAAATATGGGGCAAGGTAGAGAAAGGCTGCCAGGGGTGTTAGGAAACAAAGAGAGGGAAGAGGAAGCTCTGAAATACTTTTAGTTTGTGTGTTCTGCATATACATGTGCCTTTCCTGTCCTGGGAATTAGGGAGCAGAATGGTTTGGATAGCAAAATCAGCTACACATAATGCAGTGGAAGTGTGGTAATGTATTCTCAAGAAGATGCATAAGAATGCAATTCCTGCTTCAGAAGAACCCTGACTAGGATGTGTATTGTTGGCTTTGCTTTGTGTTTTGGTCCCAGCTGCTTTTTGGGAACTCTGTTCTCCACTCACTGTTACTCAAACTACCCTAGTAGCAGGAATGTCCCCAGGAAAATGAGGTGCCTGCTAATAGTGATAATGTTTATTCTAGAATGACTGATCTCTTTGAGCATAGGTTCATCATTTAGCTACGGATTACGGTTTTAAGGTGTATGGACTGTCAAAGGAAATGAAATGGTTTCCGTGGAGATTGAAGTCTGTTTTCCTCACTACTTTTTTGTAGTTCCGGGATTATTGTGTCATTTGCTTACGCTGGGAGTGGCCCGGATCTCCCAGACCTTTGGAAAAGTGCAATTTAGAAGCGTCATTTTTTGAAGGACACTTCCTGAAAGTCCTGTTTGAAAGAATGGGCAGGATTCTTGATCAGGTAAGAAAAAACAAGCTAAGAATTCAATTTCTGATACTTTCATCACTTTTAAAGAGCTGATCTCCATCAGGTCCTGTGGATTCCCATCACTCTCTATTCTAGTGTCATATTATTGTGTAATGTGCCATTTCCTGGTCATAAGCAGGACAAGAGCCCTTTGCACATATAAATGCAATGGGAACATGTGCAGGAAGCCAGGAGTAGCCTCTAGGTCAGCTTTGTGAGTGTTCCTGGGAACATTCTCCTATGAATCTGTGATATCAGAAAGCTTTGCAGAGGTGGTAGCTCTCACTAACCTCGTCTCTGACAGAAGATAGCTCAGGCACACAAGTGAAGTAACTTGTTTCAAATACCTCATGTACTAGACACTACCTTCTTCCTCCTGCTGATATTACAAATTTCTGTAGAACTGACTGTACTCTTAAGAATTTTTTTTAAATTTCCTGAACTTCAAAATTTGCTGGGTTTAATATTTTTAGCTACAGGGAATTTTTTTAGGATTTGTCTGATATGGGGCCATTTTGCTGAGTCTGCTGACATATGGACAGAAATAAAAGCTCTGTGTGAAGAAGCAGCTTTCTTTAATGCTCTCAATTAGCTGGAATCACAACAGCAATCTGTCTGAACAATGCAGCACGTGTTACTCCTTTGTTTCCTTCTCCTCTTGTGAACACCAGATAATGCTCATGCCTTCAAAGCCTCCTAATGAATTGGCTCACTGAAACAGCTCTAAAGGCCTTCTCCTACAGTTCAGCTAGGTAGGCAGTGAATGGATTTATGGAAGGAATTTTTGGTCTCTCTCTGCAGAGTAGCTCTGCTATAATAACTCAAAATGTAGTGATCTCTTTTACCTGTAACATCTGTGGTCCAGGGGCTGAAAGCTTCATTTGTTAGGAGATTGGGATGGATCTATTGCTGGAGTGCCAAGTGCAGAAATAACTGCCACTGACTGGAAGAAATAAGTGCTTTCATTTCAAAAGATTTATGAGGCAGCTTTGCAATGCAACAGTGTGTGGTAATGAATTCAAGAATAAGATACCTAAATATTACTTATGTGTACACATGTAGTCAGTGGAAATTTTGTCAGAGCAGCCCCAGTAGTCCCTGGAGCTCCTAGGCTGAAAGGCAAAGCAGGTGTCTCTTTTAGTGCAGAGTGAATCACCAGCTCAGCTTCCTTGACTGTATGGACTGAAAGCTTGACTCAGCTGCCTGAGCTCAGGTATCTGTTGCCATTTTTGTGATGTCCAGGATATTCCCAGAAGTTTCTGGTTGCAACATGGATTTTGCAGGAATCCACCCTCTCTAGAAGCATCAAGGGAGCAGCAGATACTTGGGAGCATCTGAGATGGCAGGAGATGTTTGTGTGTGGGCAGGTGTATCAAGTGTCAGATCTTTGTTGAGTCAGCTAATGAGAGCTTAGACATGTAGACATGGCTAAATATATCTGTCTTAATCTGAGGCTGAATTCATCCACATCTTCCAGACCTGAAAAGGAAGGAATCTGTTCTCTGATTCTTCAGTGAGATGCTAACTTGAGAGCATAAAGATGAGAATTTGAGGTCATTAAATCCTCCTCTTCTAGGTGCGATTATGCCAGTGAGGGTGTTACTGCCAGTATGCAGTCAGAGGTTGAATGAGGGCCCTGTAATCCACTTAGATCAACAAGGCTGATTGACACAGAGGTGTACCAAAGGCATGTCTGTCCCTCTCTTGTCAACTGAGTCTGTTCTGCCATTGAAGAAATGGAAGGAAATTCTACTAGTTTGCAAATTCTGAGCTGAAGAATTAAAATGTCGTCTTGATTCCACTGGGATGAGAAAATCAAAGGTGGAAGAAAAGTTTTGGAACATGAAAAAGCCATGGTGAAAATGCTTGCTTTTATGGAAATCAGTTTCTTACTAGAATGGTCAAATCCTTTAAACTAGGCACTATTTTTTTCCAAGGGAATCAGGTACTATTTTATTCCTTATGACAGATAAGCATTTTCCAGCATCTGACAGTGTTGCCTCTCCCACTTGGCTGATTTGGGGAAGGGAGGTAGACAAGAAGCTCAGAATTCCCTGCTGCTTTCCCACCCCAGGACTGGGCCCATCTCCCGTAGGTTGCTGCCACAAGATGGCCAGGCCTTCTGCAACAGTTCTTTCCCAGAAAAAAATAAAGGAGAAGAGAAATCACATATTAGCTGTAAACACGGGTTTCTCTCTGGCAATTTCCTGAGCCCATAAACTTTACAGTTTCCCAGGAGAAGTAAGCAGATGTTTAATCTAGGCTGATTCCATGCTATTTCTTTAGCTGAGGAAATGTTTTACAGGAAGAGGACCTAGCCTGCAATAAACAAGTGTGCAAAAGCTTCAAGTGTTTGTAGCAGCAATACAGATGATAACATCTAATGCCCAACTGTCATATTCACAGCACTGCTGCTGTGAAAAGCAGAGGTTGGGCCTGTCTTCTAATCTTAACTTTTTATCTTTATTTATTCATAACCCTGTGTATAAGGTTCTAGTAGTTAAATAAACATGAGGTGGGTGAAAAGAAGCCAGCATGAAAGTAACTAAGCACTGTGTTTCCCTCTTTTTGCAGCCCTATGATGTAAATTTACAAGTTACGTCAGTGTTGTCCAAACTGTCCCTGTTTCCCCATCCTCATATACACGAATACCTTTTGGATCCTTACGTCAACCTCGCCTCTGGCTGCAAATCTCTCTTCTCTGTGATTGTCAGGGTGAGTAAACACACCATTAATAATTACACATGGCTGTACAGCAGTAATATATTTAATAACTTTGTACTTAGTGGTAGTAGTTGCTGGGTAGTTTAAGTTGGTAAATGTTTGTCACTGAAAGCAGATACTTACAGTCCTGATTTTGAATCAAGATTGGGCGTAGATGGATATCTCTGCTCATGCTCTTTTTTTTCTGATGAAGGCTGCTCTTGACAATTAAGTCCTGGATTTATCAAAAGTCCCCTTCCTCTCCAGTTCCATCCCTTCCTGCCAGACGTGCATGCTAGAAGTGCTGGCTGGGTGCCTGTCACACTGCAGTGTCCTCAGTCAGAATCCCTCGCTTACCCCACGCACCAGCTGTTACTAAGCTGGGCAGGAGCCTGTTAATGATGCTTGCCCAACAATAACAGAGGGCTTGCCTCCCTCTCTCTCAGCCGCCCTCCCTGTTCCAAAATACAATCTTCACTGTCTCCCCTTGTGCTTTCCCCAAGCCCGGGAATTCTTTGGTCGATTTTCTGTGTCAACATTTCATAAGACAAATTAATCATTGACATATTTAAAATTAGTAATGCCATTTGTGACAAGAGCAAGTCAGGCTTTTTTATTTCTTTACTTTCTGCACCCACTCACCCTCTTTTTGGGCAGAGCAGCCTCTCTGCAGGTTGTTCCGTGAGCCTGTGAGGATGCTGCAGTGGGTCTGTCCCTGAAGCTGCCGCTGAACCTTGCTGCCAGGCACTCTGCAGAGGTGTTAACTTTGTGTGTTGATGGCCTGGGCTTTACAGGTCGTCGGGGACCTCATGGTTAGAATCCAGCGCATCCCAGATTTCACTCCCAAACTTCTGCTGGTCAGAAAACGCCTGCTGGGCTTGGAGCCGGAAGGGCCCATGTGAGTAAACACATTGCACGTTCTCCAAGACGCGTGGCTGGGTTTGTGTGTGCCAGTCCTGATTGCCCGCATTTCTCTTCCCGTCCCAGCATTGACCACATGACGTTACTAGAGGGCGTGATTGTGCTGGAAGAGTTCTGCAAGGAGCTGGCGGCGATCGCCTTTGTGAAATACCACACCTCGGCCACGCCCTGAGCAGCCCCGGGCCGAGCCAGCCCCGGCTCCGGGCTGGGCTCAGCCAGAGGAGCGCTGATAACACGCAGAGAGAAGGTGGTGCCTCCTGGCAAAGTGGCAGGGGATGTTTGGGAGACAAGTTCCTTTCACCAGATGTTGAGATTGCAAATGGACTTGGAATAGCAGCAAAGGCATTTGGGGAGAAACCAATACACAGCATTTCTAGCCACTGTGTGAAGAGCTGCAAAAGCTGCATGAAGAACCACAGACATCAGAGCTTGGTTATTCTGATGACAATGTGTAGAGAGTTTGGGCTCTTGTATGTCCTGGGGCTCACATGCACCAATTTGCTCTTTGTGACCATATTACTTTTAAGAAAACAAATTAATTTTATAACATTTTTTATGTCTTAATTCTTTTTCTTTTCAGTTGGATATATGAAAGAAAAACACACCTATAGTTGCAATGTAGGTTATTAAAAATGAAGACGTTCAAAAAATCCACCAATGCATATACAACAGAATATGTTAATGAGGGATCATTTTGCTTTTGGTAGATCTTAAGAACAACTCTGGGCTTGATTCCTCAGTGGATTACTCCAAGAGATATATCAGTCTAAAATCAATACTAAAGAAATCAATCCTGATTTGGCATCACATCCATAACAAATATATCTGAAGTGTACATGTTTGTAGCATGTTTGTCTCTGTCATTCCAAGTGATTGATCTCCAGGTCATCCGTGTAACTAGATTTGCTTTAGCTTTTTACATGGGAACTCCAGTTGTTTGACTCATATCACCTTTACGTTATAGGTTAATTATAGATCATTAGTAGTTGTTGCTGAAACAGTATTTTTAATTTCTTTTAAATTGGTATTAGTCTGAATTGGTTTAAGAATCTTTTGTGCCTTGAAATTCGGCAGCATAAACATTCTGTTATTTTGAGAGATATTTTTATTGCTTATCTATCACAGTGATGCCAACTCAGTTAAAGCATTGATAACTTATATAGGACCAAAATTTGCATCTGCTTTTCACAGTGCTGGGATGTAGGAACGCCTTTCAGTGACTCCTTTTCCCCGTGAATGCCATCAGCCAGGGCAGGTGTTGGCATTGCAGGCAGAGGCCACCGCAGGGTGCTTTGCTTCTGCCCTCCAGAGGGTCCTCGCTGCCAGCACCCCGTGCCCCGGCAGGCAGCTGTGCTGGACCTTGCAGCCACACCCAGTGACCCGTCCTGCTCCCCACGCTCGTGGGAGCACCTCTTTCCCCTCCTCTGAGCAAGGCAGGGTAGAGCTCAGCTCCTTCAGTTTACATTATCTTTCCTCGTTTGTCTTTCCTGCCCCGCTGTTTGCACAGCTAAGGCCTGTTTCAGATGTCATTGCTCATATGCAAACATGGACTAATTTATTCAGTCACTAGAATTCTTCTGGATTTACATCACTGTACCTAGAATCAGATTCTGCTCTCTATTCATGCCTTTGAGGTCTTGTTTTTTAATATTTATGGAAGCTGGATGTTAAGAGGCCTTTTAAGTTAGCAGGTTAATTAGAGCAGTGTCACAGTTAATGGGCTAAATTTATTCTTGTCACCACCAGTGAAGAGCATCCTGCTGGAAAAGCTTCCAGTACAGGTTCAGCTGGAGAAAGCAGTTCTGAAACTGGGGAAACATTTTGGCAGGTAAAACCTGTATTCAGTGGCTCCCTGTACTGGGACACTTTTCGAAAAGTGTTGCATTTCTCTGGCAAACAGAAGCATGTTTTACTTCTTCACCTGTTTTGTTTTTTTTTCTGAATTTAGCTCCAAAGTGTTTTCAGGTACAAGTAGCATAGTAGGATAAAGTTTAAAAGAATTACACGTAGTTCATCTTTCTTCTTTAGAAACATACCTTGAATGTAGCAAGTCATTTTTAGTGACCTGTATTGCAGACAGTCCACATTAGAAGCTTCCTTAATACCTGACACATAGCTTAGAACATGTTGATGTCTGTGCAGAGTGATGTTTAATACATACATTTGTTATTTATAAGGTCCCAATTCAGCAAAACAGTTAAACAGAAGTTTAATTTCAAGTACTTTTTCCTTAAATCACAATCTTTTACGTGAACAAAGTTAAGCTGTTGAGCAGAAATGCTGATGCTTTGCTGAATTTGGATCTTTGTTGGTTTTGCTTGAGCTTAATTACTTTTTCCTCAAATTGTGTATTTTATTTATTTTTTTAAAAGCTTATGCTCCAAAATACTTTTAATGTCCCAATTTCAGTGGAAACTGGAAGCGATAATACTACTATAAATGAGAGTGAGAGAAATGTTAAACAAAACTTGCAAGAGCATTCCATGTAATATAAGAATTGATAAAGCCATTCAAGAGTTGCCTGATCTCCAAGGAAAGCATTAACATCACCTGCTTTGTTTTGCTGTTTTCACTGGTACCTGAGCTCATTACACTGAAAGGCTGCAGCCTCTGCGGTGTTCTAATGCGAGACACTGCAGAGCTGCAAACACAGCTCCTTAAGCTTGTTTGTGAGAAAAGGAAGTAGACAGAACTATGATCACTCTTAAATTCAGGCTATGATTGTTCAGTCTCCAGCGACATTGGTGATTTTCTTGCAAACCAAATGTTATTTAGTTGATAAATTTATAAGACATGGATCCATCCTCATAAAAGTGAAACAATCCTTAAAGTTGCGTTAGCCTAAACTGCTTTTGTGAGTGCTGTCTACAAACCCTTAATGACTGTACCTGATGATAACGACCTTTATTTTTGTAAAAGTGATTTAATCTTTCTTAAGAGATGGAACTCGTTTAATTATTTTTTCTGGTGATATTTTTCATGCACTTTTTTTTTTAATGATTAGAAGTTAGTTCAGGTCCATGTTTTCACCTTTTTGATCTATGCATGCCATTGAGGAGCCCAGTTTGTTTCTGTGTGTGTTTGTTTGTATGTGGTTATTTATTACCCGGGGTGGGACACCTGAGAAAATACATGGCCTGAAGAGTTCATGGCTTATGCAGATCCTCCAGATGTCAGTGGGAAAGGCAAGGGCTCATCACCTTAGAGAATGGGGCCACTGGGATAGACTGAAATACTTGAGTGGGATACTAGAATAATTTTTTACTTCAAAAAGCAGATCCAAACCACATTTTAATCCTGATGCACATGTGTGTAAATAGAAGCATTTTTTAATGTTTTTTTCATTTATAGTATGTATTTGATTTAGACTCTGATTTAGAAAATTTTGTAATACGCCATGTGCTAGCTCTGGTAGAACAAGTTTGTCCTTAGTTTCTCATATGAATGTAATATTCCTGGTATTCAGATCCTGTCTTTGTCATGTTCTTACTATATATTTGTCTGTGCAATATAAAAGCTGTGACTCGATGCACAGCTTGAGTCTGGTTGTACATCACCTATGTATATATATACATATATATATATATATATATATATATATAAAAGGACCAGAATCCCGAGCTTGCTTACACTATGATTAGTGTAAAGATTGCCACACTTCATTTTACAGGGCACAACTAATCATGGAATGGCTTGGTAACTGCATGGTAATTTCTACCATAACCTGCTGTGCAATCTCACAGGTGACATTTTATTAGTGCTCTTTGTCTTGCTAGAAGAAATACTAACCCAAAGTACTTGGTAAGATTGAAGGGTCCTGGAGTACACCTGGGGCTACATGGAAAATCTGTATCTGATATTGCATATCATACAGGGTTTTCAAACTGTGTCCTTAATGCTTTCTGTGCCCTGTAAAATAGTGTAATTATATAAAATATATACTCCTTGTTTTGCCTCCTGCCTTGTTTACATTAAACAGAGGATATTCAGTAAAATTTTTCTATTAAACTTTGTGTAGGTCACTTACTAACAGTGTTGCCAAGGTTTCACAGATGTGGGAATTTCCAGCGAGGAATTGTTGAAACAGCCACATTACCAGGCATACAATATTAAGTTTTATGAAGGAGGTTGTGATAAAACTCAACTTTTTGTGCTAAAAAATGCATGGAGGATTAAAAGGGATATTCTCAAAATAAATTAATTTCAGTGAAGCGACTGCTTCTATTATTACAGAATCCGTAATAATTTTTGTGTGAGTGACCTTGAGACAGAATATGTTTTAACATTTTACATCATGCCTTTGATCCTGAAGTCTGCGTTTGAGTTTGGCAGTACAGCATCTTCTGGGATGGCCGTGTTTGCTGTACTGCGCTGTGCAGGGCTCGGAGTGAATCGGCATGCTCTTGCCCAGGAAGATGGGAAGCCTCGGGAAATGGGCAGGATGGAGCCATCCTGGGCACAGATTAACATCTGCTCCTTCCTGGGAGCCCTGATAGCTTTCCAGAAAGGCTGCAGCTGGTCAAGGCCTGTTTTCTATCGCATTTGAGTGCAGTGTGTGTCAGTCACATGACTGGTTTGTTGGAGACAAATGTCGTGAGGGTGGGTGAGCATTGTTTCTTCCTTCAAGGCCTTTGTGGAAGGCCTTTATACACAAGGGTTTATGTATGTTTTTATATACTTTTAAATTGTGTTTGTTGCGTGTTTTTTCTTGTTTTAGTTCCCTTCTAGTTTTCACCAGCCTTTTAAAAGTCTTGCTGCTCTGTAGGATCCCCTCTGAAGGCTGTTAAGCTGTTCCTCCTTGGTATTTAACATCTGCAAGTGCTCTTACATCTTTAACAGGAACAGTGCTACAGCAAGGTGATGCACTTGACAGTTTTCATTATAGCTCTCTGCATCTTTCTCCCATCCTCTTGCGTCTCGGAGATTGTCATCTCCCACCCCAGATCATTTATCTGCTCTGCCTGCATGAGGCATTTAGAGATTTAGGGAGACTCTGCTTTCTCAAGCAGTGAGGAAGTTGTATCAAAATGAAATGTTTTGCATCTTCTTTTATTTTTCTCTTACTTTGATAGTCTTGAAATGACTGAGTTATTGAAGCATGGTTATCTTATGGCACTTGCATTCTGATATAAGATTTTGGGGCTCTATGTCCTATTGGCCAAAAAAAAAAAAAGAGTGCTGTCAGTGTGTGGTCTCTACTTCATATTCCTTAAGTCATTGTACAGAGTCTCAGCCAGAGTTCTCAGTGTAGACACAAGTAGCACAGGATCTACTGACTGTGTTAACCTTTAAATATCAAAAGAACTGGTGCTGTCAAAGCCTCAAGGATTTTGCTGGTTTGGTATGTGATCCAGTTGGATTAAAGTGGATTAATGCTCAGTGAAGTGAATCTGTCCCAGGTTGTATGAGCCCTTTCAGCCTAAACTGTGTGTTCCTGATGCATCCTTTATCAGCCAAGGTTCCCTTTGAATGGTGAGAGAAAGAACTGAAGAGCAATTCAGGAATCAAGTGAAGCATATGGTGGATTAAAATGTTCGTGTGTCATAAGCTTCTTGGGAGTGCCAAAAAAGCGTGAAATTTAAATTTTACATGTCTGGACTGGTTGCTGGCATTGCCTTTTGAGTCAGATCTGTGAGGATAAAATGATGCATCTTGGAACATGGTATCTCACTGGGCTACTTGATTGCCCTTGCTAGGATGGCACATACATTCTGAACTGTGCTTCACTGAACTCCTGCTAGTTATTACAGTTAATGCTGCTGCTGGTGTAAAATCTGCTACAACAGTGCTGTGGAACTCACAACTTTGCCAGTGTCTTGTAACTTCGACAGAAGAAGTAGACACTTCTCATTGGCTTTGCCTTTCTGCTCTACAGCATCATAACTCAGTAAGGGTTTCTATAGTGTCCTCTTCCTCTGATGAAACATTTCACATGCTGAAAAATAAGGAAACACATGAAAGGGAGAACCCTGTTTCTGTGCTAGGCTGTAGGAACATATTCTCTTAATCACCTAAATTTTCAAAAAGATGAAACTCATTTTCTGAAGTGAATGGTTCTCTTCTGAAAAGAGAGAGGGTATCCTCCACAGAGAGCCCTAGACAGTGAGGATAAACTTGCTTCAGCGGTTTGCCGTGAGCATGGCAGAAATGTGACATTTGTGTTACATGTTTGAAGATGTGTAGTATCCCAATTGCAGTTTGGAGAGATGAAGCAGGTGAAAATGTAAGTCTTCATGCTGTGTAATACATATAACAAGATACAGGATACAGGAGGTTCTCCAGAAAATAGCAAAAGATCTTATTTTAGAGAGGAGAGCAACAGAGATAACTAAGTTTAGCATAGTTAAATTATGGCTTAGGGTTAGAGGAACATTAGTTCCAATAAAAAGATTTGGAAGACTTAAGCAGCAGGACTTAAAGAATTATGAAACCTTAATTTATGAGAATGCAATTAAGAATGAAGTAACATCATTGAGGCAAACTGAAACTCATTGTCAGTGAAAACTTCCTGACCTTGAATGTTTCTAGACCAGAAGTGGAGAGAGCCTGTAACCTCACACTTTTAAAGCCAGACTGGACAGAACATGGAATGTTTCACAAGGAGCCAGACTGTGTCGGTGAGGAGGTGAGGCAAACACACATTTACATCCTCAGACTACAGCTAATGAACGATTCCAGCATGACTTGGGTTTCTGCTAGAAGGCAGGGAGGTGGACTGATCCACTTGAGTGTCTCCTGCAGTCTGAGGACAGCAATTTTCAGCTTTCCCGAGCGCCACTCACTCACACAAGAACCCCTCTGCAGATGCGGCGCCCATGGCACGCAGCAGGAGCACGCCTTCATTAGTGGGGCAGGATCCCCCATGCTGAGCTGCCTTGGAGAGGAGAAACAAATCACCTGTTCTCTGTATCGTCGTTATCCTTTACTTCAGAAACCCACTTCTACTTCCCTCATCTCCACATCCGCAGGAAGCACCTGTCAAGTTCATATTTCTTAATTTGGGCCATGAATTTTTATTTCCTAGAGTTTTCAGACACTCCTATTTTTAACTGTTAGCAGGCTGTCCATCAACACTGCACGTTTCAAGACAATTTTCTTTTCAGCTTCCTGAAAGGGAAAAAAAATCTTTGTGTTGTTTATCCTGGCTTTTAGACTCACATTCTCCTGCCTTGTTAATTCCATCCTTTCAAATCCCTGAAAAGGTTTTTTGTCTTGTCCTTCACCTTGAGGATTCAGTAGTCAGCAGTTTGTGCAGCTCAGCAGGCAGGGAGGGTTGTGGAGAGCATAGATAAAATCAGAGCTGTTTCTGCCCACCCAGGTCCAGCTGCAAGATCTGTACAGGAGGAAATCCCATCTGTGTAGCAAACGTGGTGGAGTGGTCAGAAGGAAAACCTGGACACAGTGAAATCGATGGAAGTTTTGCTGTCAGTAGAAATGCACACAGTCTTCACTCTGCTTCACAAACCCATTGTGGCATTTCTAATAATGTTTTTTTCAGAAGGAAAAACAGGAATGGAAATTAAGAAAAAAGTGGTTACTGAGGAAAACTGGATAGCCTGGACGTGTTTAAAAGAAAGACACTTAAACAAATGTCTTCTACTGACCTGGCAGCAGTTCTGAGCTTCCCAACAGCCGTGTTTGGTGCCAGCTCAGCACAGGGACAGGACCCAGGTCACCTGCAGCACGTGTGGGACAGCTTGTGTGGGACCAAGGGAAATCCAACAGTTTGTAACTCTCAGAGGGCATTTTAAAGAGTTATCAGGGAAGTAAAGATAAACCAGTGAGAGGAGAAACGTATTTCATACATATTTATATAATGTATATCATATATATTATAGATGTAAATATATATTTCATATCCATAATATTTCTAATTGCTCAAAAATTTATTCTTTTATGCCGTTTCTTTGTTCAAAGAATCAAACACAAATTACTAAGGAATGCAGTCATCCCTTGCTTACATTGGCAAAAACTTAGCAGGATCATATACGATACATACTTAAGGCAGTATAACTGAAGTGTCACCCCCTCAGAGCCATCCACCAGAAGGCTGCTTTGCTGTTGGTAAATAAGACCTTCCATTAACAGCTTAGAACTCTGCTGTTCCCTGACTTTTCGCCAAAATTGAGGAAAAGTAATACTGCCTAAACCATGCACCAAAATTGTGTGAGCAGTTTCATTCTATGTATACGTGTAAACACACACACACACACACACACACACAAATATATATATATATATATATATATATATATAAAATGTCTGGTTCTCTGGAGCCATGACCTCAGCTTAGATCATTAAATAAGGAGTTGGTTTAATATCAGCCAATAAATCTCAACAAACCTTGATGTTTCCAAGATGGCAAATATACTTATTAGACCATATTTTTACATTCTAAAAGATCAAGAGTGAGTACAAACCCTTCTCCCCTGTTATAATTAATTCCAAATGTCAGTTTGATCTACTAATATAATTCTAATTGCCAAATTTCTAAAATAGGGTTGCCTTTTTGTTTCTAAATATAAACCAAACAGAATAATGGAAAAATAGATGCCTTGATATGATTAAATGTGATCTGATCAACCAGCGGGACAGGCTCACGGCTTCCTCTCTCCTCAGTTTATGTCTCTCAAGTGAGATCCTGGCAAGGACTCTGCTGGCTGGTCTTGTCTAAGAGGGGAAAGCTGCAACATGAAAAGTTTCTACCTTTTATTTCTGGGGTAGAAAATGGAAATACATCATGATGGCTACTTTGGGATTATGACATTTATATACTTATCCTAAAAACCATTATTTTTGTATTTCATTTTATTCCAGGAAGAAACAAAAGTGTGGGAACTGTAAATAATGCCATGCTAATAATCCCAGCCAGCACCTGCAGCAGTTGATGCCATTTCAAGGCACATTTTATTCCTTAGCCCTGATCACTGTCTGGTGCTGCCAATTGTTTAGTTCTTTTTAAGCAGTTTGCTTACTGACCACGCACTGAGGTGATGCTGAGTATTCTGAGCAATTTTGTTGAGTTTGTGGTTTTGAGTGGCAAATAGGTTTTTTTCTCCCTGTGACAGATGGATGACTTAGTCTGTTAATAGAGGAAGCTGTCACAGAGGAATTACATGTATAGGCTTCATTTACATTTTTAAAGTACAACCTATATAGGTGAAATTCATCTTTTCAGCTCTTCGGGTATTAAACTGGTGGAAGGGCCTTGACTTCTTAGTCTTGAATCAATTTTCTACAGAAACTTTCTGTGACTGTATGAGCGATTACCAGAAGCCCCTAAGAAATTGCTCCAACATTGGCCTCATTGTTTATTACTCCAGTGGAAAAGTGTGGACTGCAAGAGCAAGCTGACCCGGGTGCCAGATAGAGAAGTTCTCCAGGTTGGAACTGAAATTTGATAATGAAAACTTGCACCATAATGAGCCAAGGTCAGTATAATTGTGTAACTCTACTATTTCAGCAGCTGAAGATTCCACCTGATTAATCTATTTATAGCTTTGTATTAATTCAGTACCATTTATTCTAGATGTTCCATGGAATTTTATAAACAGCCAAGGAGACACCAATCCCCAGTGCAGTATGGGATGACCTGGCTTTCATTAAGTTAACTCCTGACGTTCTGCTGATCCCCTACCTTGAGCAATGTATTAGCAGGGTCTGAGTTGGATGAGAAACAAACGAGAAACTTATAATAGCATAATAATATAACCATGTAGCGCTGTTGTATTGTATTGCCATCACTAGTAATGGGCCATAGGCTTAGTGCTGAGTTTGCAAGGTATAAAATGGGTTAGCAAACATATAAATGAACCCAAACGGGTCTTAGACTGACACAAAACTATCACCATGAACATCACAGTCCTCCTGGGGAAAGGCTCCCCAGTGAAGGACACCAGTGACCTTCAGCACCACCAGCACCACGACAGCATGGACCACAGAGCCCCGAGGAGCTGGGAAAAGGAGCACAACATCAGAAAACAGGGGGCAAAGTAGGAAGAGCACTTTTAATTGTTTGATTATTAGCACTGATTTTTTTTGCGCCTAGACAAAGCTGCTTCTTTCTGTGATAATTACATCTGGGCTGATAGTGGCTCTCGGAACAGACTGCAAGTATAGGAGGTAAGAGGATCAAACACACCATGAAAGGTTTGGTCTCCTACTGCCAGGGAGAAGACTCTGACAACACAGGGACAGATACTTCTATCTTCTGAGGAAAAATGTCATCTGTTTTGTTGTTGGTTCTGATGCTGATAGCCTCCATGCTGTGGAAAAGCTGCTTGAGGGCTTTTCCTGCATGAGAACAGTGACATTTGGTCTGAAATCTGTCTGGAGTCCAGACTAGGGATATGCATAAGGCTGTTGGTAAATACTCTTCAACATCTAAATGGTGCTGTAGCTCCAATTGGGAGACTTTAGTCGAGTGCAGCCACACCAGCCCTATTAAAGAAACAAGGGAACACCTGTCTCCAACCATGCATTTTATAAGAAAAGCAGTTTTTCTTTGGTTTGAATATACACATATCTACTCAAGTCATATTCTACTCTGCTACTGCCTCCAGGTTTACCCAGAATAAAAAATTGCTACTATGACAGTCGGTATGACCAGACTGCTAAAATAGAAACACAGAATTTCATTCAGATGCTTATCATTATTTAATCCAGCAAATATTAAAATTTCATTTCACCAGAACATATTTTTCTTTGGATTGGGTCCCAAAGAATTTCATTCCCTGTTTTTTGCAGTTTCAGTGACAACGTACTCACGCCATAATTATTCTTGAGGGGGTCAGTGTGCATGTGGGAAACAAAGCTCTCATCAGTGGGTACCATTCTTAGTATCCATTTGTCTCTTGGTTCCCTGAATCATTGTTGTGAAGCATTTCGAGGGAGCTGATAATCACGATTTAAACCATTATGTTTTCTACCATTTATAAGCATGTCTGAGCCAGAAATCATTCTGTGGCTGTTGCTGCTGCATCCTTCAGGGACAAAATGTTCTAAAGAGCTAATGTTGCTCTTTCATTAAGAAGCCTATTCAGAACCACAGAGAGTGATTTTGACAGTGCAATTGGTAGTTGCTCTAGGGCAGGAGCTTGACAGGAGTCCTATTTTAAGCTAAATGAATGTATTCTGTTTATTTAAAGAAGCAGAGTCAGTTATAAATTTTGGTATGCATGCACAAGTATACACCTGTGCATCTTGTGCACTCTGCCTCTCCAGATTGCACAAAATAATGCTGCCTTGATGCATAATAAGCACTTCTGCTTCTGGGCAGCCCTGGCATGAAGACTAGGAAAGAAAAAAAAAAGAAAATAATGAAAAAGGAAAAGAGCGGGGGAAAAAGAAAAAGCAGAGAGATTCCTACAAACCCAAGGTAGTCATTTTACCATATCTCATGTTTTTAAGGCATGAACACATTTTGCTTTTTCATAAAGAATCATAGAATCATTTAGGTTGCAAAGGACCTCTAAGATCATCAAGTCCAACCAACAATTAACCCAGCACTGTCAAGGCCACCACTAAACCATGTCCCCAAGTGCCAGATCTACATGTCTTTTAAATCCAGCCAGGGATGGTGACTCCAGCAGTTCCTTGGGCAGTTTGTTCCAATGCCTAACCAGCCTTTCTGTGAAGAAATCTTTCCTAATATCCAATCTAAACGTCCCCTGGTACAATTCGAGGCCATTTCCTCTCATCACCTGGGAGAAAAGACCAGCCTCCACTCACATTTTGTTGGGTATAAGTGTGGGTGGAGAGAGAAGGGCATTTAGTGAATAAGGGAAGTTGAGGTGAAGGTCACCAAGATTCAAAGTGACAGAAGAGATTAAGTCCTTGCAAAGATGAACACAGGCATAGTTTCACATCACATTTTTTCTGGTGGCAAAGCTGGTTTTCAGAAGTTCATATCCTTAGCTGCTGGGCATTGTGTTATATAAACAACATTACACTGGTCATTGCACCACAGCCCAGAAAGTTCAGCCAGCACAGGCAAAGGTTATAAACTGCTGCACGGAGGTGGAAACGAGAACCAGGCTGGGAACGGGCAGCACATTTGCATTTGCCTCCATGGAGCAGAACTGGAAAGAGCAGCAATCTCTGAGAAGGAAGGGTGCTCACAGCTGAGCCATGGTCTGCTGAGCCATGGTCTGGGGAGCTGGAAGAAGCTGGTTTTTGTTCCTGACCCTGCTGCATGACCCATCACCTCTGTTACTACAGCATGAGAGAAGTATTACTGAAAGTATTTCCTCAGAAGGGTGTAGTTACATGTAGTTTCATTAATGCAAGTGTAATGGAAGATGGTGTACAAACACAGCATTGTTATCAGTCCCTCTCATCTTTTTAAGTGTCACTGCTCAGGTAATTGCAGACTTTCAGAATTAGATCTCCTGGAAGTGCTACCAAACACATGCTTGTGTCTTAGTAAAATATTCTTTGTGAGGACTTTGGAGATCAGATGTCTGGGCTTGATTGGAAACCAGTTATCTACTGCTGTGTGGACCTTTGAGGAATAACAGGATTTTTATTTCCTTTGCCCTTTGATCCCCAGAATGAGCAATATAAAGATAAGGAATATCAGAACAAAAGAATAGCTGTATCAAGCAGAGAGTGGAAGGGGAAAGCAAGAATGTGCCTATAGATTGATTGGATAGATTTTAAAAAAATTTAAAAATCAGGTTTCTGGATGAGAAAATCCCAACAAGCTACAAGCATAAGCAATGTATCTTTCAGCTCAGTATCTCCGAAAGTCAGATGAACATCCAAACACAGGGCTGCAATATGGATATCCATGGGAAGGATATTTTTTTACTCCATATGCAACCGGAATTACAGAATTACTTGTGCAGCTGATGCTACTCAAGGTACCATTCTTTTGCTGCACCTTTAATCTTATTGCCTAAATTCTTTAGCTTTTCTCCTACTCTTTTCCTTGTTTGGCTTCATATTCCAGGAAAAACCCAATGCCTACAAGTGCACTTTGCAGCTCCAGCTCTGTTGTGATTTCCAGTGCTATCTGCAGTCCAGGCCAAGGAAAGCAGGTGCAGATCCGTCCCCTCCCGTAGCATCTCACCCACTTCCATGGCCCCGTTACTTTAATTTTAGTTTCACTGTCTGGGGTCAGTCCTTGTACAGGGACAATTAACACTGAGCCTCTGAAATCTGATAGGAATTTAAAGCAATGGGTGAGTGGTTGCCACCTGGTGAGAGGAGGAGGAAGGAGGGGGAGGATGAATGAGCCGCCCTTTTCCTTTCTCATCCGGTGCACATTAGTGGATCAATGACTGAAATGGATGAGGGTGCTGCTGAAGTGTCAGGCACTGTAATGATGTAGCTGCTATTAATGGCTAGAGCTCCAGCCCGGAAATTATAGATGAAGAAATGGAAAAAAAATATTTCTGTGGACTCTGAATTGGTGATTTGAGGATTGTAATTTAGTGCTCACTTTCATATTTCACAAAAAGGCTACTGTGCACATTTTCAGAAGTTCGCCTGTTAGTTAAGGAAGGAATAAAGTCAATAAAGTGTGTTTGATCTCAGTTCTCCTTCCACTCCCCATCTAAGATACGACACACAATCAGCAGTGGTGGCTTCCCTTTAAATCAAGGTTCATGCTTTTCAGCAGATGTGTTTGCAGTGGGGAAATGTACCATCAGCTCTCTGGCTGTCTGGATTTAGAGCAAATATACAAAATATTGTCGTTTATAAAGCCTGTGAACTCAGCATATTTCAAGGTCAAATTCCTATTTCACTAAAATTGCTGGCAAACATATAGTTATCTTCAGGCAGCCTGGATCTAGACACAGGAAAAAAAATAACAACCCAAAACTGATCAAAGCAACCCCAAAATCCCACAGAAAAAGCACCTCATCTTGCAAAATTGTTGAAAAGGCCAAATCTGCTATTGTCAGCTAATTCTGTGACCCAAGGGAGGCTGTACCCTTCCACCAGCAGTTTGACCAACACCAGGATTCAACAGTGTTTTATCCATATTGACTTTGTTTGGGCCTCCCTTCTCCTACAGCAATCAGACAGGTCACAGAGGGGAGCATGAAGGGAGGGCATTCAGCTTCCTCCTCACTGACAATGATGCAAAGCAACATCCCCTGCTTCTGAGCCACTAAAAAGTGAATATATCAAATTCTATAAGAAAGACGTCTATTAGAGCAGTGTTTCCACTCTCATCTTTCAGGTTAACCTACTTTCTGCCTCTCTGAGGCTTTTCCCTGTGTCCCTGCTGCAGGTGGCTGCTGTAGTTGCTGCTGAGGCTGCAGCTGCCCTTTCTGCAATCAGCCAAGGGGAAGGCATCCAGCATGGACTGGGCGAAACAACAATAGCTGGGCCTGAAAAGCAGTTCCTACCTAAATCCACGGCAGTCGGGCCTGCCGAGATGAGGGAATTCTGCCCTTCCCATGATTGCATGACACTGCTGGGGCACCCGCCAGTCCCCGCTCCCAGCCTTTCCTGCCTGACAGTTAATTCCCCACAGGTCTCTTAGTGGAAGCTTCAGTGTGTGCCAAAAAGGTCTTTCTCTAATTTCAGACTCCCAACTTTTTTTTTTTTTTCTGTGCTTCCTAAATAGCAAAGACTGTCTGATAAGGCAGCCCGGGGTGAGCGAGGAGGGGAGGCACTGAGGTAAACAACAACGGGAGATCGGGCATAAATATTTCAGAAAAATGTTCCAGCGTAAAAGGCTTGGCTGCAGCTATTCCTCCTGAGGGGTCAGGTTGCAAAAGCCTCTTCCTCACTCCCCCAGCATCTGCCTCCCTGGCTCTGAGGCATGGACACATCCAAGTGCCTAATAAATTTCAGGGATGGGCAAAGCAGGGGAGCAAGTATTTACTTTGCGCTAGTAAAACAGCGCTTGTAATTCTGCCTTGTCGCTGGCTAATTAAAGCTTGCACAGCCAGTTCATCATCAGTCAGGGGCTGCCAGCCGCGTTCCCTGCCAGGCCGTTCTGCGGCTGTTGAAGCCAGCCCGATGCCACTCGGAGCGCTCCCCGGTGACTGAGGCGGCTCGTGTTCCGCACGGCTGCGCGGCCGCTGCCCGGCCGTGGGTTATCGCCGTAATGGGCACATCAGCAGTTTGACCCTTTTCGAACACACTGGTTCATAGAAAACGCTTCACTGCAACTGGTATTTATCTCAAAATGCGCATTATAGAGAAAAAAAAAAAAATCTGTAACACCCTGCCCTAAGGATCCAAAGCACAGATTCAGCGGTCCCTGGGGGTTTCTGCTGCGCTGCTTCAAGAGGCTGCTCTCCCCCCACAGCCCCCGGCTTATCTCTCCCCAGAGCAGAGGCGACAGAAGGGGATGATGCATCTGCTCCTCACCTCCCCCGGTTCCCAGGCCAGATCCTGCCCCGAATACATCTGGCACACCCTGCACAACTCTAGCACAGCCGTATTACACTGCAGGACAGACAGCCCGAGCTTTCAGCTCTGAGAAGGTGGGAACTACCTCTGCTTTGCTGAATTCTAATGGGAGCTGGACTCTGAGTCTCTTAAGCAGCCTGTTAGTGCAAAATATCGTGTTTGCAAAGACTGATCAAGAACTCGGGACATTACTAAAGACTGTGGGCTGAAAGTCACCCTGAAAGTCACATCAGACCCAAATATTGTGTACATAGAAGCATCTTTAAACCACTCAGGCTCTGTGGGTTAGCGTATATGCCAGGTTGGGAATTGTCTGTGCATGGATTCAAGCAGTGGGACTGCCTCGTGAATAAGCAGGTCGTTCATGGTCCAACTCACATTCATCTAACATTTATGTTTTCTAAATGTGCAACAATCAGGATGCCCTGAGAAAAAGAAGTGGCGCAAAATCTCGAGTTCTGGGTTCGTCTGAGGGCTTGCAGGTTCCTCTCGTGCCCTTCAGAGCTCAGACAGCCTCGGTGAATCTCAGCACTGCAGCCACGAGGCAAAAAATCCTCGTTGTTCTCCTGGAAGGAAAAATGCTGCCAGAGCCCCGAGGTTCGAAGACTTTGCTCATGGAGTATGGGGCATTTTAGAAAAGCTGGTTTCTTGCTCATTGATAATTTTTCGTCTGGTTCTGATTACACAGAATCAGGAACAGGACAGTAGAAAGTCAATCAAACATTGCAAATATAAGCACCCATTCTAAAAGTATTTCCTTATTTCTGTTTTTTTTTCTATCTGTCACTGTAAACTCACCTGACTATATTTACATTCAAGATATATAATCAATATAATTTTAAAATCTTTTATGGGAGATAATTACTTTCTGTATTTTAAGTATTTTGAGAAAATACAGTCAGAATGTGTATTTTTCTGGTCTTGGAGATAAATTATTCATCTTTTGTTTCAACATGCAATTTATTAATTTTTAATTAATAGAAAAGAAAACACTGGACAATTATTGTTACTTCTTTTGGCCTTTTCCACTTAGCATAGAAGCTGGAAAGATAAAGCTTAGCATATTCAAAAAGATTCAACAAAATGTTATTTCCGACACTGTGTAAGTCTCAAGGTTGGTTTCATTTCATATAGAAAAAAGTAAATCTAATATGTATTACATGAAACTGTGAGGGGAAAAGCACAGAACAAACACAATGGTCGCAGCTTCTTGTCCTGTAAAGGTCAACTGTGAGGATGTGACACAATGTTAAATTACCAGGGCAAAAGAAGCTGAAATGCAGAAGTATGCATTTCAAAATTGAGGCTTTTCAAAAGAAAGAAAAAGAAGGTTTGAACAATTCCAGGTCACTATACTGTAGTCTTCAGAGCATCCAACTGCTCTGTAAATATTGCTTAATTAAATGTACTTGGATTGACAGCAATATTTAATTCCAATTGCATTATAACAGAATCACTACCTGCAATATTAATTCCAGATTCCACAGCAGAAGCAAACCAGGAGTAGGTCTGAACTTACATCCTGATCAAGAATTTATGGTGCAGGTCCAAAAGCGTCAAGTCTAAGGACAATATTAATTTATTACAAGGTCATACAGACCTCTACCTCCTTGATTCATGTTCTCTGCTCCCAGCTTCACACAAGACCTGTGTAAAGGTCAACTGCTGAGTCTGAATGTCATGAAGAAGAATGAAGCAAATAGGGTCACCCCTTCAAATTTTAGCTTCCTAGATCTAGTACGACATCAAGCAGGTATTTGTCTTGGATGCTGTGAGAAGGAAAGGCATTTTGGTGAACAGAGCAGTGGTTGAATGGGAAATCTGACATGACTACAAAAAATAGACTTATGATCTGTCGCATATTCAGGTCTGTCAGTCAGACAAAATGTGAGACTATGCTAAACTAAATGGGCTTGTTTATCACTGTAATTATGTAGCTTTACAATGATAAGGAATTACATCTACATGTCTTACTCTGTGCCAGGAACTGTTCTGCAGAATCCCAGTAAATTTAATTACCAGAGATAGAAAAAAATTCCTTTATTTCATGATCTATCCACCCCTGCAATGATTACTCTGGGGAAATTCCCACTGAAGCCAAGCAGATGGTTCCTACCTTGTTGTACACCCAGCTTATTTTCTTTTAAGCTATGAAGTGGTTTACAATGCCATTTTTCTCTGGAGCTGTCTTGCATTTGGCAGACCTCTGACCATGTGTGAATTCTCTTTTATTGTATATATGGATAAATGGTGCATTTTCTTTTTTATCCCAGATAGCAAATCCCACTTTGGATTCATATAAATAAGGACATGAATCAGACAAGTATCTGGTCGAAACATGCTTTCAACAAGATGACTCCCATTGACTTTGTTACAAGGGAGTCAATAATCAGATTTAATGTCACTGAGCCACATTGTCTCTGGTGCATTTCCACAAACACCCATACTGAGCTCTTAACCACTTGTCTATGGACCAGTATTGTGCATTTCTGCTGCTGACTAATCCCTCGCTCCCTTTCTGCACAGATATGTAAATTTGCAGCAAACTGGAACTGGTTGGATGAGGGAGCTCCCTGCTTTCCCTGCGCCTGCTGGCAACCAGCGCTGGAGGAAATGTGTCTGTGATACTGTCTGAGGCAACATTTGTCCTTGTGTCAGAAGCCAGCTCAAGCCCTACACACCGTTCAAGGGGTTTACCCAGGACAGAGATGTGGCTGTGCATTGTTCTCAGCAGAAAGGTAGATTTCTGCTGTTTCTCCTTTCTTCTCATAATCATTCCAGGCTAACAGAAGGAATATCATACAGGTTTTGGAAAAGTGATGAACACTGATGATGTCTCTCGGGAAACTTTTCTTGGAGTCAAATCTTTGTAAAACTACAACTGCCCAGATTAAAGTCTGAACCTAAATTGGCAGGTGCCTGATTGAGGAATAGTATATACTTTATCTGATTTGAGACTATGTAGCTCCAAGGAGTTCTTTAAAGAGAGATAAATCATTAATCCCCACAATCAGTTCAGAGCAGCCAGAAGAGAAGATAAAGTTCCCATGTCTTTGTGCCACATATACCTCCAGGCATCTTCTAACAAATTTCTCTGCAGTTTGAATTCAGCTTCTCTACTTCACAGTTGGAGACGCACAGGGAAGCTGTGTTTGAAAGCAAAGAAAATAGCTGAAAACTCTCAAGAGATATAATTTAAAATGGATGGTGGTGTGATGGGGGAAATTTATTTGCAAGCATTATGTCATATTTTTTCTCAGATACCCATTAAGAGCATACACAATACCTGGATGACTTAACCTGTGACCATTATTTATTGTAACCTGTGTTTTCCCCAGAGTGAATGCCTGAATTCGAATCTTCCATTAATGGCTAAGTGCACTTCTGGGAAGGGTAAACAGAACAGCAAAGGCCTGGATCCGCAGGCAAGAAGCACACAGCAATCAAAACCAGAAAGAAGAAAAGTGGCTTTAAGTGTCTTTTTTGCTCCCTGTGCCTGGACAGGCTGGGTAAGGCTGGCCCAGTGGAAATGAGAAGACCCTGCAGCTTGCTCATTCCCCCCACAGTTTGCTTCAATCATTTCCTTTTTACTGTGGAATAAAGAACCCATTTTCAGGCACTGGGGAGAAAAACATTCACCCAGGAACGGCTCCAGCACAGTGATCTGTGCAATGCAGCGATTTGCCACACAGCATCTTTGATGCAGAAGTACTGTGATGATCAAAGCAAGTTTAATCAGCCCAGTGGTTTGTAAGTGTTTGCAGCCCCTTCTGCCTGCCACCAGCCAGGATGTCTCCTTCACTTTGGACAGCAGTGATGCAGGGAAAACCAATAATAGCTCTGTGGCCAGCCTTCCCCCAGGCATGTTTTCACCCTCATCCTTCAATGAGAGGACAGATGGAAATATGAATTACGAGTGGGAGACATTGCCAAGTCTACCCATTGAGGGAAGGACTTCTGAGGGAAGGTCATCTTTTCTATCGGTTCCCTGCCCCATGAAACCTCTGAAATGAGCTCAGAAGATTTTCAGCAACATTTGGAAGTGTGTGCCTATGAACTGCAGCGTGGCCTACCAGCATCATGCAAGGCTGTTGTTTCGGCTGCCGACCCCAAGCACAAAGCACAGCTGATTTTGGAGACATGACAGAGATTCTGTGACACACAAACATCTTCCTGTGAGCATGTCCTCTGGCTCCACTCTCGTTTTATGCTGGTCAGACACTGTGGAGCTCCCTGGGGAAAAAGCAAGTGTACTGTGCTGCTGAATCCCACAGAGCCACAGTTTTCAGTGTTAAGACTGTTGGACTTCGAAGCTAAACCCAGATGAATGCTTCTGAGGAGGAAAGCAGATCCTTTTACTGTCTGAACCATTAAGATGTACTTAAAAGAATGAGGGAAAGGTCTCAAAAGTCTTGTTTAATACAAGCTGCTATTCCAGATTTCATTCCTCCCCCAGCTGGTATTTCCTGCTCTGCAAGACACAAGGGAAAGCTAAGGCATTATTTAATGGGATTTCTCTGAAAGAGAAATCTTTAAGCTCTGCTATGGCACTAGAAGCAGAGGTGGCTGGGGGAGCTGCATGGCTGGTACCCACCCAGGAGTGTGTGCTGTGCAGACAGTCCTGGGGAATAAAGAGCAGAGAGGCTGCTATTCCATAAATCTGCCTCTGCTATATCCAAGACAAATCTAATTTAAGTTTTATTTTTGAGGATTTAAGTGGGGAAAAGCATGGTCCTTGTTTTCTGCACAAGAGGTAAGCTTCCAGCAGCTGGAGCTGCTGGCCATGGAGCAGTTACAATAACTGATCCATCACTGCTGAAAAGTAACTTATTAATTTGACTGTCAAATCACAGATTTCTTTTAGATCCCCTCTCTCCCACTGCCAGGATAGAATGGGCAGGTTCCCACATTAACTTTCTGAGCTGCTGTCATTTGCAGCAGTTCATCTATTCCAACTCTTACCCCTTAAGCTCTTTTGAACTGAGACAACTGTAAGCTCTCTGCAGTTCATTCATTGGGGCTCTCACTCTGGCAGAGTATCAAACTGAAGCCAGGACAGCCACGGCCGTGGGATTTTTTTAAGGACGTTTAGTTCCTGCCATCTGTCTGTTGGCTCAACTCTAAGAAATTTAGATTGTGCTGCCTTCCCAAAGTTGTTTCTTTCCCCCTTGGACTGCTGTCAGGATATGCAATCTGTCTCTGTGAGTGTTCCACTGAGACAGCACTTGAGATGTGATAAAATGCCTCCAATTCTTACATGTGTTACTTTATTTCTTAAGACCAGGTGATGATAATGACACATTTACAATGCACGTCACTTTAAAGGCCATGAGTACAAAGAGGTTCCAACCTTCTAATGCAGACTTAGTGCATTTTAGGAACAGTTTAACAACATTTTCCATGCTATTTCCACATTTTGGCCTATTAGACCAGGTGGTTTGGTCAAGCTGAGGTGTGAGATGAATGATTAGTTTCTGTGCTGCCACTAATCCGGGCTGGAGCTTTCCACAGAGGAGCCATTTCACTCAGCAGTGCAGGCTTTGAGGAACAAGTGGGGGTAGCTGCACTGCTTCTTGGTGGTGTGTAATTTAGTTAAACCCCGCTTTATTTTTCGTATTTATTTTCCTCCAAGATGTTTTGGGAGGAGCTGGTATTTCTCTGATGCTCAGTACCCCTCCCCATGAGCCTCTTTTTGCCACAGTATGAGCCAGCCAGCTGGACTTCAGTAACACTGAGGGACAAACCTCAAAACCAGTGCTGTAAGTACCTGACCCATTTGGATGCTGAGCATTTGTACCTAATCCATAAAAGGTTTAATTAGAAGTGGTTTATGAATGATTCCCATGAGAACAGGAAATCCCTACTAGAAGATGGGGTCAGAGGACACAAGTCTCCTTAGGTGAGCTGTTCTTATGAAACTTCTGCTTTTGTCAAAGTTGGGGTACTTTTTTTGTGGTCCAGTTTTCAGATATGACTTTTAAGAATGGGACCTTCCCAGTGATAAATCTGAAAGTATGGCAGATTCTGTCTGTTTTGGTAAATAGGTTATGAGCCCATCAACGTTTACATTATGATTTTAGACTCAGCTTGAGGGTCCACCTAGGCTTAGATTAGACCTTTTATCTTAAAAGGTTTATTTATTTTAAAGACCTTAAAAATACTAGATTGATAGTGTGTTTCCAGATATAACCCATACAAAAAAGACATTTAGTTTATAGAATGAAACAATAAAACTCTAAAAATGTGGGAGTGCAGCTGGTTAATCTCTGTGTTCTTGTCTAATTGACAGTTTTAAAAAAATACTGTCTTAGCTAGAAAATACAATTCCTGCTTTAACAAAACACATCTTCACAGTCCTACTTGATTGCAGGGCTCACATTTTATCTATATAGATGAAGTCCAACTAAATGATCTTTGTTTTTAGCTGACTGCAGTGCTTTTGCAGAGAATGATGATAAATTTGCCACAGACAAAAACTAGATGTTTTCAGTTTCAATAAAAATTAGTTATTTTTTGAAGTGAGAATAACAACAAAGAGGCACAGATTAGACAATGTAGGATTTAGATAAATTTAGGGTTACAACAGTTCTCTTGCCTTCAGCCAGTATAATGAATAATTTAGAGTCAAATGTAGGGGCACTCCAGGACTAAAGTATTGCACTATCTAATTTCTGTTGTTACTCTGAAGTGTAAGCAGCAAGCTTATTAAATATGAATGGAGTAATCAGACAAATTCTATGACTGTGTGCATGAGCTTCTCATTAATGATTCACAATGAAGAATCATGAAAGACTAAATAGACTGCACTGGATTTAAAAGTAATAAATATACTCCAGAAACAAAGTAATTTAATGACCTTCCTATGAACGATGGGGCTTAAAGCAGAAGGATTCTCAAGCAGAGTATCCTCATCGAAGCTCTAACTCAAGCAGATCATCTTTTGCACATCCTTCTTGATTATCTTTTGTCAAAACAGCCCTGCCGTGGTAGCCCCATTCAGTGCCTCTTTTAAATGCTGTGTTTACACTCAGGTAAGCTCAGCCACCACAGCCCGCCACGATTTCACCCCTGCACAGGCAGATTGCTGCAAACTTCTCCTTAGTAGGACAGAGCACGTACCTTCAAGCCAAGTTAGCAATTAGGGCATGATTTTGAGCATCCTTTACCTCTCACTGACTTCAACAGATAGCACTCCTGGGATCAAGCTCTTCAGCTGTGTAAGTGAATACTACTTCAAAGGGAAATTCTGAGCTAAAAGAAAAAATACTTTGGCCTTTTTTCCAGCTTCCCAGGAAGGGGTTTTCAACATCTAACAGAGGAAAAGATTCTTTAGCTTATTTTTTTATGTTTGAGATTAGATGCACTGATGTTCCTTTCAGAAGTGGGATGTGAATCAGGATACCAGAACAGCAATTCCTTCCCTCCTCAAACAGTTTAAACAGAGATTCAAATTAAACAAAACCAGTTAAAATTGGCTGACTTTCTAGTTGTTATCAGATTAGTAATGCTAGCAAATTGGTTTTTTTCCTAAACAAATATATTTCTGAATGAACTTCCATTATGATTTCCCCATAGTGATTACTACAAACCCCAAACTTTCTCTTTGTCCAGCTGTCTAGACAATATCGTTACAAGTCCTGCAAGATAAAACAGCCAATGAAAAGAATGATAAAAATACATGAAAACCTGGAAGAGATGTCAGAAAACGGAGAAATACTTGACTCCATTTTACTTTCCTATTTCAAAGAAAAGTATAGGTCTTCAGATATGACAGGCAAAAATACAGTCTCAGGGTGCTTGTTGTACATGATCAAGATATGGGATGGGATAAGCCAGACTGAGTGGAATATTGATTTAGGTATGTGTGCTGGTCAAAATATTTATTACTTTGTTCACACAGACATGATAAATATGGAACATAATTTTAATGATTGCAACCCAGAACAGAAAAGCAGAACTCATCAACTTTTTGATCTCCTTGTTTTTAACAAGGTACCTGTAAAATCAGTCTTTCTTCTCTCTGCAATTTTAAGTGCAACTTTATGAAAATAAAAAGCAGGCATTATCAATTTAATCCTACAGTTGGCAATTAGCATCTTTACAGACTCCGAAGCCTAAACAATTAAAAGTTGAATAATTTATGGCAAATGGAACCATTTCTGTCAACAGTTTTATAACATGCATTTGAAGTATACTTCACTGCCTGGAGCTGCTCGATGATTGATCCTGGAGTTCTCATTAGTGATGCAATTGCTGCCCCCGCCCCTGCGCAATGGCTACTTTTGTTCGCCTGCACCTCTGAATTAATTGTAATTAATTCGTGGTTACTTGTGCTTATTCAGGGTGAGATTGGGACAATAAAAGGGGGTAGAGGAAGTGTGCTAAGGCTGCCCTCGTGCCAGCACGGGATCTTCCAGGCCAAACCGGCCAGAATGGCCACTGGCTCCTCTGGCCAGGGAAGACAGCAGGCACTTCCTCAGCTCCAATTTCATTCTTGGGACAATGGACAGCAAATTCACAGGTTTGACTTTCTCATCCTAGGTAGTTGCTGGTGATGTTTACAAGCCTCTCACAGCAAAGATGTTTACCTGGGCAGACAGTAGGAAGCTGCTGCAAGGGGTGAATGATCAGGTAGATGGATATGGGAACTGTCTGTCTTTGGAAGAGGGCCAAAAGAATTGAATACTTAGAGGGAATACAACACCAAAAAGGTGGCTTGGAAAAAACTGCCAGGTTAGAGTGAGGCTGAGAAAAGGCCAGTTTGTGCCTATGTGTGGGATGACTGTTGAGGGGATATCTCTGGAGAGATTTGTTGATGGAGGTCACGTTCAGGGGGGTGGTCATCTACTTATGATCCTGCTCTTCTTGGCAGGAAGAACCCAAGATGCTTAACCACTGCCCTTTGTAGGGTTTCTGGACAGCTCTTCCTCTTCAGTGTGAGGAGAGAGATTTCTTTCTTCTTATGAGCATATGGTAGAGCAGACCTTTTAAGCAATTTTTACATTTTGGGCTGTAACTCTTGGACCCTCATGTGGAGTGAACATTCATCTCTGTGCTTCCTCTGGCTGCCTTTTGCAGAATTGCTTTTCAGTGGCTTCACTTCCTTGCTGGGAGTCACCCAGGGCAGGCCACTCTCAGGAAGAGTGTGAAGGCTTGGCAGACTGGGAGGAAAGACTTATTAAACAAATAAGGATGTGTGATATCCTACTTCTGCAGAGAATTATTCTTTCCCCCAATAATATAATTTGTGTTTGTCCCCCTAAGAGCATCCATACAATGGAAGATGGATGAGGCAGGGAGAAAGAGAAGAGCTATCAGGGATCAAGCAGCTTTCCTTGCAATGCCTGAAGTGTCAGGCAGTCAGGAAGTGTGGGGAGGGCCAGGGACACTGCAACTATCCATGCCCTGCTCTGTTAATGATGCTCCATGAACTTACAGGTGCAGAAAGGCTGGAGAGCTCTGCCCAGGAGGTCAAGCTTTGCACCTCATAAAAAGATCAAAAAAGTAAATTGGGTGTTAAGAATTTTGGGAAGGAACATAAATCACAACAGAAGGTCCTGTTATAAAGCCCGAGCATGGCCAGATTTCAGCTGCTTAGTAAAATAGTGGCCACCCCATATCAAGAAGGATGTTGTAAAATCTAAAAATAGATGGAGAAGATACAATTATAATGAAGATTATAAGCCAAAACTTAGCCTCTGTCAAGGAGCGACTAAAATAGGAAGCCTCAGAAAGAATTGATAGGATTCTTCACATTGAGAAGAGACAGATGGGGAAGAGCAAGATATGATTTAAGGCCTTTCAAATCATGAGAGAGATGGAGGAAGCGAATGTGTGAATTTTTCATTTTTCATTGTACTAGAATTGGGAAGTACTTAGTGGAAGTCACGGTAGCTCGAAATAAAGGCCAAAATAAGTAGGACTCCTTCATAGAACCTCCAACTAACTTGACAAAGTCACTGCACAGAGTAAAATCTGAATGTACTAATGGCTTCAGAGCAATTAGGCAGATTAGACAACAGCCAGAAGGTCTGTGGGTAAGGGGCAAATATAATGGTCCATGTTCCAGCTTTGGCTAAAAATACCTCCAGCTGCTGACCACACGGAGGGCAGGGAGGGTACGTAAGGGGAGAAGGAAACTCCTTGCAGGGTTCATTCTTGTTTCCCCAGCCATTTCTCAGGCTTCCAGCAGTGGGACTGGGACCTGAGCTGCCTCTGCAGAGGAGATGGCTCTGCCACCACTGCCGTGACAGCCCATCGCACCTGGAGGTGCAGGAGTGTTCTGGGGGAGAAGCTCTTCGCTCTCCCCAGGTGGGGGCTTCACAGACTTCAGCTTTCTTGTGCCAAGAAAATCACACAACATTTATTTCACTTTAACGTGACTTTAACGGCAGATGTTGAAGGTGCTTTTTTTCTGGAGGTACAATCTCTTCCTTCCCTTGAGTGAGCAGGTGAGGAGAAGAGGTCATTTGAGGACCTCAGGTATGCTTTTTTCTGCACATTCATCATAAACCATTTATCAGAGTCTGTATGTGTGCTCACAAGATGAGAAAGAGTTGCCAAAGGGCTGATAATTAACACATTTATCTGAATGCTGCAATTGTAAAAAGCCAGTTGAGAAAATGGGTATAAATTTGAACTGCTAGTGAAGATTCTGATCTATTTTTGCCCTGTCTCCCAGAATCTCCAAATCAAGATTGAGTATTTTTTAAGAAAACACACTCCAGGTCAACTCATTGCCAAATTTATTTTCTAGCTGTGGCATTTATCAGCTTCTCAGCTGTAAAAGTGTTTAGATATTTTTAACCTTATGTTCTGAATTTACAGAGGGGTAGGTTGGACTTAAATTGTCCATATAAACAATCTCTCATATGTTGCCTTCTTCCACATGCACATCTGGTGAGTTCTTCATCATTCCTAATTACGATGCAGGTTGGTGGAAAATTACTTCTTTGACAGAAATTGTAGCAAGAAACTGGGCAAATTTAAACAAGAACTGAGAATCCCACTGAGACTTTTATTAGCAGAAGAATCAAAGATCTCCAAAATGTGTTTTCTTTTTTTTTTTTCCCTCAGCATCACTGAATCTTCTGATTCCAGACCATGCTTAGTCCTCTGTCATTACAGATAGACCTGGGCATGTATCAGAGATTAAAAGTAACTTTCCAGATCTATCCTCACTAGTGCAATATGTTTATAAAAGGTCCATAAGGAGCAATGGAAAACTCTATCACATTTTTCTGTATCTGTACATGTACCAGTGGTCAGGAAAAATTGCTGTTTTCTTGTTTAGCTGACTGCCAAAACTGCATTTCACATAAAGAAGGAATAACTAAAAACATTTGGATCCTACTGTAGTCTGTGCAGTTCAATTCAAATTGGCACTATAAATCTGCACTGAATCAGCTCACCAAAACCTCCTCTTGTCTAATTAATTAGGAAGAATCCCACTAATAACAGAGAATCCAGCATAAAAATCTAAAGAAAATATTTCTATAAATAAATAAGTCTAGACTAAAATCCAGACTGGTGTAAACATTGACTACTGATCTTCTGGACAAAATGCAAAAATCTGCTCATGAAATACTTGCAGTTTAGGAATCTTTTTTCATGGGGGAATGACTAATTGCCAAACCTAGGATTGGTGAATGCTGTGGGTAGTTCTATCCTTCCCTTGCATTCAGCAGCTGACATTCTTTTCTCAAACCCACTGCAGTTCAACAAGATACTGAAGAACCTGCCTTTGTTCAGAAGAACCACTCACACACGATGAATGATGTGCTTCATGCCTGTCTGAACAGGACCGAATGAACTAACAAATTGGTGTTATTTATCTACAACTTATTATCCAAACAGATGGAGCAGTTAGAGGAAAAAAAATTAAGTTTTTCAGGCTTTGACAGCCCCTGTTCCAGACAGAATCCCTCTGTCTGACAGGGGAGCTGTTTATGTGACTATGACCTGAACTTTCAAACAGCTGCAACTCTTTGTTTTCCAGGGGACCCCGAGCTGTGATTGACCTCCTTGCAGTTTGCTGTGATTTGGGTACAGATGATGAAGCTGGAATCATGAAGGGAGCACAAACCCGGGAATGGCCTGTTGCTGCTGAATCTGCTTCCGAAGCTGGAATGCAGCACCAGTTTCTCCTGCATTGTGGTCTGTGGGCATTACCTCATACAAAGCCAGCCTGAAAGCACACAGAGCAGGGAGCATCTTGCTGGAGGAGGTAGGAGGAAGTGTTGCATCTGTTCTGCATGAACAAGTCAGGGATTTCTCCTCTTCTGCAATAGCAATCATCTGCTGTTTGCATGTATAGCAGCTACTACCCATTATCTCTTCTGTACAATTGCACCAGATCCTCAAGGCATTGCTTTGTGCAGTTCCAGTAACCCGAGTGGAGGATTTGGCCTGCCCCTACCAGACCTGTCATGTTCTATGCACAAAACAACATCATCCTTTCAGCCATTTACTGAGCCACATTAATAAGGTTGCAAATAAAGTCAATAACTCTAATCATGCTTTTGGTCGTTGTGAATCCTGGCTTGGCTAGGAATCGTTGGAGATAAACATCTCATTTCAAATAAGCTACTGAGCAGATGGTAATGACTTTTAATCACAAGCAACACAAGGAAAATCTGAAATAAAGCCCCTGAGATGAACAGTTTGGTACATCATTCCCACCATTTTGAATGCTGAATAACCTCGCCACACAAAGAGAGCCATGTGTGATTTATGTACACATACACTTCCAGTGAACTAAAATACTGGCAGTCATTAATTGTTTTTCACAATTCTTATTTTGGGCCCTTATCCAATGCCCACTGAAGTTAAACCAAACCTCTTCTTGCTAAGCCTTCAAAGACTCCATCTGCTGCAATTACAAAGTGTTGTGTTTTAATTGTGGATGCAGAAGTTTGGGACACCTACAAGAACTTCCTGCTCAGTACTAAAAACAAGAGTGGGTGGACTTTCTTTAGACACCTGAAACCCTTCCCTTAAAAGAAAGAAGAAGTAGCTGATAGCCATTTGCAGAAACAGTACTGGGGGTCAGACACTGCCCTCAGCTCATGGCCTGGGCCTGTGTCAGGTTAATGGTTTCATTTTAGACCCTTCTCAGCTTAGGTCAGTCCTGAGAAGGCAGTAGAGAGAGTTTTTTCACAGGGCCCGTGTGCTACTGCATTTTTGGAAAGTTGAGATGCTCATTGCACTGAGGACAACTTTATGCCAAGAGTGGAGCTCTCATTTCTGTATAATCTCCCTCTGATCCTCTGTGATGTGTTCAGAGCAGTCTGCTAACCCAGTGATATTGCTGGCCATGACAGTGTGACAGGTTTGCATTTCAGTCCTTGGGCTGCAATCTCCCTGCCTGGAAGCTTACTAACACCATTTCTTAATGGTCATATTTAAATAGTTTTGCTTGAGCCCACTTACAGAGCAATCTGTGTTCAAGCTCTTTTTAGCAGGGAATTGGCGAGAATTGGTTTTCAAACAACCTGATTAAATCATGTCTGCAACAAAAGCTCCATCACAAGTTACAATATGCCTTCCACAACAGTGCTTAAATTTTAACTCCATGTAAATCAGTAGCAATTTTCCTGCTGACTTCTTACCCCAGCGTGGCTTTGCCATTTTATCTTGTGGAGAAGGACTCTCATACCTCACTTCCCTGTCCTGGAAAGACCTGCACCACTCACCAGGGAATCCACCCTTGCAGCTTATGGTAACAGCGAATATTTCCACAGCCACATTACAGCTCTGCAAATGAGATCCAAGCAAATAAGGTGCCTGGTTAATAATATGCACAAGAGGAGTGCAGGGGAGGCTGGTTGGCATTGCTGGTGGCAGGCAGCCCTTCTCCATCTCATGGACACGGTGGTGGCAGCTGCAGCTGGAAGCTCTGTGCCCGTGCAGCTGCTGGGGAAGGCGTGGAATGAGCCACTGACTCCAGCACAGACTGAAAACCCACTCAGGGACCTTGATCCTGCTCTGCACAGAGACAGTCATTGTCTTCAGCAGGAAGATTTGCTTCTCTCAAGCTCTGGGAAGGTCTGGGAACATGCACAGCCCTTAGCTAGCCATGTATTTTTTTCCCCCTGCAACAGTGTCTCTTCATGATTTCATCAGCAAGCTCTTGCAAATGAATAAATAAAATACATGAATGAAGCATCCAAGCTCTCGGGGCCTTGCTCAAGCATGACTTGTTTAAATGCCTTCATAATGTTGTCAGAGAAACGAGTCTGTTTGAATCAGACCTGGAGAGGAAAACCCACACACTGTACTTATGTATGGAGGCGAGAGATCCGAGGGAAGCCTTCCCAGCAATCTCCTATATGACACATACAGAGGCTGGACAATTAATGGACACAGCAACTAGTCAGCAGAATATCACAGAATCAATTAGGTTGCAAAAGGCCTCTGAGATCACCGAGTCCAACCTGTGACAGAACACCACTGCGTGAACCGGACCGTGGCACTGAGCGACACGTCCGGCCTTTCCTTGAGCACCTCCACAGATGGTGACTCCGTTCCAGTGTCTAATCCCCCTTTCCATGAAGAAATCCTTCCTAATCTCCAACCTAAACCTCCCCCGGCACAGTTTAACACTATGTTCTCTTGTCCTGTCAAAATACAATTCTTTCCAGTTGGGCATCGGAGGTACCACAACACACTGGTCAGCGAACTTCCTCAGCAATGCGTGCAAATCGCTGTGTGTCTGGTGGAGCCGCCTCCGGATAATTTTGGCGTTGCTTTTTGTTTTCGATTGATTAAATTTAGATTTTTAGTTCGTTTTTCCTCAGTGTGCTCTAGTAACCAGTATACTGAGCCTTACCAACAAATTTTGTTTCGCTTTCACAATAAACCTGCTTCTGTGGAGGCCTTCGCCTTAAAGCGATACTTTAAGCGGCCTTAAAGCTCTCCCTCACGGCTCCTCCCNAACCTGCTCAAGGAGCGGCTGCTGGCAGGTGAGCGGCGGCGGCCGGGCCGCCACATCCGGAGAGCTCGGGCCAGGCGTGCCCTGCCCGGTGCGGCTGTGGGATGGGGTCCGGTGTGTGCGGTCCTTGGGGTGCGGGAACCGCAACCCCCGGCAAACCACTGCACCGTCTTTCTCAGCGCCCAGAAAACCGAAGAATAAGCGGGATTCAGTTTTCTGTTTGTTTGTGGGTTTGTTTGTTTTGTTTTGGTAGTAGTTCATGGCCATGGCATGGCCCACCTTGGGGAACGGAGCCATTCCTGGGTACATCCTGGCTCGCTGCGCCAGGGGAGGTTCAGAAAGACATTAGAAGGAATTTGTTCCCAGAAAGGGCGATCAGACATTGGGATGGGCTGCCCAGGGAGGTGGTGGAGTTGTGTCCTTGGAGGCCTTTAAGGAAAGACTGTCCCAGCCAGCCTCAGTGTCGGTCACACTGCACGGTGAGCTGTGAGAGCACGTTCACCACATGCTGCTTGTGGCAGGCACTGTTACCGCAGGCGTGAGCCCTGGGGTTGGATGGGGATGAGATCTGCCCCAGCAGGAAGCTCCAGTGCTGCAGGGCGCAGTGCGGGGGATCCCAGGCTGCTTGGAGAGCTGTGGGCAGGGTCTCATGACAGCGTGGGCCCATCTGCCAGAATGGGTGCCAGCAGCACCTCTGCAGCTCAGCGGTGGCAGGATGTTCTGCTGCAGTCCCACTGCCTATTGCCAATTAAAAAAAATATCACCAAAGGATTGAAATCCATAGTGTTTCAAAAAGTTTGAAAGTCCTGGGCACAGTCTGCAGAAACTGCTCTTTCTGAGTGCAGGGAAGTCTGTGTGTCAGATATTAAGGAAAAAAAGTGAGCTCATTGCAAAGGTGTGAGTGACTATGGCCTAGATTCTTTTTATAATGGATATAGGGACTTGATTATCTAGTCTGGGCTTTTGGGCACTTGCTGATGAAGTGAGAACATACTTTCAGACTAGTCAGTGCTTAGCCTGATTTACTCTGTAGTGAACTGTAGTTTCCGCACACACTTCTTGTGTGGAAGGATCAGGTTCCCTGAATGGAGAGATAATAGATATGGATAAGGGAGATTAGACCATTTGTCATATTTAATACTAATAAATACGGGGCATTGGACTCTGCAAAATTCCTGGAGTCATCAGCTGCATAGGAAGTTTGGTGAGTTGGGACAGTGACAGCTTGAAAGCAGCAGTGCCCAATCTTAGTTCACTGCTGAGTTTCCGTAGGGCTGTGAATGTGCAAATAAACACATCCCAATATAAGGCAGTAAATACATCAGGAATTGCTCAGATTATGCAGCATAAAATTTGTGTTTAATTGATGTTTTGGGAACTCTGCTGCTGGTTCTTCCATGCTTTGTTAATGAAACTTCACAGGTGAACCAGGTTTGCTGCCAGTACTTTCCAAAAATCCATTTGTAACTGTATGTGAGACTTCATTAGAATCTAAGTGAAAATACCTGGGAGATTGTTTGAGCTTGGGAGTAAATCTAAATTAATCAATGGTCTTCTGCAGTACAGTAATTTCTGCTCTGCTGATTAATAGTTTAAATATTTGATTTTTATTTCCTTTAGCAGTCTGGAAATACGTGCCGTTTTTCCTGTGTTCTAAGGTTATTTTATAATGCTTCCTTTCAATTTCTATTTGCAGAAGCTGGTGTGCAAACAAATGGGAACAAAAGAAATAAGGTTTTGAAAATTGGACATGGAGGAACTTTGGACAGTGCAGCCACAGGAGTTCTGGGTAATGAAAAACATAATTATAGTCATCGAAATATGATTTCAGGAAACATTTTCATGTGTGCATTAAGTCAGGTGGAGGAACAATTTGGGATGCACATGGCAGGTTTTGGGGGAATGACAGATTAGTGTGGAAGAGTGGTCTGGGTTAAATTTCCTGTGTGGATACTTCTACAGGCATGTAACATGTTTCTTAAGCGAAGGCTGTATTCTGCCTCCCTGCCTTCTCTCCACTCCTGCAAATCCTGAAATAACTTCTGGGTTATTACATGTGGGAAAATACAAACTCTTGTGTAATGAATTGTAAAGTACCTGAGAAATTGATGGCTTTTTAAACTTAAGCTGGGGATTTATAGTCATCATAATTTGTTGAATTATTTTGTCTCAAAGTAATGCTATTCTGGGATTTTGAGGGAGCCTTTAGGGCTGCTAATACTTGCCAAATGAAAGATGTATAAGAACAATTCAGCTGCTGCTTTTCTGGAGGCTCAGAAAGTTTTAGCTCCCTGTCCTGTCTTGCTTCATAAGGAAGAGTCTTCAAAGAAAGATACTTTGTATTTTAATTTTGATAGCAATCCATTTATTAAATGCCCTTGTTTTGTTAAAGAACAGGATGTGTCAATTGCTGGTGTTAAAACCTCAGCTGTGGGTGTGGTTATTCCCACATCATACTTTGTCACCAACAGTTTTGTTGACAAGTAACATGCAGACTACAGCTTGCTCAAATCATAACCTTGTAGCTCTCCGTGGCTTGGAGAAATAACAGCAATACGTTTTTGCTGTTGAAAATAAACAGGTACAATTCTGAGTATACACTGAAAGTAAATGCACTGAGTTTTGATGTATGACTTCTCTCAGGAAGAATTCAGCTTCAAGGGGAGGTTGGTTGCAGTGAGTGTTGCTAGAGGTCTGTAGCTGGTAATTGTCACTTGTGAACATGGCAAAATGTGACATTCTTGGGTTAGAAGGGAGCACTGCCTGGTTTGGTTCTAATTTCCTGTACTCCGTGGCCACTCCCAAGAGAATTCAGTGTGCGTGGCTGAAGCAGACGTTTTCCTCTTACACAGGTGTTCCCTTTGAGCATGCTGCTTCTCGTTGTGCAAGGTCAACAGCATTGATCCGTAGGAAAAGCAAAATCACTCGTGCTTTTATGATTGCTTCTCCAACTGTTCCGATACCCAGTGGTCTCCAAGGCCTGCTTCTATGGCATGACAAAAAGTATTTGGGCTCCATGTGCTTGGTATAGGTGTAGAAGCACATCACCTTAATATGCTGTGGATGGATTGAAAAAAGGCATAGGATCTTTTATTCCACTGCCATACAAGACACACCGGGAAAAATCAATGATAGCTAGACTGGAAGGGACAAAACTGGCGAGGAGTGGGAAAGGGAATGTGCCCAGATTTCTTGTGTGTTCAGGTGAGGTATTGAGGAGAGAGGGAAGGACACAACAGAAACAAGTTATTAACAATATGTGTGCTGCTTTTCAGGATGGGGTGGTGGAGCAGAAAGCTTTCCTCGTGGCCAGGAGCATGATAGAAGTATTACATTTTCTGAAACTCTTCTTGATCTGTACTGCTGTCTCCCATGTTTTATGTACTGCATGTCTATAACTTTGTTCCTGGGAATTAATTGATACAGAGTCTTGCTTAGTGTGCCAGGTGTACTGCCAATAACTGAGCAGTGCTCCTTATCAAAAAACATACTTTTATATTTCTTCTCTTACTGACAGCAATTGTAGATGAGGAAGGACCTTGGAGGCTGAGGTCAGTGATCTATGACATGTGAGAGAAAGGCAAGGTCGAGTCTTAGTGAATATCTTCTTTTGGTGTTATTCTAGGGCTGTGGTTCCAGCTTGCTGTTTCTTGCTGTATAACAGGAATTTTATTTGGCTTATTTTTATATGGCAGTAATGAATTATGCTTCCACAGTAGAAAAAACAATGAAAAAGTATTAAAAAAAAATCACTTAAATCGTTATACATACAGTGTAGTCTGGCAGGTGGGGTTTATGTCACCGTTCAATAACACGCATTCTCCATAAGCTGATGATTAATGGAGAAGGTGGTTAGTATCTTGTTCACAAAAGCGTTCAATGTCTCTTTAAAATTATTCAATTGAATCTCTTGACACTCTTCAGCAAATTTCAGCTCAGCTGTTGAAGTGTCAGTTATGTCATCATGTTGCAAGAAAAGTGCTTGGTTATAAAGTCTTATCTGTGTGCTTATCTCCTTTTCTCAGCCTTCTTGCAGCTCTTTTCTATCTGGCAAATAACAGGAACAGGTTGAACTGAACGTACGTGAAAGCACAAGGACACGAGTGACTAAAACCCCTGAGGAATAAGAGGAGTAGTAATTGAGAACAAGGAGGAATCTAAAGAGTCTCAGAGCATAAAAATTGAGAAGCATTAGAACATAAGTAATTTTTTTTTTTTGTTAAGTTCATTTTCAGTTGATATTTTTGGTCCTGGCTCTTGATTAACATGAAGCTGATTTCCTGAAAGCTCCCTTAACTCCTCTAGTTTTATTAAAATAAAGTACATAAGCTGTTATACATTCCATGAGTTGTACACAAAACTAATTTCCTTCTAAAATTTCCTTCAGATTGCTGTATGTGGAAAAAATCAATAGGAAAGCATTTCAAAGCAAAGCACCTTGTAAAAAGCTTTAAAATAAAATACAAAATACAGCTCTTTTCTGTCTCTTTCTTTTATGAAAAGCTGACTGATTGCTGTTTTTTAGAATACTGGTGTTAGGACTGAAATAACAGTAATTTGTACATGCACAATAATAGGCAGTTGGACCTTTTGATTATTTTACTTGCTGTAAGCCTGATAAACAATTTCATTATGCTATCTTGGCTGTATTACTCTTGGTCACTATCAACCTTTAAAAGGACTATTTGGTTACAATGAAGGGTTCATTCATTATTGGAGAGCCATAGCCTTCATCAAACCAGAGGCGGTGCTAATTGCACTCTCCATTTCCTTGGTGATTAAAAGAGAAATAAATGTAAGAGTCGAATTAAAGTATTTTAACAGTAGATGAAGGTTATTTATCTTTTGCTTAATAGTTTTTCTCCTTTCACTAGTCCCATGTCGTTTGAACATCAGAGATGCTTTCTCAAAAGTGTTGGCTCTCTTCATGTGCTAACAGAGCATGAAAGGCTGAGTTTCTCACTAGCATAATATTTAGTATTGAATGGTGTTGAAAAAGAGAACTGCAGGGCTGCTTTGAAGTAGCATTTCTTCTTCTGTCTTTGCAGTGGTTGGTATTGGAAAAGGAACAAAAATGCTGGGAACTATGTTGGCAGGTTCCAAGGTAAGGAATGCTGAATGCCTTGTATCAGTGGGGGGTTTTGTTTGCTGGTTTTTTCTTCCAGTGAAGAGCTGAATCAACATGCAAATATGTCAGCCATCCTGCATATTGAGTTCAAATGTGTACTTCAGCTTCTTTTCGCAGTTAGTCAGAAATGTGCTACTAAGACTTTAATGTCCAGACTGGTTATTTAAAAAACTTTGTTTGTCTTGATTTTCTATGAAATGTTAATAAATACCAAATTACCATTTTACAGGAAGATTTCTATACTATTTAGTGTATTAAAAGAAAGGAAAGCTAATGAAGATGGCACTGAAACTGATGTTTTGGGGATGTAGTTGTGGATGACAGTTCAATTTTTGGTAATTTTCCGTATGTGTAGACAACTTAAGTGTTATTAAGCTTGGAGTAACAGATGGTCTTTGTTTCTTTTCCATCTTCTTAAATACCATGAGGCCTTAAGAGGCACTTTTTGGAATTTAGAGTGTTTTGGATTGCATTGCTGCTGCTGCTGTAGAGGGATGCTCTGCAAACACATCAATAGACACATGTGAGAAGCCAAAGGTAGCAAAAGCCCTGTGGCTGCATGGGAGAATCCAGACC
This sequence comes from Dryoscopus gambensis, assembly GCA_013389985.1. NCBI lineage: Eukaryota > Metazoa > Chordata > Aves > Passeriformes > Malaconotidae > Dryoscopus > Dryoscopus gambensis. The sequence goes on along the minus strand of WEIT01032813.1, from coordinate 59,101 downwards.
AGAGCCGTGACAGATAAAAAATTTGTTCATTGCTGGTTTTGATTAATTTTACTGAGTTAATTTTGCTTTGGTGAGCCCCCAGACTGTAGGTGTTACATACACAAAAATGTGCAAGTACTCCTAAGAGTAGTCTACCAGTGTTGATTCCTTCCTCACAAGTCAAATTCTGTGGGTTTAGCCATGATTTTTACGTGAGAAGTTTAGATAAGAATGACAGATGTAGAAATCAATTAAGCCTTCCAAATTCCATCTTACACTCAGGGAAACTCAATAATGCATGGTGTTCTGCCATTTTTCCCATTCTCTTCTAATCGCAACACTTAAGATCTTTTACAGCTGCTGAACTGATAGCTTAAAGGTAGAATTTGATTGACAATCTTCAGTTCCACTCAGAGGCAAATAATTTGACAGAAAAGAAAACCGTGGTAAAAGGACACAGCTGTAGAGTCTGATCCAAAACTCATGGTAGGCAGTGCCAGTCTCTGCACTGGCTGTAATGGGTTTGCATTTGGTTGATATGAGTGCATTTCAGAGGTATCTGTGTTTTGAAACATGCAGTAAACAGCTGGATTTACAGTGGAAATGTAAGCAGTTACCACCTGACATCCCCTTTGAAAGAACTTTAAAGTTAAAAGAAGTCATAGATTTAATTCAGCTAAATTAAGTCATCATAGCTAAACGTGTAAATTGTTGATTTAAAAACATGTAAAGCAATTGAATTATTCCTTAAGCTGGTGTTCGCAGTGGGAACTGCTGTGATGGATGAAACACTTTCAACCTTTTCGGCAGAAGAGGGTGTGCTTGGGTTCCTTGATGACTTCACTGCGAAGTCCTGTAGCCAGTAACAGGATTATCCAGCCACGCTTTGTTCCCAGATGGCTCCCAGGGGCTTAGAGCTGCTCGTGAGGGGCAAGGGATGGGAAGTGTGCAGTGGGGGCAGCCTGGTGAGCCACCCCAGGCAGGTCCGGCAGCTCTGCCCAGGCCTCACGTGGGTGTGGGCTGTGGGCGCGTGGCTCAGTGAAGTGAAGATACATCCTCACAGAGATCAGCAGCCCTTCCGCTGCAGCTGTTCCTGTGTTCTCCTCCTGTGGAGGAGAGTGTGAGGTACCTGAAGCGTGTGCCAGGTATGGAATCTGCAGCATTTATTTGGAGCCTTTCCTGTCTCTGCCTTCCTATTTGCTATTTGTACTTCAATAAATGAGGCATGCAATAATTTGTGAGGCTTAAGGAAGTTGAAGGATCTCTCACAGATGTCTGCCTGTTGGGTTTTTTGACCACACTGACAACAGCATCTCGTAGTGTATCAAGAGATAATTTCATGACTAAATAGGTTTGAGCATCTTTTTGCATTTCATGCCATGTGCTTGGGATTTATACTCTTATTTAATATTTTCCCCCCACTATTTTGGACGCTAAAGTGTTTGTTGAAATGTGATGTTTTTCTTTTGTTCCTTTTATCATTATAAAGATTCAGAGGAGCTGTCTGACCCTCTCTGGCCGGGATTTACTGTTTGCTTCTAGGAATGTGTCTTGCAAAGAAACAGTTCAGTCTATCATTGCTGGCAGCAGAGCTATGTGGAGTGGCCAAAACGTATGGTACTGCAGTAAACTCCATATGGTGACTCTGCCAGGAATTGGACTGTCTCTGACTTTTTCCCAAACATTGTGTGAAACTTTTCTGACTCTGTGTGGCAGCTCTGAGCATTATCACTTGGTGTGCAACTCACACACATTCTGCAAGGAGTGTTACTCTTGATGTGTAAACTGAGTTCTTCATTGGTTTGACCTCCTTAGGAATTAACTCAAGACAAACAGAAATGTGCAGCCAAGGGCAATACCTGCTTACTGTTGCAGATTTCTCATTGAATTCTTAATATTTATGCAGAAATAAAAATATGTACAGTCTGACTTAGATTTTGTTTGGTTGCCTTATTTTGTTTCAAATGTTCCAAGCGAGAGGGAAAAGCTGAATGCTCTTGGATCTGGAATTTAAACACTGAGTTTCTAATAAATGTTCCATAGGACAATCGCTTTTTCTTTTCTTCTGAGACTTGCACTTGGTCTTGTTTGGACTTCTTGCACATCAGTATTTTTAAAGATTTTTGTTTTTACCGTGTCGGCAAAATAAAGAGAGTAGAATGAGAAAATATTTCCTGCTTCACCAATAAAATTAACATGGTGGGGGGGGACCAATATTTATTATGGTAAATTGTTTGTTAACAACTCAGTTTTGCGTATGACTTGTCTGTCTCAAACAGAATGTAGAAGTGTGATTTTCTGGGGGGAAAATGGTAGCACAGTTTCCAAAGTGGTGTAGTCCCTTTTAAAACCTCTCATCCACAAGAATGTGCTGTTACATAGAAGCAGTGATGGAAATAATCGTTTGCTAGTCAGAGAAAAAAAAAAGAGCACTAAGCAATGAAATTCTTCATTAATCTAATACTTTCCATTGGGAGGAGATGTCTCCCAACACATACAGTCTTATAGAGGATGGAAACGTTCAGCTTTTAGTCCTGTGCTTAATTTGCTTATTTTTCAGCAAGATAGCACCTGGGTTCAGCCTAAGAGAATTATAGTCATACCAGTGTGAATGGAGCCAGAACTTGGCCATCCATCAAACTGTCCTTGAAATCACTGCCTCTCCGTGAATGGAAGGTTTGGGGTGTATTGGTTTTATCTGAGAATGCAACTTCTTGTCATGGTCGACAGGCAAAGTGCATCCCTGAGTGCTCAGTGTGAGGGAAATTGCCCGAGTACTTTGCACTGGTGGCACAAGCTTGGGAGATGACAGGTTAAAATAGAAAATTTAATCAAGTAGTGGCTTCTCTGGAATGAAGCTATCCAAAAAAAACCCCAAAGCTCTGAGCAGAGTAAAACCCAAACTCCAAGTGTTCACAAAGCCTAGAAAGGGAAGAAGAGATTATGGGCTGAATGAAGATACATTGTTGACCTGATATGTGACAACTTTCGTTTCATATAATAGTTAAGATTTGTGTTCTTACGAATCCTGGATGGAAAATGAGTGCTAGGTCAGTGGTAAGTTTTAAATCTTGCGAGTCACACTTGCATGGTGTGAGAGAGGGCTTGTCTGAGCAGGAATTGGTTCAAATCACCTAGCAGAACTTCTGAGACATACGAGTTACTTTTTGCAGTGCGATTCTGGGATTGGAGTTTGTGTATTGCAAAACTGTTTCTCTGGAGGGGTGGCATCAGATCCTGCAGAACAAAGTGTCCATAAACAAGGTTATTTCTTTAACTTGTGTGATTATGTCTTACTGTCCTAGAAATTAGGCTTTTACTTGTATCCCTTAACTTCTCAAATGTAAAGCTTTCTCCATGAATTCATGTTTTTTTAATTAAGTACTTTGCTTCCATCTTTTGGCAGTGAGTTCAGTGAATTAATAACACATTAGAAAGCACATCCAGTGATTCTATAAGGAGCAAAACTAATGAAGCCTTTACTTGTGACTTTGTTTGTTTACAGCTCGTTAGACACCAAAGCCCCATGTGGACTTTTTGGTATCCAGTAATTCAGTGGGGCTCCCTCTGGACCCTTCTTAGTGGAAGCTGCAATAGATTTATTTCCTCTATCTGTCTGTTTTCAGGAGGCTTATAAGAACTCGGCATCTCTGAGACCTCTATTCTTCTGCCAACATTTGTGTATTTGCACATTGACATGCACACCATGATGGTGTAAGTGCTATTTCTTTGGAAATTCTAATTTTCTTTTTAAATAGCCTCACTGTACTGGTTTGTTGTTTTTTCTTTTCAGTGTATTTCAGTGTTTGTGCTCCAGTTCATTTTTGAGTTGCGAGTGCAAGAAAATTGAGTTGACTTTCCTTTTGAAGGGTCCTCTTGGTGGTGTGTGCTTTTACTTTAGTCTTAAAAATTTCTCTAGGTTATCCCCAGCTGAACTCTTTGCTTCCCTGTGCTTTCTTTTGGAATTGGTGAAACCAAACCCACTTATTCATACAGTGCAGAGGGTTATGTTCTGGTTTCTTTTTCAGATTCTGACATTTTTTAACATTGTCTTGTAAGGGCAGGATTTTTGGGTGGTGGTAATAATTTTGTTAGACTAATTGTTATGGTACAGAAAACTAGGTGTTTGGATATGCAAGCCCTCTCTCAGATCTAAAATAGAAGCCATGGACTTTAAGCATATTTCAGATTTGTTTAGAGTTTAATGGAGTAGGTATCTTTGTGCTTTCAGACCACTTCTGAAATGAAAAGTAGGTAATGCTTGTGAGCGTGGTATACAAACAATTCTGTGTTGGCAAGCAGTTGTATAGGTAATATCCCAAGACCGCTCCACAAAGATAGGCTACATTTTATTACCTGCTTTAATGAAATACATTAGGAAAACAGTTTTGTCTCCTGAGTGGGGCAGCAAGGATTTGTTCATAATGGATCAGCCAAGTTCCCAGGCACAAGGCAAGGAGGGCTGTTACTGCTTGCTTGATGATTCTTCAGATCCCATCTTGCTTGTGTTAGCTGCTTTTGCTTTCAAAGTGCAGCATTAGTATAGCCAACTGTCTTTGTCTTGGAGGAATCTACATAAAAGTGGTTTGTCTGCTCTTTAGCCTTTTCCCTCAGAAATTTTTCATCTGCAGGACGTTCTCATTTTTCACTCTGTGGTTTATGCCACAGGTTTACCTTCTCACACCTCTGTTCATGGTATCCTGTCCAGGATAACCAAGAGTCTGACAGAATTTCTTTTTCTAGTGAGATGGGAGAGGTAACAAAAAAAGTGCAGTATGTGACCTGCCCATTTAGAGAAAATGGATTGTAGCTACACAAGATGTCACTCCTTTGCCTCTGTTCAAGCCCAAAGAAATTATTGTTTCCTTACAAGGGAGCTTGGTGCATTATATGTTGTGGCACATGGAGGGGTTAGTGTGAGGTAACATCATAGTGGGCCAGAAATCCAATAACTCTATTGAGTCCATGGGATTTTTAAACCCAGTGGAGTTATGAATTTTAGTTCCCAGGCTTGTTTCGAAAGATGTTTTATGGGTTTTCCTTGAGGACCAGGACTGGCAAGTTGGAGATGGAGTGACTGTTTTGTGAGAAGTGTTAACCCATGGGCAGATGGATGTGTTTCAGCCCTTGTACTCTGGCTAGGTGAATTCTCCCTGACATATACTGGTTGCTTTATTTCACCTATTTAGTTACCGTTTTGGGGAAGTATATTACGCTTCTGAAATATTGGTACAGGACAGAGAAGTCTTGACATTTCTGTTCTGTGGTATTTGTTATGGTATTGTGCAAACATTCGAGGAATGCTTCCTCGTATGTTTGCACAACACAGTGCAAAGATGTCTGTTAATAAAACATGTCCTACTTAATGTCTGTAGCCTGTAACAGCTACATCTAGGAATTGCTATAATAGTTAGGTGGGGTTTTTTTAATCACTACTGGCACCTGAGAAGGTTTTTGCAGAACCAGAACTTTGTACTGTACCTCCAGGAGCTCTCTGGAGCAGAGGAGACTGGTTCAGAGACCCACTGTTGTGTATGCAAACTTGGCACTGGTTTCTATCCTGTGTTTTATTTTACCTCACTGACAATGAATTTCTCGTTCCCTAAGTGCCTCAATAATAGATTTACTGGAGATCAGTGTCAGTTTGTGAAAGTGTGGTTGTCTTCCTTATTTTGTCACAAGGAAAATGCTTACATAAAAGGAAAATGCATGAATGAAGTTGGTTTTGATGTGTTTTGAGAATGTGTAGAAGGTGTTAGCAAAACTTGAAGTGGTGTCTGTACAAAACGAGTTGCACTGAGAGAATGCTAAGCCTGCACAGTGGGGGATGCAGGAACGGGGAAGGGCTAAAATGTTACAGAGATGAAATGGTCGTACAGGCTGTCAACATCTTTCATTACCTGTTACTGCAAAACATATGATACATTTTTTAACCTGCTTTTTTTGGTAAAAAATCATAGGAGAAGAGGCTGATTTTAATATCTAGTCTTTTCTGCCCTGCCCAATATCCCTAAACCAAAGTTGTAGAAGAAGAAGAAGCTGAAGCTGTTGAAAAGTATAGACACATCCTGTACTGCAGGGATACTATTACTAAGCTGGCTGAACATGCTGTGTATTGCTCAAGTCTCTCTTATGCTCACTCCAGAGGCCTAATCTATTAATAGCTCAGCTTCATGCCCTATTAATATTCACATTCTTTTTCAAACTGTTGAAAATCTTGAGGAGACTGTACCTATTGTGCTGCTTTTTCCTCCCCAAATGCTGAATATTTTAAGAGCTTATTCTGGTGTGATTTTTCTGTTCTTCCATTCATGAGGTCAGTTGCACTTTCTTCCCTCTTGGCCTTCCTATGATTGTGCAGATGGCTGTGCTACATGTGCAGTTCTTGCTTGGATTCATTAATAGAAGCAAGACTGCACATGGCAAGGCTTTTTTTTTCTCATTCTTCATGAAAATAACAGAAAATAAAAAGAATGGTAACCAATTTAGATTAGCCATGTCTCCCCTAGTGTTCATTTCTAGTAATTTGGAGATGCTCTTAGCACTGCTTTTTAGAATTTGCTGCATCTTGGCCTTAGCAATGCCTTTGAATTGAGCTAAAGGCCTTCATGCATTCAATTGTATCTGTGATCTTGTATGTAGCTATAAAGTCTTACCCTTCTGGAAGGGCTGTCTTCTATTTCTGGCAGTGAATTATGCATATCCTTAAAACTCAGTTTCCCAGATAGAATTTGGAGGTCATCTTTCTTTATTTTATTTTATCTGTGGTACGGGTACTGGAGGACAGAATGATGGAACAGGTATTAAAACTGAGAATGACACTTAAGGGCCAACCTGAGACATTTTGATGAGTGAGGGAGGTTTCCACAGAGAGCAATTGCCAGAAAAGTTTGCATGAAAACACTGTGGGTTTCAAACAGCCACTTTTGCACATTAACCTGCATCCCTCTTGGATGCTGTGAGCCTGTACTGTGTTTGTAGGTGACGTTTGGCCTGGTGCTGTCTTAGGTGATGCAGTGTTCCTGTTATTGTTGGCATTGTTTTCCCTGCCCCCTTTCCTGCTCTCCCTCTGACACCAAAATTTAAACTTGATACAGTTTTTAGCTAACACCTTAAAGCTTCTCGGAGCTACAGGCAAAGTATCTTCTGTGGGTTCCCCTATTACAGAGGGTTCTAGTCCTTCACATGGAAAATCTATTCATCCCGTCATGTTTGAACTCTTTAAAATAAGCTGACATAAGAGATCAGAAAATCCCGTTAGTCCACAAAATAAAGATCAGATAGTTCTTCAGCAGTGACAGTACAATTACAGCATCTAGCAGTAAATGCAATTTAGTGCAGGCTTAGCACAAAATCAGCTTTTTCTTTTAGGAGAAAAAGAATGGTAGAGAAGTTGTAATGTTAGTGTATATCAAAAGATCATGTTTGGTGTTTGATAATTTTGAATTTGCTCTATTGTAAAACATGGAACTCCTCCCTCATCCTGCAGTCTCTCTTTTGCCCTCTGTGCAACCTGCTTTTAAGAGATTAGGGCTCTGTGCTTTTAATATATTGGAATCTGCTTAGTGAGAGTGCTTTGTTTTGGAAAATAATTGAAACTATGGCAACCCTTGGGGTTTTTTCCAGCTTATTTGTCTACCTCATGTACTTCTCCGTTTTGGTGGATGATTAGCATACTGGAAACCACTGGTAGCTGCTAATGTTATACAAACAGCAAAATAAGTTCTGTAAATATTAAATCCAGAACTGGTTATTTGTGCTTTAGAAATCATTGAACACAAACTGAATGTCATTACAAAACTGAGAGTTTAAGGCCTCTTCGCTATCTCAGTGGCCTAAGTCTACAAACTGGAAGTTCAGAGCAAATGGTTTTGGCACAGGAGCACTAATTCTGATCAGTGCTTGCCTGCTGTGTGCTCACCCTGATTTCCATCAGCTTCTCTAGAGCACTTGTTTTATGTTTGTTTTTGTTCAAACTTGTGAGCCACACACAGACATCAGTTTACATAAATTGAATTTTTGTTTCTCCTGAATATGACCTCTCTTTCCCAGCTTTCAGTCTCTTGCACAGGGCATTGTAGCCTTTATTTATTTCTTTTCCTTTTACACTTCTGTGTTCAGTTGCTGCTGTGATTAGAAAATGGGTCATCCTTGGATGAACTCCTATGAACTGCCTCTTCCAGAGAGCTTGCTTGCCTGGGAAATTCTTGTAGTGGGAGCCATCTTAAAATCTTCCTGACAGCTACTGGTGACCTTGTTTTGTAATTGCTTGCGTTTCTGTCTAGCTCTTCCAAAGTGTTGCTTCTCCATGTATGAAAAAGCTTTTAAAACACGTTATAATTTAAGATTTCAAGTCTCTGGCTTCTTTCCAAATAAAACCTTGATGTCTCAACAGTTAAAACTGAGAAGCTCTGTTGCATGGTCTGTCTGGCATTTGCACTGATAAGTGGGGCAGACATGCCTGGCAGTCAGCCCAGGGGCTTCAGCCTCCCGGAGCCCCCGCGGGTGGGGTTGTGCAGCTGAAAGCTCCGCTGGCTGTGCAGCCCCTGAAATGGGAGGGAATTCTTCTTCTTTCTCCTCCTCTTCCTCCTTTCCCAGTTAAAAATGTATACTGATAAAATCTTGCCTTTATTCTCACTCTTTTTATGGATATTCTTTCTCTTTCTGTGTTAGTCTAAGGACTTCTCTGAAACTGGGTATGAAATGAAAAAAGCCAAGTTATAGCTATTCTCTTACTAAAAATATTATGGTAAACATATGGTTTATTATTTGTGAGAATGTCAACTGTGCCCTGTGGTTGTGACACTAAAACAAAACTCCTCTTCCCAAGACCTGTGAGATTTATTAGAGGTTTGTAACTTGTTTCTTATAGGTTCCTGTAATCCTGTTTTTTACCCAGTGCTGGCTTTTCATGGCATGTTTCTTTCTGGTTGTGGGTATGGTGCACATGCACAACCACACCAGCATTTCACTGTCTGTCTGGTCTTGTTGGGGTTGCATCTGGCACATCCCCCAGTCTGTGTGACAGAGTTTGTGCATGATCATTGACAGAGTGCAGTGGATTGTCACTGTAAAGCATCTTCTTAAGGCTGTCTTCTCACTGCCCTGAAGGGTGGAGCTGCTTACGATCAAGGCCTTCTGATCTCTTGGCTGCCTTTTGTTTCACTTGCCTTAATGGTTTTCTTCTTTTCAAGAAAATGGTTTTCTGACCGGCTGAGACACACAGCCATTCCCTAATGCAGGATAGTTTTGGAAAGGTGTGGTTGTCCTCAGGGCACTGCTGTTCAGTTGTGAGGCTCTGCTCTGGGACCAGCCCACCATTCTGTGTTGGAATCAATGCACAGTGCTGCAGCACTTGCAAGTCATGGCTAGGGACGCTGAATCTCAGCTTTTAGTGTGCTGCACTTGCATGTTGTGCAATTCCATAGGGAAGTTGAGGTGCTGCATTTAATCTTTAAATTATTTGAGTCCTGGTCTCTTGAGATGAGTAGAGGGCAAGGATGTCGGGGCTGTTGGCTGGCAGAGTGTTCTCTGAGGAGCTGCAGTATGGGGACACTTTCTGTCACAGTCTGCATTTATCCGGCTTTGCACTGCCTGCAACACCTACTACCTTGCTTTTTTTGTTTCAGGTTGAGTGGGTTGAAGGCAGAGTGTTGTGAGCAGTTGCTGTCTGTGTTCCTGCAGTGATTTGTAATTTGAGAGTACAGGGAGAATGCCCCTGGATGTATTTTATAAAACTGGAAGAAATAAATGATTGCCAGCACAGGTGAGAAAAGGTCACTGAACACTTATTAAATGACTCAGAATCCATTGGGTGCTTCTGAGGGCAGTGTGAGTGAGAGTCTAAAGAGTGTTAATGCTGAATTTTGACACAAATAAGTCTGGACTCTCATATTGTCTTCTACAGCCTCCAGGTTCTGCACCCTACCTAAGGGGAAGAAGTAAACCTTATCCAGTGGCAAGTAAGAATTATGATATATAATTGTAGATGGCCAAGGGCACTCTGGAGACTGATCATAAACCAACTGTAATTCTTAATTTCCTGACCTGTTATAGCCTTCTTTGTGGCTTATTGCATTGCTGGCTTGAGTATTTTGGGACTCTTCAAAGGCTCCTGGAAGGAATGGGGATTTAAGGATGTTCTTTTTACCAACTGCGAAGCCTTTTGCTCTTTTTGCAGAAATTAAAGGGGAAATGTTGAGATTTGGATTGGATTGTATTGTTCATGCAGTTTGTATTTATGTATAAACAGATGAGACATTATCTCTCTATTGCTGGCAGGTCAAATGTAACTTGTTATTGTAACAGACAGCCTAAAGCAAGATAGCCAAAACCAGAATTAAAGGAAAGGAAGTAATTTAAACTGAAGTAGTATGAATATTTTGATTTGGAAACATCAGAAGATAGAGTGTGAGTTTTCAAATTTTCAGATTTAGAATTTTGCTGAACTGCTGAGATCATTCATCATGATTAGGATAATGATGATCTGCTCACATGTTTTTATTAACGTCTAGAATAGGTGCTGAATAGTGTCTTTCTGGCTATGCTGTTAAATGTTCAGAACCAGATCATTAAATGTCTCAGCAGTCAATTTTATGGTCCTAAAAGCTAATACAGTAGTAAAAGATAATATACCTTAAAGTTTATTTAAATATTTGTTGTGGAGCAGCATTCATCCATTTTTCCTTTCGTTTCTTTTTTCATGCATTCTAGAAGTGTGTAAACTTTAAGAATTTTATTTTAAAATACCAAATTTTGCAGAGCTATCAGGCACCTGCAATATTTAGGAAAAAAGTAGCCCTAATGTGGTGGTGTGGTTGAACCTGGCAGGCAGGTGAAACACCACACAGCTGTTTGCTCACTCCTGGGAGTGGGATGGGGACAGAATCAGAAAAAGGGTAAAACTCGTGGGTTGTGATAAAGGCAGTTTAATAAGTGCAATTAAAACGTCTGTGTTATCAACACTGTTTTCAGCATAAATCCAAAGCATAGTCTCACACTGTATAGCTCACATAGCTACTATGAAGAAAATTCTCTGTATCCCAGCCCAATCCAGCACATGAAGTAAGCAAAGAATACAGTTATTTTTATATTGAAGTCTGCACTCCGCTGCCTTTTGTCTATTTCTGCTGCTTCCATTTTGTGGCAGTTGCATGAGAAATACACTGAAGTGGCAGGTTGTCACATGGAACAAAATCAAGGCATGTCTTACTAGTCCAGTGGTGTGGGTGTGATTTATGTGCCTACACTGTTATTACTTGAGCTTGTTTGTACTTTGCAAGTACATGAAGCAGGATGCATTGCATCTCAGAGTGAAATGTTAGTGCTTATGCCTGTTTGGGTGTGTTCCAGCAGGATTTGGTCAGCCAGCTTCTAAAAGATACATCCTCAGGTTTGTATTAGTTCAGCTGGGAGTAAGTTCACTGGAACCTTCCTGGGAAATAGGCATGTGGAACACTGATTTTTTTCTCTCCCAGGCTTTACTTTGAAGGCCTCTGGACTACCATATGGAAGCTGAGGGAAATGGAATGGGATAGGCAGTGGGTCAAACCCCAGATTTTAATACCTGATGGTATCCCTAAACTTGACTGAGACTCCTGTTATGCAGTGTGCTTGGTGTGTTGACAGCCTTGTGACAAGTCCTGGAGCAGCTGGTTCAGGGGAAGCCTCTGTCAGCTTCAGCAGGTTCTGCTGTATGCCCAGAGCATGGCAGTTCTTGGGGTGAAAGTGTGGAAAAGGAGGGCAATAAGGCCGAGAGCTACTGCCCTGCGGTCAGGTTGATTCCTTCTTGAAAACTACAAACGCATATACTGAAGAATTTTTTAGAGAAGATCCCTGAAAAACCGTGAAACAAATATTCAGAGAACCCGCGATGAGCAGAGATGTCACTCAGTCACCTTGACTCGTTGTGCTGGTCACATGGTCCTTGCCAGATTCCTGGAGTTCAAAACTGCAGCTTCAGGTTATTGCATATCCCTGTATTTCATGGCAGAACCATTGCTATGCTTTGTCTTGGCAGTGGGTGTTTTGCTTTCACAAGTGAAGGTCTTTGTGTCTTTTTTTTTTTTTAATGTGCACAGGAACAGAAAAATTGTCAGTGAAAGGTACTCCTCTATGTGCCTTGCTTCAGCCATCACATGTAACACCCCACAGAGACTTTGATGTTACTACCCTGTTATTTTCTTTATGGTATTGATGTATTTATAGTAAAAATTAGATTCCATGTTGCTTCTTCCTTGGGTTTCTGAAACCGAAATCACAGGCACATGTAATACAGGATTTATTTTTTGTTTGATTTGATGTCTTTTCATCTTGACTTTTGCTTACCCAAAGTTGCTGGATTGACCACTTAGGCAGTATTCTTCCTGTTCTGATTTGAAGTAATTGGTAGTTGCAGTCTTTATTTTTAAAAAAAAGAAAAAAGGGAAAAAAAAATCAAAAGACACAACCTCAAAGACTTGACTTATTAATAATCTCTCTTACTCCTTCCCAGAAATACACTGCCATTGGAATGCTGGGCAAGGCGACCGATACATTAGATGCTACAGGAAAAGTAACTGAAGAAAAACCCTATGGTAAGCATAAATGTATCCATATGCTTGATGTGATTTGAAGGCATAAGTGGTCTCTGTCACAGGAAAGCAGAAGAGATGTTCGGGACTCTGAATTAAGTTTAAATGTGAAATTGAACTAAGATTATTTCATCTTCAACTTCAGTGCTCATATAATTCAAACCAGCTTCATGCAATTATGTCCAACGCAAGTGTTCATTTCTGCTGGAAAAAAACAAACCAGGCATTAGATTAGGAGGGAGGAAATAGAATTGGGTAGGACTGTGTCGTTTTAAATCTTTGCCAGGCTGACAAATGACGTGCTGTGTCCAGTAACATTTTCCTCTCTCAGAGTGTAGTCCCAGGAGTCCTCTCTTAGTAAAAACCTTTAAGGCCAGTGAAGGAATAAAGTACTTGGATCTTCCCTCTAGGACAACACTTTACCTACAGACTGCTTAACATTTAATGAGGATGGCGTAAGCTACATTCTACATATGGCTATCTTCCAAATCTTGGTCTTGCTTGCATCTTTAATAAATGAAATTTTCTGACAGAGCGCAGTGCAAGGGTTTAAGACTTCAGAACTCATCCTGACTGTGGCTTTGCTGGGCATCTTGGAAACAATGTAGAACTAAGCAGGAACACAGTAAATGTATTTTTTATTAGTTGTTTCACAACCTTGGGGAAGAAAATTTAAAAAATAAATAACAGGTAACCAGTTGCTTAGCAACTTTACAGGTCTTACATTCTTTGTGGTACCTGGTAATAAGTACATGAAGTAAATAATCTTTTTTTAATAGCATGATGAAAAAGCCTGGATTTCACTTCTCACTCCCAATCTCCTTTTGCAGCTTTTCTTTTCTCACGAGGCAGGCAAACATGAGTTTCTTGTCCATATTCTAAATAGTATTATTTACTAGGCAATGTTATTCAGAGATGTTGAATCATTTATTTATGCTTCAGGATCAAGTTCTAAGTCTCTAAGCTTCTGGAGGACTGAGTATGATGTTAGAGCTGCCAATACTTCATGATGGTTGAATGAAGTGATGATTCATCTTCTTGGTATTTATCTGTCCCTCTCAAAGTAGAATTTTTGTGGTTATGCTGCACTAAGAAGTATTCAGAGTTGCTTGCTCACATGTAAGATGTGAAATACCATTTCAAATAGATGCAGCTTCCATGGTCAGTTAATTAAAAAAAAAAAATCAAAATCTGTTTTTTGAAGTGCTAGTTTTGGTTTTTTAATTTTGTATTGTTTACTGCAGACAGAATTTAGAGGGTTTTTTTGTGTGTATTTCTCTCCCTGGCAGCTCCTGTTAAAGCAGTTCCCACCTCTGCACCACCTCCTCTGTTATGGTGGTTTACCTTTCTGTTAGACTGTGTGCTTGGGGAACTGATTTGGCTTTAAAATACCCCTTTTTTTGAGTTGCTTGTCATTTTAAACTGAGATCAGTTGCATGATCCAGTTCATCACATGGTCTCATGAAGAGCAGCATTGGCATTGCTGGGGCACTGCAGTTTTGGGTGCACTGCAGTTCTGTTTTGCCAAAAGTGGTGGCCAAAGGAAATGCTCTTGGCAGTGGTCTCAGTTGCTTTCCTTGTTGGTGCGAATCAGTCAGATGTGATTTCTTCAGAAAGAAAAGAACATGGATACTCCTTTTTCGTTCTCCATGGTACCTACATGGTTTGTATTTCTCATTTTTTCCAGTGTCTTCTCCAAAGCAGCTTGGTTTTCTGCAGGGTACTCTCTGATTTCTAACCCGAACAGGTACTCCAAGAAAAGGCAAACCGGTTATTTGAGCTGAATTTCAGTTTTCTTTTGACACCTACAAGGATCATCGGATAGGCAGAGCATCTGCAAGGGAATATAAATCTTGCAGTGCCAACATCATCCAGGATTGGGCCTTAGTGCAGCGAAAGGCACTAAACCAGTTTGCAAGATGTATAGAACTCTCCTTCAATGACTTCATTGAAACATAAGAGGAAAGTGCCTGCAGAAAGTTGCCAGCTATATTAACTGTAAGAAAGTGTTACACTTCAGTCCTCAAAGTGTCCCTAGACAGCAGCTTAGGAAGCAAACTCTACAGTTAGTCACAATGACAGGATGTACTGAAAAGAGCTCCTTGCTTTTAACCCCTTCTGAACTTCTCATAGCTTTTGGTTTCTTATCAGACAATGAGTTTGCATTTCCATGTGAAATTAGGTTATGGTTTCATCTTGCTGCCAGGCTGTCAGATGCTGACTTTGGAAGCAAGTAGCATTTAGTATTCCTCTGATGCTTTTTTGAGCACGTTAATGTTAGTAGCCCTTTTTTAATGTTTGTAACTGTGTACAGGAATGTACATTCTGAAACCCACTTCCTCCCAGCTGCCTACAGGCTATATCCAGACATGGAGAACAAAATTAATGAGGCTTTTCTCAGGTCTCTGATGATTATGCTGAAGTATATGTTTAATAGAGCTACCTGAATAATTTGGAAAGTGTAGTCCTTTCAGGATTCTGCTTGTCTGTTTTCAAATAATTTGTGCTGGGCCAGACTGAACTGAGGTCATCTGCTGAATTTCTGTTACACTGTCATGGATAATTCTTGTGTTCTCTTTTGGAGTAGTTTGTTAACAAGCACAGGGCAGAATCACCCTTCAGTGGAGGGTTTTTTGAGGTTGTGGCACAATTGACACCTTTTGGTTTCGTAACTTTATTTTCCTTCCTGTGTAGCAGGAAAATCAGTCAATAGTTGCCAGTGTTCAGAAGCACACTAGATCTTAGCAAACTCCTCTGTAGATATTTACTTTGATAACACACCACACAACTCTTGTTTGTTAATGGCTTAATGCACCATTCTTCACGTGGGGATTTTTTTTTCTCCTGAGACAGAGGTTGCCTATATCACAAGTGACTTCTTCAGAGGCCACTCTCAGTCAGGGGAATATGAGCTCAGAGCCAGAACTGAATTCAGGTGTCTCATTAAATGCCCTGGCCACAGATGTAGTTCATGGGGTGAAGACTGGAAGGAGAACTCCAAGGGGCGCTTGTGCTTAGGTCTTAAGTACTGAATTCTAACCTGAAGCAACCTGGGGTTTGCAGGAATGCTGACAGGATCACTGTGATGGAGCTGGGTCATACCGACTTTCTACCATGTAGTTTTGTTGTGATATGTTGCTAAATAGAAACAAGATTGAAATAACCATGTAAGAAACTCTTCAGAAGATTCAGACTTACTGTACAATTGATTTTGCTGATGTAGATTGGTCTCTCTCAGCATCTCTGACTGAGTTTTGTGCCTTGTGCCTTGCAACCTTGCTGTTAATAACACATTTTGGGACAGCTGCTTGGGCCTAGGGACAACATCTGCTCTTGAGGCTGCAAATTGTGCTTTGCAGAAGTGAGGAACCACAGGACCATCTCCCAGAGCTGCTGTGAAAAGAAATCTCATCTTTTTTACTTACAGCATGAAGTACATCTGGTTTTTAAGGTTTGCAAGTAAAGGTCTGTTTCAAAATACAAGAAGGCTCAATAAATTTGGTTGGTTTATGTTCCAGAATGCTGTTGGCTTAGCAGGGATGGCACTAATTAAATGTAACTTAGGAGAAACAGGGCTAGCCCAACCCTAGACAGTAGAAATGCACTGAAGTGCATTGTGATTACAGATCTTATGTTTGCACTCTCTAAACAAATTAGGGATGAATGTCATCTCTGTTGAATAGAGCTTCAGAGGACCAGTGCAATCAGCTACTTAGGTAATAGCCTTCCAATAAAAGTGGGACAGATGTGTATGTGTACTCTTAAAACAAAGTGCATTGCCTAAACCAGCTGTCTTTCTTTTACAGAATTTTGTTCGTAAAATCGCCTTGCTTAATATATAACTATACCCCAGGGTACATTTGCAGGTTAGTTGTTTGACAGGGAAATTTGATGTGTTGTTTCAGATACAGTCTTTTTCTACACCAGTGGTTTTGTTCTCTAATAATCGGTTGTATTTTTCCCTGCAGTTAAGTTCTCTTAGAGAGAAGTTCCCAGGCTTAGATGAGCATTTTATTCTTTTTGGTGCTTGTTAAAAAAATAAGAATGTTCCAAGTGTTGTAGTTTTTATGTAGTTTCCAAGAAAGATGAATTTGCAGCCTCTACAGAGGGAAATTGCAAGAGAAAACATTAAGAGGATTTCTGCCCTTCTGAAAGTATCCAGATTGTCCTGATCACCTTGGACAGTTTGTTCCACTCCTTTTGTGATAATTCACATTCCTGCCTACAATCTATTTTTTATCTCTTTTCTTTGGTGTTTTTCACTCCATCTAAATTCAGAAGAGAGGGAACTCTAACCTGTACCTGTTTGCAGAATGTGATTGATGCCATTAGTGCCATGGGAATAATCAATACTAACATACCAACTGTTTTCTTTCCACAGACCAGGTAACAAAAGGAGATCTTGAAAATGTGCTTCAAAAGTTCACAGGGGACATCATGCAAGTTCCTCCACTGTAAGTTCCATGATATTCAGACACTCTTGACGATTGTGTTCAGCTGTCAGGACTTGCCAACAGAAGTCAGTTCTCTCAGAAGTATTACGACACATTTTGACAAGAGGATAGAGGCCAGGCAGTCAGGAGTTTAACATTTGCAACATTCGCAGGTTATGCCTGTTTGAAGATCAGCACAAATGGTGACCTGGAGTCCGTGGATGTTTTGGGTAAATGTAAAGTAGCAAAAGTCTTCAATAGCTTTGCAGGGCTTGTCCTCTATCATGTCTTCCAGTCTTACTGACATCCCCGTGGAAGTGTCTTAAATAACTTTGAGTCAGTTTTCTGAAAACTTTGAGTATGAATGAGTGATTAGTGACTGAGCCTCTGTAGCTTAGCAAATTTCTCCTGGTCAGGTGAGCCATAGTAGCTGGCAGTGCGCATGACTTAGCTTGTGACAGATGGCTTGGATGGTGATTTGCACTAACCTGCTTTCCTTTGCATTTGCCATGTGTCACTTACTGTGGTTCCAGTGCGAGCCCTGTAAGGTCAGTAATGCCCCACGTGTTCTGCTTCGTGTGACCTGTTTCCAGTTGCACTTGACTATTATGAGCAAGATAATTTTGGATTTTTCTGGGGTCATCTTTCTGTCATGACCAAAGCTGGAGCTTTGGATAAAGTTCCATGCAATCAGTGAAACCAGTTTCTTTGGCTCTGTAGTGGTTCCCTAAACATCCTAGAAATTGGCAGCTGCTGCTCAGGAACAGCCCTGGTGTGAGACAAGGAAAGGTGCAATGTAGAATTACAGGGGTTGCCTGAGTGGCTCTCAGGGCTCAGCTCAACATGACACTGAAACAGAGGATGCCCTGCACACTTCTGAGACACAGGATGTTAGAGGCAGCTGCGGGTGTTGTAACCCTTATAGAACCCCTTTTATTTCATAAACTGCAAAGTGAGTGATGAAACGCTTTAAATCTGTGCGGGACGAGATAAATACAGGACCATCTCTTGTTTTCTGGTTTATGTAGCTACTGGTAAATTCTGTGTCCAAGAGATTTCAGCAGCACATGCTGGGTTTTTGTGGTTTTTTTGTGAGTGCTTAGATAGGAGTAAAATGTGTGCTACTCTAGTACAGTATTACCAGGATCTGCAGAATGGGAAGCCTGTTGTATTACAACCATATGACACACATTTTATGCTCTGTCTGATCAGCTATTCTGCTTTGAAGAAGGATGGAGAAAGGCTTTCAACTCTGATGAAGAGAGGGGAAGCAGTGGAAGCAAAGCCTGCTCGGCCAGTAAGAGTGTACAGCCTTTCTCTCCAGCAGTTCCAGCCACCACTGTTCACGCTGGGTAAAGGTCAAAGATTATTACATAGAGCAATGCTCCCAGCCTGTTAATGTTTATTTACACTCAGAATGGGACTAAGAGAGCAAAAGGGGTTTCATTTCGCTCAGCTACTTATTTGGTGTGAGCCCATGTGCAGAGACTTTCACTTTGCATTGAAAGCACCGTATTTCGGTTTTAAGTTAAGGTGATTATATCTAATCTCCCAGTGAGGGAAAATTCTGAGAGACTGGTCAGAGGATTATTTGCATCTGTCCATGATTTTGCAGCCTCCAGCTCATTCCTCTCTCAGATCTGCTTACTTCACTTTGCCGTTCTTTTCCGCAGATGCCCAGACCTGCTGGCATCTCTCCCAGGACGAGATTCAGTTACTGTCAGACCCCTTTCTTGTTGAGGAGGCAGGATCTTATCCTTCCTTCTGTCACTCATCAAGAAACTTGGGTAGTACATTAAGAAGCATATTAATAAATAAACCAAAAAGACTGTTGTAAATGTTTAATGCTACTGTAAGGTCAAGATGATGCCTTGCATTGATCTGTCTGCCCAGTTGATCCCCAGTCCTGTGATGGACCAGATGTTTTATGATGAGCAGGTATGAGTGACAGAACTCAGTGCTGTGTGACTTCAGCCCTTACTTTATGGTTGGGTGACAAGTAGCTGATCACTGGCAGAGGGGGAAGGGAAGGGCTGAGAGAGCAGGGAAAGTTAAAGGTGAATTTTAAAATTTTAATGGAGCTGCCTGTCTGCAGTACCTGAAAAGCACTGATAGTCAGTTTAGGCTATACTTGAAATAACTTGCTTTCATCATTAGAGATATGAATCAACCTGAAATACTTAAAATGAATAGGACTAAAGGATTTCTTAACAAACCATAGCAGGTACTTAAATTCTGGTGAGTTAGTACAGTTGCCATTTTATTTGCTTTCCCTCCTGTCTAGCTTAGCAATCTCACCCTCACATATGTTACAGGATGAATAATTGATGTTGCATCCTATAAATATTTTATCACTGGGTTGTTTGCTTAGCACATTTTTACATTTATGTGGGGGCATGGCTTCTATGTAAAGTAGATTTCACATGGCACTGGCAATTTACCATGTCACTTTTAACATTCCAGATGTTGAATGTGGTGGTGGCTTTTATGTCAGGAGCCTGGTCAATGACATTGGCAAAGGTAGGCATGAAAAAAAACCCATGACAATTTAAGGAATGAGTGTGTGTTTATGGAAAAATTTTGTCATTCTGTGTATCTCAAGTTACTAGACCTGTGTGTTATTTTGCAGAACTGTAGTGCTATCACTTGTTTTTATATACTCAGGTAATTTCCTTAGGGGCATGGGGGAATGATGGCTAAATAATTGCCAGAGGACCTTGGGGGCCAGGTGATAAAAATGGAGCAAGCAATAGCACTGAGCAAGATAATGCAAGGCAAGGGGGGGACTTCTTTCCCCCCCCTTTCATGTGTTAAAGCTAACTCAGATTAAGGATAAGAAGAAGAAAGATACTGTCTTTTTAAACATTATTCATCACATTTTGAAAACAGATTGCACAGAACATTACCATGCACATAATAAACCCTATCTGCTGGAAAGACTTCCACACTGGTGATGATTTTTCTAGTGTTTTCTTTCTCCTTTGCCTGAACTGTGAATAGTTTTGCTTTCCCACAGGGTGGAGAATAGATAATCCATTTCAAACTTTTTTTTTTTTTAATGATACATTTGCAGGAAGGCAAGTAATGTGGGATAACCCCATGAATTTCAATGTTGTTATTTATGCTTAGGCAAGTCAAAGTTTCTGTTACTGCCTCCTGAGCATACTGGCTTATGTTTAGCCCTTTAATGACAAACCAAGATAAAGTCTGTCCACGGCTGGCTTCTTTTCAAAAATTGAAAATGAAATAAAAATCTTCCTGCATCAGAAAGGATGGGAGAGAATATCTTAGTGTACCTGTGTGCTTACAAGTCAGCTCCAGTTGCTGTTACATTTTGTAGCTTCTTGATATGTAATTATGTCCTGCTGGTATTTATTTAACATAGGGCAGCATTTGTATGTATTTTTTATTTTTCCTTATCTTAGTTTGTATTATCCTGATAGGCAGCACAGGATAAAAATGTTAAAAATTCCTCTTGAAGGCAAGAAGTGCTAAGGCCTCAAAATGTGTGGAAAAATAGTTCACGGTCACTTGAGAATGCAGAATGTTCTGCTTACATCTTATGACATTATTTCCTCAGTTTTCATTCTGATCTAAATCCGGGAAAATTCTTGACAGCTTTCTGTCAGATTCTGAACTCTTTACTGCACTGGACAGCTACTGAAATCAAAGGACCTCCTTGGGTCAAATTTAAGAAGATAGAAACGAGTGATAAATCTTCATGACCTTCCTTGTCAAACAAAGCAGAATCATGTAGAAGGCTACACATAAAAATACATTTCAAGTGAGCTGGAAGTGGTGACACTTAAAAATTTTTCCGTGTACTTTGTCCAATGCCTCTTTCCTCCTTTGCTTCAGAGCTCTGTACCTGTGCCACGGTGCAGGAGCTGACCCGCACCAAGCAGGGGCCGTTCACGCTGGAGGAGCACGCCCTGCACGAGGACAGATGGACAATTGATGAAATTGCCCGGTCCTTGGAGCACTGCACAGCCCTGCTCCCGGGAGGGCCGTCTCGGAAAAAATTGAAGACAGAGCATCCTGGTGAAACTGCTGTGATCTGTGAGGATAAGTGATAACTTGGATCAAGGAAAAAGACTGAATGATTGAGGTGTTTTAAGATTGGATCGGGATTGTCTTGCTTCCCGTGTAAATCTACAAGTCTGTACTGGGAAGGTGACAAACTGCAATGCAAGAGAAATGGTTCTTTTGCTTTCTGGGGTTAGAATGTGCACTGAAGATATCCAGAGCTGGCTGTTTCTTGATTGTTTATTTTCCTTCTTGCACACTGCAACTGATGCCAAATTTGTATAAACTTCTAAAGAACTCTCAGGGTGCAAGATGGCTGCTGTTGCGAATTCATCAATAAAAAGATGATATACAATAATGTCTGATAAATGTGCTCCAAGAAATTTTCTTTTTCTTTACAGCTGGTAATCAAATCCTGAAATACCATGGTGACAAGTCTGTCATGGCTTGAAAGACACAATGTAGTGTGGCAGTTTGCTTTCTTGAAATCTGTTTCAGGATATATCCATTTTACCATAGTTTTTCCTGTGCAGATTGTTCTTCCAGTCAAATCCTCCTAGAATGCAGTATATGAAGGTGCTAATACTTTAAGTTAAGTCTGAAATATCAGCCTAAGGGAATAGTTTTAAGTATAAACAATCCCTGAAGATAACTGGTCTGTGTCTACACATTACAAAAAGGTATTATATGAAGTGGTGGTTCCAAACTTACTTTCAGTCTAAGAAATTCAATAAACATCCTGAAGTTTCTCATTGCAGGGTACCTTTCCAGCCATCTATAGGATTTATTTTTTTTTTCTATACAATAAGAAACTGAAGTCTATGCAAGATTAATGAAGGTTTTGTTTAGAGGGAGGATAGACTTTGTTTTATTTTTCAGTAAACAGTTTTCTTCCTTTGTATATTCTTATGAAGAACTTAAAGGAAATGTTGAAAATAGCATAAGCAAATTGAAATGTTAGAGCACTGTAGCAGCAGCATATTTAAAGTACAATATGGATGAAGTAACAGATACAAGAAATTTTGATTCCAGAGATGGGGGAAAAGCTTGTGTCCAGTGAGGTAACAGTGGGAGATTTTTTTGTTTCTTTTTGGGGTGGGTTTTCTGGTACTGTGGGTAGAAACGGAGAAGAAAGAGATTATTTCCTAAAGAAATCAAATAAAGCAGAAAATTTCATTTTCCAGTATGCTTATCTTGAATGATCAAAGACTTTAATTGAAACACAGCTTCTCCTATTGTCCGAATCTGTATTTTCCCAAGAACCTAATTTATGTCATCCCAGTGGTTTTCTAGATTAAGTTCTCATTTTATTCATCTTCCTGATTTTTTAAAAATAGCACACCAGATATAATTCTATTAGTCTGCTTCTTTATCTTCAGGGATTTGTTTCTTTAAAAATCAATGCAATTGAGAAATCTCTCTATTAATAGGGTATATTTGGATACAGTGTTGTAAGTGTCTAACACATTCTTAATCTCATCTGTTTGTTTAATGCTCACCAAGCCTTTCTTGCTATTCCATGTAAGAGCCCCTGATATTTTTAATTTCAAAAGGAGAATTCTATTTTCATCAGCTTTTTGGTTAGCTTGCAACTGGTCTGTTGTAATTATTGCTAACAGATCTGTGATCCTGAGAAGACAGAATCTGTTCCATAATGTAGTCACTGGAGAGGAATGAAATGGCAATTAAAAAACAGCATCTTGTGGACATCAGCAAGTTCTGGTTTAGGCTGCAAGTCCTGATGCATATGGAAAGCCTAGGGAGAGATGGAATGCAGTTGTTGGTGTTCAGGAGTCTGCACAGAATCATTCAGGTTGGAAAAGAGCTTTGAGACCGTTAGGCCTGACCGTTACCCCAGCAGTGCCGAGTCCACCACTTCACCAGCTTCAGCCAGGCTTTTTTCCTGGAATTCTTCTCATCTTCCCCAGTGCCTCAGAAATAAAGGCGGAATTTCTTTATCTCAAATTAATGACGAACTTCTCTCCACATGGCTTGTATTGAACTACAGAAGGTATTTCCCTTAGCAGCTGGGTAGCAGGTGTGTTTGGCTGGAGTTGTGAGTGGCTGGACAAACCCATGGCAGGCAGCAGGAAGTGTTCTTGGAAAACACAGTGTGAAGAGTGAAGTAAAGCCATGAATACTTTATAGCAATAAGCACTGATGAGTGTCACCCCCATTCCATTACTAAACACTCAAGCTATCTTCTCAAACATTCCAGCTCCTCTGGCTACTTCCCAGTGTTTTCCTAATGTGCTGGGCCTCACTTGAATGCTTTTTCCTAAGTTCCCCCCGTGCTTTAATGGTTCTCTGTGCCCTGAGTCTGTAGTTCTACTGAATAGTAATTGGGAAGGCACTGAAAACTTCAGGAATAGCTTATTTAGATATGTTTTAATAAGTGTTTAACCCAGTATCTTAAAGCTATCCAGATTTGGAGGTAAGTGTTGTGTTCCCATGGGAACCTAGGGAAATACACATTTTAACTTCCTTATTACTCACATGCTCGTCTCAGAGATACCAGACTTCAGAATTGGCCTCTATCCACAGCATAATGTGTTTTTCTTAGAACAAAATATCCCATGATCCTGGATCTTCATTACTGACAGTCATGATATCTCAACATTAAAGAGGAAAAGTGTGCATACAATATTTTTGAGACTAATAGAAGAGTTACTACTGAGATCCCAGCTGAAGCAAATGGTAGTTAATAGGAATTTTATGGCACTCTGGCCAGTAAATGTGCGTGTCTGTGATTTACCATTTAAAATATACCCGTGACACAGATTGAAAGATTTGTCTCATTTTAATGAGCGTTGTTCATGGTGAAAGTCCTGATGGAAAAGCGTGTCCTGCTTTTAGAGCTGAGTATTGTCTGTCTTCAATGTGGACTTGCTGTCTTTAGTCCATGGAAGTGTGGTACTATAGCCTGGCCCTGAGTGCTCCAGTGTTGCTGCTGCTTCAGTGAGTTTGACAAGGGCTTCAGAATTTGTCTCCCTTTAATGTTTCTGGCTGCCTGGATGTCTTTCTTCCTTATTTAAATGGTAGTTTTCACTTCATAATATATTTCTGCTGCCAGCAGAATAAAACTTTGAGTAACTCCCTCAACTTTGGGATATCTTATTTTTTATTTTAATAGATGGTGAATTTGCTGCTCTGGGCATGAATGGCTCTCTGACTCTAATGAGTAGGGTCATGCTGTTTGCTTGGCAGAGTCAAGGAGTTAGTTTGCAGTGGTGTTAATTTTATTAAAAAGGCCTTACAGAAGCAGAGTGAGAGCGTGTGTGTGTGTGAGTGTAACTGCAATATACAGCCAGAGGGAAATCACAGAGACAGTGAATGGATTCAGCCAGCCTGGGCAAAATTATTGTCTCTATTAAAAAGCAGTCATTGTTTCTAATAGCCATGGGTTTAATTCTCTTCTTTGTGAGACCTGATTAAGTAAATCACCAATAGATAAAGGCATGTGAGGCAAGCAGGTTTATTGTGTGAATGCTTATGTCTGCTCTGGGTGAGGAGATGCCACATCTCTCACTGTCTCTGCCATCAGCTGCTGAGATCACATAGGTGTAAACAGGCAAAGCAAGAAGCTGGTGACTGGGAGTGGGTTGTTGCAGTGCTCAAGAAGAAAAGGACTATTGCAAGAAAAAACCCATGTTTTTTTCCAGTTCTCTTTTTGGGGGAGTGTTGGAGAAAATGCCATGGTTCAGAGAAAGTCTTACTATGGGTGTGAATGTCTGGGACTTTAATCCTCGTCACCCCTCACCTCTAACTCAAAGAAGTGGGTTAAATCAAAGCTGCAGCCTCCCCCCAACTTTTCCATGTCACATTGCTCCTCCGTGTGTTGGGGATGCTGGAGCAATCCTGTGCTCAAACTCTGGGCTCTAAGGGGGATTTTGTGGCTTGCCCTGGAAATTAACAGGAACAGAATGAGGAGGACAAAAAATGAGGCAATGCAAGTTGTAATATAAACAGAAAATAGCCGCCTCCTTACCAGACATAATCATTTTACAGCTCTCTTGTCTGGCCCTTCTACTCTGCATCCCATTAATTTGCTGTCTGCGACAGGGTAAGAAGAGTTTTAGGATGAACTGTCTTTTGAATTCCTTTCTGGGGACTGTGAACCTTGGGATAGTGTGGAGCAAAGAGGGTGTGGGGTTTCTGGGGGACAGGAAAGCTGTTAACAAAGCAGAACTGAAAAGGATGAGGCGTGTCCGGTCTGTCTCTCACCATGACCCTTTCGTAAGAAAGACGAGGTTCTGACTGCTTTAGTGCCATTTCCCTGGGACATGGGATTGCTTTAGATATTTCAGAATTAAGCACTTCAAAGTCAAATCTGCAGCTGAGTGCATGTATTAGAAACAAAGTGTATCATTTCAGATGCACAGATGTCATGCTACGTTTAGTGGCTTCAGAACATGATTTTACAGCTTAAAAGGAGGGGGGTAGAAAAGGCATGGCAAAAGGTAAATGCATATTTCAGTTCTTATATTTTTAAGGTAGATGAACTCAGTTTTGGTAATTATGTAAGAAGAGACATCAAGTGTTATAATGGAGATAAAGTGGAGAGAAGAAACACAATTTTTACTGCCTTTTCTGTTTCTTTTAGCACATAAAACAATTAGCTTAAATATGCCATTTCAAAGCTTAAGAAGCTTTTATGTGGAAATGCTTGAGAGATTGTTACTATGTGCTGATGTGAAAAAAGACATTTATTTTCATTTCAGCAGTTGAAAAGATAGTTTTCTGTGAAGCCCTTCAAAAGACAGTGTTTTATTTTGCTTACATGGAATTGCAGTAAATCCTTAGCATAACTTAGTGGTGTGTTCATAGTAAATCATTTCCCACAGCTGGCTGTCCTAGGGATCACAAAACTGTTTCAAGTTCTGCAGGTACATAGTAGGCATTCCCAGTGGAAACGGAACACTGTGTGCAAACACTAAATGTATTTAGAAAACAGGACTAATTCTCAGTAATCTTTGCTATGCAGATTGCTCTTTTGGTAAAATAGGCAGGCGGTGTTAAACCTCGCTGCTGCTTTGCTGCGTTGCTTTATGTACAGTCTCTTACTCTATGCTCTTAATTTGACAAAGGGCACTAGCAGACTCTTGATTTCTTGTCCAGGTGATTAATTTCACCCAGCTGCCGCATACACAGAGACATTCCTGGCTTTAACCTCTTCATTTAGCAGTTATGATTTCCAAGGACGGCGCGGCCCTGGCAGAAAGACGCGTGTGTTCACCTCATCTGTCCCAGTCACAGGCTGGGGTGTAACGTGTTGCTGGTGCAAATAAACCAGAATGTTGGGAAAAGACCCTGTGTCTCGTTCTGTTGTCCTGATAACCTCCAGCAAAAGATTGAGAGCACAACAGGGGACAACAATTTTCCAGTAATGCTCCCTCCAAGTAAGAATCAGTGGGAAATGGCAGCGAGGTCTGTGGGTACAGAGCTAACTTAAAGAATGTGATTATTTCTTTTGACCTCAGTGAGAGGACTCCTGTCCTGTTTTATTAAATTATGTAAGTTATTACTCACTGAATTAAGCCCTTGTGTGTTTCATTTTCACCTATCATGGGTTTTTTTTTCCCATTTTAGTAATGCGAACTGATGGTTTGAAAAATTGTATTGCTTCTTACAGGAGAAAAAAGAGACTAAAATAAATATTAATGGTGTGGCACAACACTTAGAGTTGTTCCATGTCTAATGAATATGTAACAGTTCTGTTTTCTACTTAAACACACAAAAATTGTCAGAATGGAATTATTGGGGTTTTTTTAAAAAAATGTGTTTATCTAGGAAATTAATTTCTCTAGGGAGTGCTATTAAAGGCTGTGCAGAGTGGAAAAAACTATTTGAGTGTGTTGGTGATGTGTTTCTAGAGTTAGGAACATTTTTATTGAATTGTGTTCCATATCCCTGCACCACCTTTGTCTGTTTTTCTTTGCTGTACCGTAGATGTTAATTACTGGAAAGAGCACAGTCATACAATCCAACCTGCAGTTCAGCCACTCCTTTCCATCAGTGGAAATAGGGAATCCCTATTGTACATCCCCGCTTTGCTCCTCTGCCTTCACAAATCTAAGCTGGTCCTTCAGAATTTTATAGAATCGACCCAGAAATAAGCCATCTTGCCACAGAGAAAGCAATGATTAGGATTTCAGGAGATGAAATTTTCTGGAAGCAGAGCATGTTCCACGGGTGCAAAGACAGAAAACTCAGCAGGATTGCCTATCCCGTGACTCTGCATTTTGATCCTGAACACACCACACCAGAGAGATTTTCCCAAGAAAGTGCATCTTGTAGAAGAGCATCCAGCTGTTGGATCACAGGAGTAAAGCTCCCACCATTTCTCTGTGGGATTATCGAAGTAATTGGGTGAACTCTCCACCTCTCCTTTGCTGAAGGAGCTCAATGATTCTGTTTGACTCTGACATTCCAAGGCTGCTTTTCAAGCCCTTTGGTCAGCTCTTGAAATTCCTGCAGTGTTCTGTGGCTCTATACACACCAGATGTCATTCAGAGAGCATCTCTGACACTCCATTTTTTTAGTTTTCACTTGTTTAGTTTAGGAAAAAAGTAAAAGGGATGCCTGGCAGCATCTCCTCTGTTTCAGGCACAGAGTTTCTGCTTTGTGCCTGTTGTTGTGTCAGGTAGACCTGGCAATAGGAGAGGGCATCCCTTGAATCTCTCCCTGTGTAAGAAAAACCTTTCTCCCATCACTTCTGGAATGAGTGCATGCTTGGGGGCTTTTTTCAGAGCTGGACAGCTTTTCCCAAGCTCTTCTGCTCTTTGGTACCCTGAAATCATTTATCTCTCATTGCAACAATACACTGGTTTCATAACTGGCCCCAGGCTATAAAACAAAGTTACAGTCTGGGGATGCTGCTGACTGGTCTGGAAGGGAGAAAAAAAATTGGCCAGGAGCAAGTAATTGTTGAGTGGCAGAAACACCTGAGAGGTCTTGATAAATTAGGAAAAATGGCTGGTGTCTGAAAACACTGGTGTGGTACAAGGCTGCAAAAAAATGTGCTTTGGCTTTCTGAGGTGATTTTATAGCACTTGGCTTTGTTCTTTCTCAGCACAGTAAGAGTGCTCTCAGAAAGATGGGATTATTGGTATCCAGTCAAACACTGTTGCAGGTCTTGGGAAGCTCAATTGATAACCATTTGGTTGTTTTCTGGCAGACTTCTTTGTGTGTGTAAATCCTTCAGTAAAATGCAATAGGTAGTCAGCAAAGCTGAAATTCACATTTACTTTCCAGTGAATTCCACTGCACTTCCCAAGGAGCAGCTCTGGAGGAGTGAGGGGGGCCCTGTGGCTCCACCCCATGGGGTGCAGAGCCGCTGCTCCTGAAGGTACAGCCATTTTAAGGGAAGGGAGCAGCTGGGAAGAAAAAGAAA
This sequence comes from Dryoscopus gambensis, assembly GCA_013389985.1. Lineage (NCBI taxonomy): Eukaryota > Metazoa > Chordata > Aves > Passeriformes > Malaconotidae > Dryoscopus > Dryoscopus gambensis. The sequence goes on along the minus strand of WEIT01032813.1, from coordinate 30,698 downwards.
TCTTCAGCCTCCCTGTTAGTGTATTTTATCCTTCAGTGAGAAAAATGTCTTTCAGTGTTTGTTTGGAGGTAAGGTCAACCCAGCGACTCTTCTATTATATATAACCCAAGCCACAGGCTTCATCTTCCATTCTGGAGATTTATTTGACCCGGAGAGACCAGTGAGGAGCTGCAGCCAAGGGAAGAAAACACTTTATTTCTCAAAACTGATGAAATACCAGATGTGTGCCCACACTGGAAGAAATTTTAGGTTGCGGTTACCTGAGTTCATTTGCATAAAGGAATAAGAAACTTTCTGTTGTGTCAGCTTATTTCATTTCCTGGGATGCTCTCTCATTATGGGGGATTACTTTAATTACTGCAATAATTATAATTTAACCCCATCTGTGTGCATCCCAGTGTATGACTGCAGAGAGAGACCTGATTCTTGCCTCTAAAATCTACTGTCTGTACTGACTCCAGTGTAAGCGTCTGACCTGAGGAACTGAATGGTGACTATGGAGAGCCTCAACCAAGCACATCTGATCTTGTTATTTTAATGAGTATGAAAATCTTTAAAAAGAGAGTGAGTATCAAGAATTATTTGAAAGAGGAAAAGATATTTTCATTTTGAAATATTTTCTTTGGAAAATAAACCTGTCAGTAATCTCTCAGGATTAGCAGGGAACTTTTCCAAAGCAGGGATTAATGTCTGTTTAGAGGGAAAGATTCTTAGACAAGCTGTTGAATATTCTGGTTAGTGGGTTCAGTGAGCTGCTTGGGCCTGGCTGCCAGCTCAGGGGTTGCTCCTCACAGGGTCCTGCTAAGTCAACAGTATTTAATTTGAGCTTGTGTTTCTGTCATGCCAGGTTGGTCAGTTTGTTGGCTGCTCTGTCAAAGTTCCAGCCTGGTGCATCAAAGCTTGAAAGCTGCCACGCAGCTGGCTGAGTCCAAGTGATCAAAATTAACTCTGTAGCAAAGATGCATCGTGTCAAGGAGCATGAGATGGAGTAGGCATCAGGTATGCAGGGGAAAAATGTGAGGAGAAGGGAAGGGGTTTTTTGCTTTAAAACTCTATTTTATTGGAATTTATTTAGCTTTGGTTGTTCAGCCTTACACTAGTCTATGCAGTCTATTGCAGGCTGAAGGTAGAGTGAAAAGAAGCTGCAAATTCAGAGAAATTCTCCAGGTCAGAACTGTTATTGCTAATTGCAGAACTGTCAGTGTCATAAGGTTGCATCTTGTAAAGGCACTTCTGACTATTACTTAATACTCACCTGCTTGTCTTGCACATCTGAAAGTTCTTCATCTGCCCAGTTATGCTTTACAGAGGGTGAGTCCAGGAAATGTACATATTATTATGCTTTAATTTCATAAGCAAATGGTAGACTCAGGACTGTTGACTTGTGGTCACAAAGGTGTCAAGCAGGGCTTTAAGGCAATTATTGAGGATTTTAATTCACTTGGAATAGGATCTGGCTTGTGAATGAGACAGCATTAATGTGAAACATTAGAATTCCTTCCCAGACAATGTGTGTATCATAGCAGACGATGTTTTACCTCTCCATATGTTTCCCAGTTTAAATAGGAAGCCAGACAAATCATGAGGAGAGGAAATAAACATCCATGTTTATGGGTGTGAACTCTTAACAGCAATTAAGCTCAACGAATCTCTTAGTCAATCTGAGATTAGCAGTTACCTGGATCATGGCTTGTTCCACCAAACTGAAATTCTGCTTACTATATAATTTAGGATTCATGTACATATGGTTATTGGAAACATAAACTGGTACCTTAGGGCAGGAAATGCAAAAAATGTATAAAATGTATACAACAATTTTTTAATATTTTGGGGAGTAGTTTTATGTGCCGTAAAGCCTCCAGCTTGCATGTGATAAAGCCAAATTTGATCAAAACAACACGTACAGCCTGCTGTCTCCCCTCCCTCCTTAACTAATGGTAGAATATCTGCTTGTCTCTTCTTGTAATTAGATCAGTCTTAACCAGTTCTGCTCAAAATTGTCTGTGTAATACCCAAATATTTCCTTTGACTTCACTGACATTATTCCAGATGTATATTTGTGTGATGTAGAGCAGAAATCTGCCCTGGAGAATGTGGAACCCCAAAGGCATTCACAAAAGCCATTTTTTAATAATAATAATAATACAAGAAGAAGATGTTACAGTTGAATGTCATTTGTCATTGTCTCCTATTTGCTTGTACCTAGTTATAAAGGAAGAATGTGGGAAAGCTCTCCCATTAGCTGCTGGTTCAAACCTAGTTCAAAAAGAAACCTCAGTGCCCCCCGGAATCCCTGCTGAGCAGCGGGCTGATCTCTGCAGGTCACTGTTGGGAGTCACTTTAAATCAGCCTGTCCTTTGGCTTTGCTGGATGCCAGAACCTGTTATCTGCAATCCTGTTTAACTGGCAACTTTAAAATGTAATCGAGGATGTTATGTTCAAAGCACAGTGCTCTCTGAGAAGGGTTTAACAAGTCGTCTTCTGATGGAGTGAACAACGACCTCTGTCCTGTTTTGGGTAAAGGTAAAGCTAACGTGGTAGGCTCTGGCATTCTTTAAATGTCCCAGCTAAATATCCTTTTATATCTCTGAGGTCAAAAATGCAGATGACATTTCAAAGTCTGGGTTTTATTATTTTCTTTATTCTCTAAGTAATTCCTTTTTCTCTGCCCCACTAAAGGAGTTCAGGCGTAAGGGCTGTTCTTTTATAATGCCACATATTTGTATTGCACCTCTTACCTGGGGATATGAAAATAATTTGCAAATGTTAATTAAGTCTTCCACCTTAGTCAAGTGGAAAGGCATTGACAGATTTTCTCTGGGAAAAGCATGAGTTAGGAGAAGGTTGGTGAGCAGCACGGGGTGCTGTCTGCTGTCTCACTGACCTTAAACCTCTCCTGACTGCTCTGTCTTTGCCCTCCCTTTACCTGCTGCTTTGGTCTGAAGTGGTTTATGGCAAAAACAGCCTCCCAGTGGGGGTAAAAAAAGCCCCTCTTCCATTCTGGGCTTTAGGAACACCGTAACGTAAATGGATTTATACTCGTGGCCTTGATGTGGTGCAGCTGCTGGTGAATCCCTGAAAAGGAGCAGCTCTTGGGCCGGCAAAGCTGTGGCTGAGATTTGTGTCACGTTTGCTGTGTTAAGACCGTGGGTACGACGGAGCTGTGCCTTCCCTCCCTCTCTGTTCAGTCCCCAGGTGCCTGCACAGCCTCCTTTCTCCTTGGGAAGGTGAGCTGCAGGTCAGGCCAGGGCTGGGGACACCTGGGAGCAGCTGGGGCGAGGTGCCCTCAGCTCTGCAGCTGCGGAATCCAGGGGGAGTCTTGGAGCAGCTGCTGGCAAACTCAGCACCTGCAGTCCTGCCTCTGTTGGTGTCCTGGTGTGAGGCTTGGCTCCGTGTGTGCCTAATGAGCACTGAAAAATGGCCCACTTACACTGCTTGGTTTTCCAGCAGACTAAGGAAAACCTTATAATCAGCTCGTGATTAGCAGGTAGCACATTTTGCTGAGTGGCGAGGCAGGATAGTGAAGGACCGTGTTATTTAAAAAAAACTATTTTGTACCTGCATGAAGCAGCTTTGCAGTGGCACCACTGCAGCCTGGGCTACCTTAGCAGAGGCTGTAGGCAGGTTTCTGGGGTGGCAGGTTCCTAGGGTGGGAAGACACTGAGCAATTCCCAGCTCTGAAGAGGGAGCAGAGATGAGCTCTTATCACCCAGCCCTTGCTTGTGCTGCCTCACTACCCTGACAGAGCTGCTCATCCACAGCCTTGCAATCACCGGCATTCTATGAAATGTTAAAGAATTGTAGGAGCTGTGATGCCCTGGAGCATCAGGCTCGATAAGAAAATGTTCAGAAATTACGGAAATGTGCTGGTAATGAAGGGTAAACCTCAGAGCTGTTCCATCAGCAGCTGCAGATTCCACTCATCAGAATACGGACCAGAAACTTCATGGCTGGAAATTTGTTCTTTGGTCCTTACCATCCTCATGGATGGTTCCTGATGGGATCTGATCTGAGGACCCTGAGGACCTTCTCCTGCCTTCTCCCTACCACAGACAGATTTAAGACCTGGAGCAAGTTTATCCATTGTCCTGGGGGAAAAGCCAAAATTTCTTCTAAATTCACTGCCAAGGTTGCAGGATTGTGTCTTCTGTTAGGAAGACTTGATTTAGACTCTGCAGATGATACCTGCAAGCAGAGTTAAAAGGTCAATCTAGCCTGAACCTCTTTTAGTTCGGGTCCTAACCTCCCTTAGCTCACTGTCAGATGCTGTTGCAAGGTTACATTTGGTTTCAGGCCAATGCAGGAGGAAGGAGAGAAATGTCCAATAGTGTAGGCATTGCAGAAAGTACAACTTGGATTTTTCATATGCTTGTGAGCGTGTTTGTGGTTTTGCAGCCAAGGGAGTTGTAGCCCTTGAAATTCAGGTGATGAGTCTAGATTTTTGGAAGATAAATTGTTTGGTTTTCATTTTATACAATATTGAAATGCAGCTAGACTGAGGGGATTTGTGCCTCTTCATAGATACTCGGAAAGTGGAGATGCTGACCCTTGAATTGTACCTGACAGTACCATTACAGGCAAATCTTGTGTCAGTAAGTACTCTACACTGGCCTAGTTTCCTCCCAGCGGCTGCACAGCATGGCACCAGCAGTGTAATTCAAGTCTAAATTTATGGATGTCTGTTAAAGTGCGAGTTGCACTCTCATGCACTGCTTGTTCTCAAACATGTTAAAGCAGTTAGAAAATAAAGGAGTGGAGGGAAAGAAGGCACAGTAATGTAATAATAAGAGTGGAAAGCACATTTTCACGTCTAGTCATCTAAGAAAAAACATGTGAAAGGATTTTGAGAGAATGCTGAAAGCTTGGGGCTGTGGTACGTGGCTCAGAAATTTTAGAGGGGAAATGTTCATCCGTGAAGACATTGCCTGCTTCTCACTTTGAAGGGCTGGTGAGCTCAGCTACAGCAGCAAAAGATAATCAGTTCTGTGTTCCTTCAGCATTCGGAATTGTAGTTGAAACCATCAATAACCTGGGATGCAAAGACAATGAGGGGCTCCAAGTGGTGGAGAACAAAAAGCTTTCTGAATACTTTTGAAAATCCCAGACATTAGCATCACAATCCTTTTACTGTCTGTTCCCATGCACTAATTATAGCTAACCTGCTTTGGCAGTAACTATCTTTGACCCTTTCAGGGTGAATTCTGTCCCAGGGATCCCCCCTCACTGCTCCCCCCACTCCCCCAGCACGTTTCCTGGTGACCTCTGTAGTGGCAGTGTTAGTTCCCTACCTCAGCATTTTCTTTTTATAATGGGTTAGAGCTCTCTGGTCTCTACTTCACCCCACTCCACTGTTTCTATACACATTCTTTATTTTTTTGTTCCCTTTTTTTTTTCCTGTCCTTGATTGGCATTGCGGTTTGACTCTGTTTTTGAGGGGGTTTTTTTTGTTGCTTTTGCTGTAGTTAGGGCCCAAACAGCTGGATTTTCCCTTTCCTCTATCTCTTCGTATTGCCTGTTTTTCCTTACACCTTAATGAGCACCACGCTCCCTAGGTTTTCCTGTACAATACAGGGTAATCAACAGGGATTCTCCAGCACTTTCTTAAATTAACCTGCCCTTAGCTGTATTATTTACTGCTTTGTCTTTCTCTTCATTGTCGGCTCCAAAACAAGACACTGGACTTCATTTGTGATAAGCAATACGCAAACAGAGAGAGAGATTCTCTGTCAAAGAAGCTGAAACTTGACTGATGAAGGATGGGAGGAAAGATGTGGCCCAGAGTGGAGAGTGGTGCCCAGAAATCTCCTTTTAACACCATGTGCTGAATCACAGCACTCCAGTCCCTGAGGAGTTAAAACAAAAGTAATACTATGAGTGAGGGGGAAAATGTATTCCTAGGGATGTCTTGCAATATGCACTCATGTACCTGGGAAAATGGGAGAATGAAGACAAGGCAATATTCTCTGTTCAAAGTGATTTTTTCCCCTGGTTCCTTATTTGTGTCTCTCGGTATTCATGCTTCTCTTTGTCTCACCCTGAGCTATGATCATTTAACAGTAAGAGCCGGCTGTGGACCAGAATTCCAAAGCATTAGATAATGGATAAGCTCAGACCAAAGATGCAGTCCCTGCCCCAGAGGGATCACAGGGCCCTGGGCACTGCTGAGCCATAGGCAGGGCCATAGGAACAGGAGCCTTTGGGATGAACAGGAGTGGGGAAAGCTCGCAGCAGTAGGGTCACAGAAAGGGACTACAGGGTCTAGGGGAACATGGGGATACTGTTCATGAAAGGTGTTGCTTATAAAATAATTTGCAAGATAGGGATGTGGCCTGGCTGACTGTAAGACCCTTTGAAGGGAGAGCAACCAGCTCATAATCATGAATATCTACCAGGAAGGTGGGCACTGGGAAGAGGTGAACTTGTGGGAAGGGGTTGTGAGCGGGAAATGCTGAACTCCAGTTAGTTAGAAGGGATTGCTGGATATCTGTGATGTACTGTTGGGCTGTGACATTGCTTGGATAATGGAGATAGATTCACCTATCTAGTTTAGGCCACAGTCATCAACAGAAATGGCTGAAGAATTTGTGTTTTTTCAGAAAAGGTTGCCCAGAGATAAAGTATTGAGACACACAGGAACCATCAATAGCATCTCACAAGATTCATTTTACCTTCCTTCCAGACCTGGAGAGGAAGATGAGCATCCTACAAAAAATACACTGAAGGAGTGATTAAAGAAATACTATTTCCCCTTTTCTCATTGTTTTCTTCATTTCTGTAAAATCATTTGTTTTCAGTTCTTTCTTGCCAGGTCAGTACATTTCAGGTGTTCCTGTTGCCTTCTAAGTGCTGTTGCTTCTAAGCTCCTCCCTTTCCTTGTGTCTCATAACAGCTCTCTCTCCAGCATTTACCTCTTTCCAGTCTCACTTTCCCGTCTTTGAATCACTTTCTGAGAGTTTCATCTGTGTCTTTTCCCTCTCTGCAGACTGGAGAAGGTGGGGGCAGCTTTCTTTAAGTGAGAGAAGTGTCTGTGGGCATGTACCTTAACTCTGTGAACAGCAGAAGAAATTGAATTGTCATTTGCGAGGTTCGTGAGCTGAACTGATGCAAGGCAGTTTGCCACGTAAGGGTGTTACAGAGCGCTGTACTCTTAAATTTTGAGTTAGAGATGTCAGCAGTGGTTACCAGGGAAACTTCTAAAATTACGCTGGCAATGTCTCTGCTCAAAGACTGTATCAGATCTTGGGGAAAAGGCACTGAGTGAGCAGGCAGAGATAGATCGGGAAAGTGTCGTTGTGTAAGACTCAAGGATGCTTTACCTACAAATAAAAATGTAAAGCTTCATGGTGATGCAGGGTCTCTGGCTCTGCGGTTCTAAACCAGGAAAATAGCATGCATGAAGTAAAAAGCAGTGGTTCTCTTAGAATATCAACCAGACAATAGATTTAACAGGTTTGTAGTTGTTAGCCTCCATTTTGGGTTTTGTGTTTCAACACTAAGAGAAGAAGAGTTGCTTCTCACAGATAATTCAGAAAAATTGTCAATTCCTACTAGAAACCAATAAGAGAAGATACCCTGCACTCTGCCACCCCCAAGGCCCCAAACAAGGCAAGAGTGTAGACATGTTCATGCATATTTAAATATATGCTAATTAGAAAGAACATTTGGGGTTTAAGCAACTGTCAGAAGTCCATAAAAGGCAAAGTTACAACTGCAGGTTCTTTACCTGAACACTGTAACACCTTCTCTGGCTGAGTAGGTCTGAGCCACAAGCTACTGGAGATAGGGACAGTACTTTAATCACTCCCTATTTTCCCTGTGCTGGTTCTCTTTTTTGGTTACTCACTGGAGGATGGCCAAAGGTCATTTGTTGTGTTTGATGGTCTTGGGTCTGATCTGACACAGCTGAGCTTATGTAGGGACAAAGCTTTGTCCTTCCTGGAGCTGTCAGTTCACTGCTCCTTGGAAGGACAGGCCTGTTATCCTCTGCCTGGGCACCTATGGGCCTGATGGGAATTTTTCCATGGCAGAGTTTGAGGTGCAAGCAGAATGTCCCACATATTGCACATCTAAGTTGGACGTATTTTATTTTTGTCTTCACCCATACGAGTCTCTGCTCCATAATACGGAATATTTTGATCTGAAATAGATGTTTGTGTATATAAGACAACTTTGCTTTTAAAATACATTGTCTGGTCACATATATTTATTATTTATCTCAAATGTTGTTGGATTAGGTCTTGATAACATTTGTGGAAAGTACAGTTACATTTTAATACATGTTAAAAATATCTCTTGTTGCATGTCTTGATGCATTAATGGGATGACTTTTGCCTCTTCCATGCAAGAGCTCCAGGAACAGAATCCAAACCCATGAGGACTGTACAGAGGAATATGGTCCATGTGCAGCCACTGGCAGGTAATCCCCTAACTTCAGAACTTGGGAATATGCTGCCGTGAGGAGCTGATTGCTATGCTGAATTCAAACCAGAAAGAGTGCAAGTAATTAATCACCATATGATTAATCAAAAGCTCATCGTGCTCTGGATGTTATGCATGAAACAAAAAGAGCCTTAAGCAGCAAACTCTCCTGGGGCTGTGAGGAAGTTATTGTAGCTGCTGCAGCGTGAAGAGCAGTGGTGCTGCTGCTGGGATGAGGATGGCTGCCCTGGCTTGCAGGGCTGTGTGGGAGTTAATGGTGTCTTTCAAAATGTGGATGCCCCAATACAAGAGAGTGATTTTTTTTTTTTTTACACTTAGCAATAATTGAAGATAATGTCCGTTCAAAAATATTAACAAAAGATCAAGCTCTATCTGAATTTTGTCTGCACGAAGTTGTTGGGTTTAGGTTTTGGTGTGACAGGATCTGCAGGCAGGGAATGTTCATGGCAGTCTAGTCCTGAAGAGTTGGTGGGAGGGCAGCTCTGAAGGTGAATGGTGAGGTACAGGGAAAGTACCTGGTTGTTGTAGGAGCAACCTCCGGAGTATGTGATGACCTCCTGATGCCATTTCTTTATGCTTCTTATTGTTTCGCCAGGAATACATTTTTTATTCTTGATGTGAGAAGCTGGTGTCCTGAAAACCTCAGCATTTTGAGTCATGTCTGTGCTGAAGGGGTGTTACAGGTTTTTTTTCCCTTCTGTAGCGGAAAGCCACTAATGATGCAGCCGCTCCTTTCCTGAGGAGCAGAGCTGACACACAGATCAGCAGTTCTGAGAAGCTGTGGGAACATTTAATGAGACGTACAGCAGCCGGCCACAGCTTGCAGGCTGACACCCTGTGGGGAAGGGGCAGCTCCTCCAGCCCCCTTGGGCTGGCCAGAGCTTTGCTGGGTGGGAGTGGGCAGAGCTGCCCATCCCTGGGTGACCTGACTCCACACTTTCCTGACATACCAGTGCCCGTGGTGTGGGGCAGAGACAGTGGAAGGGAAATGGTCCTTTCCCTCTGAGAAGCAAAGCTGCACTTTAGAAAGAGGAGTGAAGAATATTTTTCCCAGCTCCCCAGAAAACCCTGCAGGAAATGCAGGGGCGTTGAGCATCACAGGCAATTTTTTTTTCTCACTCATAAATTATATTTTAGGTATAATTATTTGCAGTGCTCTAGTGTAGACAATAAACACACAAAGCTATTTCATGAAAACTTGGAGCTCTTAATTTAAATCCTACAAAAGTTCTTTAATCTTCACAAAGATGTGGAGAAAAGCTGGAAAAAAAAGTGTGTGAGTACATAAGATATTCCTGTTTCTTTAGGGTAATGTTTAATGATCAGTCAGTGACTGAGTTTACATACATTAAATATTTATTTTTCTTCTGTAGAGCTGAATGGGGAAATGTGCTCACTTTCCTGCCAGATCACTAATTGGGTAAGTGTGGCTGCTCAGGGTATTTCTGAAGCAGCAGCTCTAGCTGTGGAACTTGTCTCATTAAGGATTTTACTGTTAGTATTCCAGAAGTCACGAATTCTCCAGCTGGGGTTGGGGCTTTGATAAATTGTCATTTCTTATGCTTGAAATATAACTTTATTGCCTCTGAGTAATAAAAAGTGTCAGTTTGCATTTTTTTTTCTTTTTTTTTACATTTTCCCAGCACAAATTTCTATTCATTCTCAGTGTTTGCAAAATCATGATTTTGTTGAAATCAGTGGGTTTCTACTGGTTGATCTGACTGCAGAAACAAGGCTAAACACGTGGGATGTGTGTGATTTCTTACTGCTCCTCTATTTCTTCAATCTCTGTGCTCAGCTTTCTGGTGGGAGGCTTTTCTCAGACTTCTTGTTGTCCTCAAACCAGGACCATTCTTCTGGCAGACACGAAGCAGCCTTGGCTTTTCCTCAGGGGAACTCAGGTGGGGGCTGGCAGCAGGGGAATGAATCCTTTCTACCTCCTGCTGTTGAGGTTCTGATGCCACCACCCATCTCCATTTCCTGTCTCACCTGTCCTTGGTGTGTTTCTGGGGACTCCTTGTCGGGCTGGGTTGAATCCTGCCCCAGACAGAGTCTCCTCTACCACTGAGGGCAACAGGATCAGCAGTTGAGGCAATGCTCAGTGTCTGTTGGGGAAGGTAATTGAGCTGTGGGAGCTGACCCTACTGAAGTTGTATTTTAGGCCATCCCATGTTCTCTCTGGGTTTTTTCCCCAACCCACAGGACAAGGATTCCCTTCCACGCTGCTTCCTTACACAGCCCTGAGCCCAGCTGTGATGCTGGCAGCTTCATTTGTTTTGCTGCCTTTTGCTTTCCACACTCTAATTTGTTTTTTATCAGGAGAGCCCTTCTCAGGAACTCTCTTCTTTTTCAGAGCTGAACTGTGCCACCAGTTTAGCCCAGCAGAAAGGAGCTGAGCTTGCACCAGGTGTGCAAGGAAGGATCCTCCTGCTCAGGAGCGTCTGCGCTCAGCAAATGAGTCACACGTTTCTTCTTCTCAGGAGAGCAATTTTATCTACTGTTCATTTTATGTTCTGCCCCAGCTTCATTTTAGGAGTCTAAGAAATACTTTTAACTCTTTTACCAGTTTTTGGGTGGGTAAAATAACATTCAAATAGAGTATGAGTGCTAATTCTTCCACTTGTTTGCAAAAAGCCCTGAGATATTGGAATACTGCATTCTTTAGAGAAGAATATTTGTTTACTCTCACCCTTCAAGCGGGCACCATTTGCTGCCCTGAATGTTATTGCATAGCCTCAATATCACTTTAAAAACGAAGCTCAGGTTAAGTCTTTAAAAGGTTTTTCCCTAATTGGGTTTTAAATACAAATAACTGAACGCATGACATGTGAGGGCTTTTTCTAGTTGTTGTTGTTGTGGTTTGGTTACTCTTAATATTTTGTTTAGTTATGATTGGCTCTTTTTCTTGGCACATTAAAGGTATTTATACGTGGAGCACTCTAAGGAGGCCTCATAGCCAAAATATTTGACATTACAAAGGGTCAGAGCTAAAATTCTTAGTGCTCAGCCTAGTTACATTAATAAAATCCGCAGCTGATCATTTCTAAGATCACATTGTTCAGGTTTATTTATCTCTTTGTAGCCCATGAGCAGTCTAGTTAATGACTACTGCTTTTGTATGGAAGAAAAAAAAAAGAATTCCACACAATTTCTTTGTCACTTTCATCTTTAAAAATATTTAATATTTATGCCATCAAAGTGAAAACTTCCTTAAGGTAATGACAACTGAAACAATTCAAAATACTCCTGCAAGAAGTGAGCTGTCAGACTGGCTGTATCGCTTCCTGCCCATCCCCCTGCTTCTCTCTTGACTTATCTGCCTTGGAGCTTTTATCTCAGATGAATCTCTCTCCTGCCTGTAAGGTTGTATATAATATTTTCTTTATGAAACAAATTTTATTTGTGGAGTGGTTTTTGGTTTTTTTTGCTAAAAAAATATAATTTGTCTGAGCCACTCCACTGTTACAGTGTCAGCCTTAAAAGCAAGATTTTTCCTTTAAAACCACATCCACTTAGATACACAGTAATGTATGTCCTTTCACTGTTGTAATCATTTATGAGATATTGCAGTACAGGAGGCTCAAACCTCGAGAAAAACCAAATTGTGTTGTTGCTTTAATTAGTTGGTTGCATCATTTTCAGTGTGGTAAAATCCATAATAAGGGAAACCCAGTCTCAGTGTGTTCTGTTCCAGAATAATCTACTGAATTAATAGTTTGTATAAGTAGGTTTAAAGCTAAAGTAGGCATTCATGCATCTACTGTCATTAACAGGGGTTTTCAATGCCTAAGTTATGAAATGGGTGTCACCTAAAGTGTTTTTTTGAGTAGAGATGGATCTCAGTGAAGGTACCTACAGGAAAGCTGTGAACTGTTCCTGCAGAGGATTCTTTTTTCTCTTCAGGTATTAAATATATTCTCTGAGCTTGAGTAGTCGATTTATGCTGGTTGAATCTGGTGATGTTATGCTGATTTTTGTATCTACGTTTAATATTAACTGATGTAACAGACAGATTTATCATTGCTTTACACAAATAGATAAATAGATACAGATATGTACAATAAAATTAACCACTAATGGATTAACACGATGTTTCATAATGAAAAATCATACGGAAAACCCTGGAAGCCTCCAAGCAAAATATTTAAGGACAGAGATCAAAACTGTCCTTTGCTCTCTCCAGGTGCCAACAAGGCCAGCTTTACAGCAGCTGGGACAAAGCAACACTGCAAACCAAGGCACAGTGGGATCATTTTTACTGTTTGAATGAACCAGAGAAACTCTGGTTTCAATGGGCTTTAACTTCTGAGTGCCTTTTTTCAATTTTCAGAATTTCAATCCTTTATTTGATAAAGCCCATGGGTATCATGCCCAGCTTCAGTGTGTGCTACAGAAACTGTTGACAAGACAGTGGAGTTAACACAAAACGCAGCTTGCAGTGTGTTTATAAATTCTGGGCAGTAAGTGATGTTTCAGCTCCTGGAGCAGCGTTTCCAGTGGGGAGAGGTAGAGAGGTGTCATCTGTTGAAGAGTTTAGACTGATACACACAGAAATAGAGGAGATCTGAGGCCAGACAGCTTGCCAGTCCTCTCCTCTTTATCAGCCTGCCTATCCCTCGTCTCTAAAATTTCACATTGAAGAAAAAGCAAAGACTGAAGAGCCTTGATATGTTTTATAGCTGAGCAGTGTGCATTCAGACAGGTGTTCACAGGGAGATCGGACAGTTTTGTCAGCCACAAGTAGGTGGTTTCATGCAGGAGGCTGCAAATCTGACAGCAGAATGGGACCTTATTTCTCCAGTGAAGTCAGTGTACTTAATAGCTAATAATAAAGAAAAAGAAGGAAAAGATAACCTGTACCAGTTCTACTCTGCAAAGAGAAAATGAAATGAGTATTATAAAATTTCTGAATCTTGTTACTTCTAGAAAACCTAACATTTTGCCCAATTCTACCATCATAACCTGCATTCTAAAACAGGTACCTTTCCCAAATAGAAGAACTTTCTTTTTCCTAGAAATACTCACCACTTAAGCCTCTTGTTGTTTTGGGGAAAACATGTTGTTTTATTCTGTGTGGCTTTTGTAGAAGGCAGTACTTACAGCAGATTCAATTCACTTTACCCTCTTTTTGTTATTTCAATGTTTTGTCAGGAAATGTTAATGCTCCTGTGCCATTGCTTAATGGCTTTGCCTGTTTCTAGAGAGGTCAGAAAGAACTACATTCCCTACCATTTTTAGAACTTGCTTTTGTATCCCCTGTGTATTATCTCAAATTATGGCATATAATTTTCATTCTTTTTTTGGCTTGTGCTCTTCCTGAAAGCAATGTTCTGTATTGCACGTTGCTCTGTAATCTTCTTAAGTCATCATTTTACTTGCACTGTAAATAGAAATCCATTTGTGTAATTAATGATTTTGTTATTATAGGAACATTTTTTTCCCCTTTAATTTAATTTCTCTTGTGCATAGCGGTCAAACATGCTATCTTTAGCTCAGAACTGCCTAGCAGAGTGTGTTTAGGGGTCTGTTTCTTGTTGGGGAAAAAGTTGAGGCTTTCAGGTAAGAAGTTACAATTTTGACCTCACAACCGTGAGAAAGACTCTTCTCAAAGTGGAAATCAAACAGCTGGGCAGCAGCATTTGCCCAAGTCAACATCTCTGAGGGAGCATGAACTTCCCAGTCCCATTATTCCAATTCAGGAGTTAATCCCCAAATCTCATGTATAGATCAGCAATCTGTTAAGTCTCTTACAAGTGTAGGGAAGTGCTAAGATTCAAAGCTCACAAGTGAGAGGAAGAAGTGCAGAGGGAATCAGTAACCGGCTCGTGAAAAAAAAAAGAGAAGACATGGAAGAAACTGCAGAAAAGCAAAAGGTAATAATAGCAGATTTAAAAAAAATTAATTATGCTGAATGTGAGAACACAAGAGTGGAAAACTCATACCCTCAGGATGTGCTCAAAATTAAGAGTATCTCTGAATTCAGAGTTGTTTATGTTTGACTTTCACTCTTCATGTCAGTCTTCTCCTGACAAGAGAGTGGTTTTTGCTGCTGGCAAATGAGCCTGAAGCACCATCAGTTCTCACTGTGGCACGTGGACTTTCTCCAAACATGGGATCTTTGTCTTTGGTAGAATAACCTGGCTGTGCTGTTTAGTAAGAGGAAACGTCCACTTCAAGCTTTTTTCTGCTTTAGCCATGTCTAAAGCAATCTAGGATATCCCTAAACTGAGGTAGGAAAAGATGAAAGTAATTCCAGCTTTACTCTAAGCCTGTTCACTGATGAGCTTTCACCTCCAGCAAGATGGAAAAACTCTCCTTACTCCTTTTTAAACAGAAAAGTGGTTTCAGGAAATGCAATTTTGAATTCTCTGCCTGCTGTCAGGAAAACGTATCTGTGGTTTTCTCTTGTGTTGGTCCCAGAACTGATTGAAATGCATGCATTTGTCAGTGCATTGATATTTAATTTCTTTAGAGTCCCCATATCTGAATTTGATATTTTGTATTAAAAAGGAATTACCCCCAACCTTTCATTATAATGAAAAACCAGAAACCGAGAGATGTCAGACACTGAGGTAACCATATTCTTTTATGACCCTGCCTTGCCCTTTATAAAAGCCAGCTTAAGTTGGTTAGAACTGCCTGTGATTGCTCATCTTTTCTAGTCATTACTTCCTGCATACACATAGCAGAAGAAAAGTCTTGTGCCAAAGAAGATTAATGAAAATCTACATTACACTTCATTCAAAGCATCTGCCTGCTTTGGAAGTCATGCACTGGCACACATACTAATTAGAGCAGAACAAAATGTGCCTTTTAAAAATTCTTTTGGGGAAGAAATTGAAAACCAAGAAGCTATTTTCTTCCTAATTTTTTTAAATGGTCACACCAGCTGTGCACATTAAATGTCTCATATGCAATGTGCATTTTGTAACTGAGACTGCTGCAGGGGTTAAAATAATAATTCTGCTTTCTCAGAAAAAGCACAACATAACAATCACCCTTGAAGAGGGAGAAATCTGCTTTTCTACAAATGAAAAAGTCAAAATGATCACTAAAAATATATCTGCACCCTGAAAGAATGCCCTGATGCTCTGTGCACAGTGCTGTGTACTGGCTGCTGACTAAAGGGGAAAACAGATGGTGTATGGTGACTTATTTTTACAGTGGGAATAAAGCACAGGTAATAGCATGCCTGTTAGCAGAGAGAGCCATTGAGGAATTTCCTGGAACTGTGGAATGAAGTGTGCAGTAATGCATGCTCATGCTGAAGAGATTTTCCTGCCTCGTGGCTGTGAAGGAACAGGCGCGGAGGAAAATCGATCCGTGAGAAAGTGAAGTTGTTCTGCCAGGGCAGGGGTTGCACTGGGACAAACATTCCTTGTCGCTTCGTGTGCCTGTTGGCTGCATGTTTTTCTCAGTGGCAGGCTGAATCCAGCATATCCAGCGTGTTCCTGGGCGTGGCCTTGCCCTTGGCCCTGGAAAACCCCTTTACTACAGGGACCAGGACCCAGGAGGTGCCCATGAGTTGTTGCCATGGAGCATCACAGTCCCCAAGGGGAAGTCAGAAGAGTTCCTTGGAATTTAGGAGATTCCTCAGTTGCGCTATCAGTTATAAGTCATCAAGGAAAGGATTTCACATGATAGAGAAGGAGGGGTGGTTCTTGGCAGACAGTTCAACATTTAGGAAAATATTTCAGAAATAACTACCAAATGTATATATTAAAAAAACAACAAAAAGAACAAACAACCATCTCCACCAACAAAACCACAAAAAACCCCATCAAAACCCCACCAAACCAACAAAAAAGTAAGATAAATGCATTTCCAGGAATCTACTTCCAGAAGATGAATGTGCTTGGAAGAAAGAAAACTTTCCACATCTCTTCATCTAGCTTGCTACATGACAGAATAACATCCTTCAGTCTGTCAAGTCTTTGCCATCAAAAGGCTATGAAATTCAAAGAAATATGTTCTTTATACATTATTCAGTGTAGCTTTCCAGTTGCATACTTTGTATATAGTATTTTTAGGGGCTTTGAAATGATGAGAAGACAGGGGCTGGCCAGTTTTCATTAGATTACCTTACAATTTTCAGCAGAACACAAAATAATTTTCTAGTGCTATAGAAAATGGGATAGTGCATGAGGAACACAATCACCCATTTTTCCTAAATGGGCTACAGAAAAAGACCCTTCTGTCAGTGAAATGTAGTTCAAGTGAAAAATCAGAGTACATTAGTTATGTGGCTCCAATTTTGTCTGAAAATTGCCTTCCCACACCCTCTCAGTATTAGTGCTTTGGTGACAAGCAAAGAATGTAATTCTGTTTTGAGCTTTTTATCTGATGATAAGTCTCTGTTCTCACTGCTCCCTAACTTGTCACCACTGTGGTGAGATCAATTGCATCTTAAGTGCTTCAAGTCATAAGATATTTAGCATATATTCATTAAAATTCTGTATTTTCCTCCGTTAATATTTTTAAAGTTACTCCCTATGGTTTTGGGTTCCCCTTGGTGTTGAAGCTAATTTTCAAGGACTTGTTTCAATAAATTGTTAAGAATATTTGCTTAACATTAATTTCTTTTGTCAAGGGGAGATCATTGCTTTTCTTCAATTCTATTGAACGTGAGTGCTCAAGGAGACATCCAGCAGACAGTGTTTCCCTTCAGTAAATTGGCCTGCAAGATTTTACATTGAAAAACTGGGATTGATTCCACCTCAAAATTTCATGACATAGATATATGTCTTCAGCTTAGAAAACCTGGGCCCAGAAAATAAAAACCTGAGAGCTTGGATTGTCCATCTTAGTGAAGTCAAGTCAGAGGAACGTTAATATTGATAGCCATGAAGGAATTGTGGGGAACAGGAGTAAATGCCAGGGAATGTCAGAAAGTATGGGAGGCAGAACAGATCTCAGCCCTGGCTTGAGTGCTGATATACAGCCACTAATGCCCCAAGTACATTAATCTTTTAATGATTAGAAGACTTTGGCTTTTCAAATAGATGTATAATCGCAGTAGCAAGAGGAAACTGCCCCGGCAGGTGTCAGACTGGCTGGTGGTGAATGGACATTGGGGGTGTTAGGGCATTTCTCCTGCAGGTGCAGGCAGCCTAGGCTGAGACCCAGCAGCCCTGTTCAGTCCTCAGTTTCCAGAAACTTTGGATCTCATGTAACTGTCAAAATCAAAGCTTTGTGCTGGGGGAGGCAGGTCCTGAATTTTGGTAATGTGGTATTTACAGAGTTCAGGTTCCGTCGCAAACTGTCTGCTGTCTTGTAGAATAAAGGGGGAAAGAAGGGGGAAAAAAGATTTGTTTTTTAATAACTGCCAATGCAAGAATTTTAAAATGATGCTAAAATAATTTATAGCTTCCTGCATCATATTTTCATTTCCTCAGCTGCCGTTTCCCTCCAATACAAATAAGCTGTTCCAGTAACCCTGCTGGTAACCAGCACTATGGTGATACGTGATCAAAATATGTTTAGGTCTAAGAAGAGAAACACCTGACTGACACATGTGCAGGTGTAAATTCAGGGTTTCTTTTAATGGTGCTCAAGCTTTGGAAGAAAGAGGCTGCTCTGAAGGGGACGCTTGACAACAGCATCTTTAACTACTGTATTATTTGCTATATGGGCTTGCAAGCAGCCCTTCTTTCAGGATGAAAAATTAGATTGTATTGTGTTTAGAGACACTTTTAAGGCTTTTTAGGGTGTGGCATAGAATTAGCCTCCCCCTCTTTTCCCCCAAATATTGTCATGTCATGAGACACAATGAACTTTATGAATAAACAAGTACAGTATCAAAATGAAAACCAGTGCATAGTCCAAAGAGATGGAACAAGGCAGGAGTTTCTTGATCAGGGTCAGTCAAGAGGTGTGTGAATGTAAGCAGGGGCTGCTTTATCACTGTGATCTGCTTATAATGAGAAAGAGTGAAGAAATTCTGGGAATGGGCTGACAAAGAGTCTTCCTTCAGAACTGGAAAGCAGCATCCTATCTCAGCAGGTACACCCTCAGAGACAGAGTAGCAGGGCTTTGAACACTGATATTATCTTCTATATTAAACTCACACTACAGTGGGGAAAGGAACACAAGGAATACCACAAAAGTGCCTGATAGTAAGAGAGCAGAGTAAGCATTTAGCGGAACTAAGGCTGGCATGGACTGTAGATAATGCTAATAATGTGTATTAGGTTGTGCTCTCATCTCTGTCATCTTTTAATTTTGATTGTTATAAACAAATTTCTAAAATTCTTATTACTCCATTGTCTTTTACACTGGGTCTGTTTTTAAGATGATCTCATGCACTATTTATTCTTCCTGTTGTATTGAGATGGTTTGTTATACTGTTGATTCCAATTCTGGGATGCTGGAGATATTAAAAAAAAAAATTCCTTTTTAAAAGGTGGGGAGGTTTTCTGTTGTGTTTCTGTTGTTGTTTCTGTATTTATTTGTTATTTATGTTTCTCTTTAACTTCCTTGTGGTTCTGGGAATGGGAGCAGGCAGATGCCAAGTCCTAGGTGCTATGGGACATATTTCTCAATTCATGTTTTAACTGCATATCAAAAAACCTTGGGGCAACTGAGGTTTGGACCCTAAAGATTTCTTAGCATTGCCCAGGATGAGCCACACACTCGATTTCAGAACAGAATGAAGGGGCTGCTACAGCTCAGAAACAAATGTGTTGGCTCAAACCTGCTCCAATGTGTCTGGAAAAGACAGACTGGAATTAGACAGATCTGAAGAACTTAGGCCTGTAAACCTGCAGGAGGCTGCTTAGGATAACAAGTAAATCCAGATTTAAATATTTAAACTTTTAAGTATCAGAAAATGAATGCATAAATTTGAAGCTCTGTAAATCTGTTTGTCAGCCTGTGTGTAAGGTGAGGTCAGGTGGGTGGTACCATCTCATTTACTCTGCACTTTAGCTGCAGTATTTCACTTCTGTCAAAATCCATTGCTGAACTTTTGTAAATTGTTTATTTACTTGTTTCATTTACTGATGCAAATTCATATAAAACAGCTCTCCTTGCTAGAAAGACAGTCTGGGAGAAAACCAAGGGTGCTCTCAGTTTCTGCATATTTAAGAAATGCTCAAAAAAGGATAGTCTGTAGGATTTATTAAAAGATATGGTTTTATCTGTGAAGTAACAGGAATGTGCCAAACTTGCTTGCTTAGGAAGGGCTGGGAACATAACTGTGGAAGTATTACCATAGATGTGTCTCTGTGTTTCATATAGAAATAGTATTTGGAGAGGACAAGCTCTGATAGAGCTCTTCACTGCAAACACCATGTTTGGAGGGATCACTGTATTTTCTGGTGTCCTTTCTTGCATGCTGTGGACTTAAATAAAAATGAGCTGATCTGGCTTTGGCTAAGAGCAGAAGAGTGGTCAGAAACATAATTCTGCTCCAGAAATGGACAGTGCCCTTCAGCTTCAAGTTTGTCCTCAGATTCTCTCATTTCCTAGTGTGTAGTGTGGAAGTGGGCAGTGCAGGCTTACTCTGTTATTTATTGGTTATTTCTTGGTTCTTTTTGTTTTGTTTTGTGTTTCACAATGGCCTTAATGCTACTGTAATGCTTAAAACACAGAGAGAATTTCTCACCTCATAGTGCAGTCAAATAAATGCAATGACTGGGAAAGCCTAGTCCCTTCTGATTTAATAAAATGATGCTATATCTGGAACAAGGTAAAATTACTTCCTATTTATCCACACCCCTGCTGAGACTAAAATTAACCTAAAGAGATGCTTAATGGCACCCACTAAGCCATCATATTAATTAAACAGCTTTATAAAATTTACCTTCCAGGAAAGCACCTTTTCTTTTATTTTCATTATTTCTTTTATTTGACACTGTAGAAATGATATGCTCTGATAATTCTTATGTCACTAGTGACTTCCAGCACTTTTTTGGGAAGCAGCTCCCACACTGTTCTTGGCTATATATATGTCTATATATCTTTTCATGAAAGTGGTGCTGGCAAAACATCCCCTGCCATCACAGGCACTGACAGCTGAGGCAGCCTGGAAATGCCAGTTAATTTGGCCATTACAAATTTTATACTAGATTTTGTCTCCTTTTTAAGGGGAATTGCAGGGATACAGTGGAAGAGGGGAAAAGGCTGGCTGATGGAGGACATGACAAGGGTCTGCTCATGATAATTCAAGTATGGAAAAAGCATCCAACGAAATATAGTGATAAAATGTACTGGTGGTGATTGGTGGCATTTAGTGTTAATTCTGTGCTTATATTTTCATTTCTTTAAGTGTGACATTGTCTGAAGATTTCACAGATACCAAGGAGTACAGTCTTCCTGGAGCCTGAGGGGCAGAGAGGCACCAGAGGAGCAGGGAATATTAACCAGGTCTCCTGCTTCATGGTCCCATATTTACATTAACATTTTTATTCTTCTTCTTTTTGTATGTCATAGTGACATTGATGCTGCTCTAAATGCATGAGAAAAAATGAGATTTGTGACAGGAAGGTAAAGCTCAGCAGAGGATTGTACCAACATAGATAGGATGGATAAGGACCTGCACAGGTACAGAAACATTTTCAGGTTCCCCCTTTCACATGTCAGATTTTAAATGGAACAGGCAAAACCTGGTTGTGTAAAGGTTTCAATTTACTTTCTTGCTCTTTATGTATAGACTTGAAAATTGCTGGTTTTTTCCTGGGTAAAGATGATATACATACTCGTGTTTCCAGACTTCCTGTAGTACAAATCCCTTTGTGTTTCCTTGGAGCCATTTCAGCAATGCTCATGGCTGTGGCTGTGCCTTTGATGGAAGCCGGAGGGGTGCACACACATTTTCCTTGCATGGCCACACTTTTCTTTATCTTTTTCCTTTTTTTTTTTTTTTAAATTTGTTGTTTACAACTGGCCCATTATTTATTACACTCAGAATTTTATTTGAAAGTCTAGTTTGCCTTAAGGCTGGACCTTATACTTTTATTCCCTCATCCAGCGCAAAGGCAGTGTACTCTATCAAAGGATGCTGTCGGACTGGATTCAGGGGAGATTCCAGGTCAGTTTTTGAAACCCAGGGCTGGGCAGTGAGGAGGACCTGGCTGTCCATCCAGCTGGGCTCAGTCGTTCACAAAGGGGCGATTCTCAGTGAGTATATGATTGCAAGAGGAAAACTTGATTCAAAACAGTAATCCTCAGGTGCTTGCTAGTGCCAGCACAGGGAATCCCTTTCGGAAACGATGCTCTGCATTCCTAGAGGTAGCACAACCATCTGTGTATTCTTGGAATTTGGTCCCTGGAGCATGGCTGAAGCCTTCTGCATAAAGGAAATAACAGTTTAGGAGAGGAACCAGAAGAAACAGCTATTACTGATAAGAAATTATTGCAAGCAAAGCCTGGGATCCCATGCCAGTTGGCACACTGAATTATTGACCAGATTTTCATCAAAAGGATTTGGATCATTTTGAAAAGTGATGTAGGAACATGTACTCGAGTTGAGATATCTAATGATCTAAAGCTTTGTATTAAATAACTATTCAGCTACAGTTACTGAGTCAGTCCTGCCCACCTTAAGCTCCTTTCCCTACCTTGGAGCATTGTAAACTTGGTGGAAAATACCACCTTCCTCTGTGTACATTAAAAAAAAATTATTAGCTTTTTAGAAATGATGAGCAGTTGAATTTGCAGTAATTGTCTGTTACATCATAACTTGCATTTACAGATTCCCACTGTGATACAAAAGCTGAAAGTATTTTTCCTTCAGCTGGTTAATGTATTCAGAGTCTTTTAACTATGGCTGGAAGTGATGAAAACATGTCATTTTTCTGACATGTATTCTCAAGCAGGAACCCTTTACTTGTCTTTTGCAAGTACAATAGACTGTCTATAATAATATCTTAGCTCTAGCTGTGGTATTTTTGAAGCAGATGCTCATGTTAGTCATCAACTCTTGCACATATTAGTATGCCTCAGATACACCAATATCTCATTGAAGGCAGTGGGGATTGTCACTGCACAGGTACATTCTGACATGAACTGGGGCTGCATTAGCCAGCCCCTTGTGTCGAGGTCTGTGCCCAGGGCACAGTGTGAAATACTCCCACAGAATGGAGCAAAAGGAAATTGCAAAATGTATCTAAAGCATTATTTGTTGGTGGCAATCATGGTGCCTTTGGGAATGGCTTCCATATGAACTCCGCTTTCCCTGGGCTGTGAAATTTGTTCTGGGGAATTTACATATTTTTGCCTTTTTATTTTTTTCTTAATGGAAAGAAACAACAGTAGAAAGACTTCTCAGATATTGCCATTTTTGTGTATGATTTCAAACCCTTACATTACAATTTTATAGCTCTTCATAAGGTCAGCTGGAGCACTTGCATATTTTAGAAACTATGACACGTTTGGGGCGCTGTATTGGCACTGAGAATGAGCAAAACATAAAGACAAACAGCAGCTGCGGAGTGGGTATGTACAATAGCATACAAAATGCTCAGTGCACAGAAGAAAAACATTTTTGTAACACCATGTCTCCTTGCTTTTAGGTTTGACAGCCCACACTTGTGGGCTGCCCCATCCTTTACAGATTCTGCTGGATTCCAGCTGCCCTGTGACCTTGTTCTTCCAACTCTGCCCAGCAGCATCTTCAGAGCTGAGCTCCCTGGGCCATGGCAGCACAATCCTTCATCCAGACCTGAAGCACAACTCCTGTGTGCCCATTTGAAATGCCCCGGGTATGTGAATACTGAGATAGTGTTGGTGAAATGCTGGGAATTACCTAAAAAGAAAGGATATTGCTGCAGCAGAGACAATAGCTTTTGAAGCATTTTTTTGGCCCACACAGCTTCAGGTCAGTTTTGGTTAGAGTGGTCAAAGCTTAGCCTGTGTGTTTTCAATTATTTGCTGGAAGTAGTTCTGCATATGACATCCGGGGAAGGGAATTAGTTGGTTGCTGGATGGTAAAATGATTATTTCAGGTATTGTCACTTTCTCTTTCTCCTGTGAGCATGGATTTACATATCTACAGAAAGAGAACTGGAGAATTATGATTTCTAGAAACGTTCGCCTTCTGGCTGAAGCCGCACTGAAATGATTAAATTCATCTTAAAATAGGGTTTTTCAGAAAGTAAGCTGACAGAATGGAGAGGGTTCACTACAGGGCTACGAAAATGATTCAAGGTTTGGAAAACCTGCCACGTATTTAGAGGCTTAATTAGCTCACTCTTCTTTAAAAGAAAATTACCATGTGATATGATCAGCCTACAAATACTTATATTGTCGTGCCTAGTGACAGCTCCTTTCTCTTTCCCACAAAAGCACAACAATATCTACATTAAGTACTCATTGCTTGAGTATGCTTGAAAATAAGAAACAATATTTCTAGTTAGATAGATAACTAGATAACTGTCCAAAAGCAGAATGGATACTTGAAATCTTTAATTCGTGACCACAGACTTCCTAGAAGGATGAACGTGGCTCGAACACAGCCTGATGAGGGCTAAAGGACACTCACCACCAAGGATATCCAAAAGATCTGTCTGAAGGAGGAGGTGAGATGACAACAATTACTTCTGCCCTTGCAATCTGTGGCTGTGTGTAAGGGAGATGGATAGGCAGTAGAGAACAGAGCTTATTTGGAATAGACATTATTTTACAGCCTACTAAAGGCTTCAAGGCCAAAGTGAATACCATAATAATGGCAATTAAGGTAGAGCAGGCTATCTTTCCAGGTTAGGCTTTTGAGTGAATCATGCAAAGGTCATTACTAATGCCACTCAAGCACAGCAGACATGTAAAATCACCTTTAAACCACCTCTGATAAAAATGGGTTGCAAAGCTTATCTTTCTCCCTAGTCAATTAAAAAGGTGTTCTGTTTTTTTTTTCTTTTTTTGTAAACGGTACAGTTGTTTCCATTTATTCAAAAGAAAGATTGCTTTAGAATATAAGGCCCATTGCTACAGACCTAAAATATTTTACTGGAATTTCAGGCATACAAATAGAATTTACTTGAAATTGTGTCAATTAAGAAAATATGGTATTGCTAAGTTTGTTTAACTTTTCCTCCAGACAAGTAAATAAATACTGAAGTGAGATAAACAGATACTGCCTGAGTAGGCAGGCAAACAGAGAGAAATTGAATAATCTTGGAAGTCTGTTGCATAGAATGGGTAGACTGAATATGAAGTATAGCATAAAATGTGATTGTTTAAAATGGAAGCAAATCATGTCTCTGTTTTGAAATACAAATCTTGCAAACTTACTCATAAATTTGCTACCACTATTCCATGCAGCTTGCAAAATTCTTGATGAAAAGAAATATTTTTTTCATCCCTCGTAGAGAAGCTGTTTCTATTCAGATGCACAGCAAAAGTTCCAATTATTAAACCTTTCCTCTCTTTTACTGTGCTCCCATTGCATAACATTCTGTCCCTCGATGGCCTTTTTCCTTCATGTTTTCTCCATAATTAGGAAGAAGGCACTGTTTGAGTCTGTGCTGGCAGAGCAGGACCTGCCTTGTCAGGGGTTGAGTCTTTTGCAGAGGATGAGTCTCTGCTGTGCCTCTGCGAGGAACTCGCTGCCAATTATTTCCAAGGAAGAGCCATCTCACAGTAAACATCTCTCTCTTAATGGTGACAGACTTAGTTAGGAGAGTGAAAGAATAAATCCTATAGAAACAGGGAGCTGACCAAATTATTGAAGGAGAAATCCCTCCTGCCAGGTGCTGAGAACTTCGATGATGACACAAAAATCTCCAAGCCCTAGAATAAAAGTATTTTGCATTTTTAGAGCATTTCATGTCTTCAAGATGCAGAACAGCTGTTTCTTAATTCTTCTAATGGTTCTGTGAAGCAGGTCAACACTATCTCAGCTTTACAGATGGGCAAGGAGTACAGAGAGGTTGAATGATTTGTCTCGGTCCAGGGTATGAATCACTGTCAGAACCAGGAATAGGATTCAGCAGTGCTTGGGAGTACATGCACATGCTGAAACCACTCAACCACACTTTACCCATCATAAGAAATGGAAATTAATTTTTAATATTCCTGTTTCTAAAGCGAGATTTTGGATTTCAGAAAAATTAAATATTTATTTCATTATGTATGACTTCATAAGCCTATAATTTATACCAGGATAGATTTATTGGCTTTATTTCCCCATGATAATTAGATAGTCCTTGTTGATCTAATGGGTTTGTGATTTTTAGTGATGTATCTGTCTGCCCAAAGAAACAGCATTACTTGCCTCTTAAGTACTTAGAAAGAGACTTATATGGTATGCACATAAAAACCTTATGGAGCTACAGTATTAAAATGAAGGGGTTTTCCTTCTCCTAAATGCAGGTTAATATACTAAATTAATTTGCAACTACTATTTAGTTTTCTAAGTAAATTTAATCCTCAGATATTTATTAGGCTGGCAGCATCTCAGTCCTCTACGTACCTAAAATATTGAGTATTTAAACTGCTGATATGTTGCAATGATACCAGCAGATTGCAAAGAGTTTGCAAACATTAATTAGTTTGCCCTTAGCAGGAAAAAAACCCACCCCGTGCCTCTGGCTGGCTGGTGATTCAGTACTGTGTGCAGGACAGGGACTGACACTGGGAGAGAGAACATTCCACACTGAGACTACTGCAAAGGAGAGGTTTTCCCTTAATCCCAACAATCTCCTTTTGCTTCAGAACCTCCTGAATTACTTCACTGCTGTTACTATGTTACAGAGGCCTCTGTAGCCGTGGTATCACCATACACGTTGAATCCAAAATTCCAGTCCTTTTGCCT
>WEIT01032808.1:0-11745 GCA_013389985.1 Dryoscopus gambensis | reverse complement strand
TCACTAATGTGTCTGAACCCTGACCTGTAGGAGTCCATTCATGCTGAAGAAGGTATTTCACCTTCCGTATTCATTAAATCTTTGTCTACTTTCCAACATCAAAATTAGGTTATTCGTGCAGTCTTCTGTCACAGCCTCTGAGAAGCTGACAGTCAATTCATGCAATTTTGCAGTGGTTCCAAAGAAGGGGATGCTTCACTGTTACGCCTTGAAGCCTCAGTGGTACTGCTGCTGCTGATTTATACTCAGCTAAGATATGACATCCAAAATTCCTCCAACAGACNNNNCTCCAACAGACAACTTTGTGCCTTCAGAAAATCCATATTACCAATTTAAATCCACAATTTCCATCTCATTTATAAACTTTATATTATAACCAGCAACAAATTTCCATGAAGGAAAATATCTCAAGGGAAGGAGATCAGGATTTGCTGGGAAGCGAAGAAAGGTATCCAACACTAACGTATATTTTCTGTTAGTCATGCAGATATTTGGCGATCACAGTCATATATTTGGGAGTCATTTACTACTCTTGTGAAAGCCTTATACCAGGACTTGTTTTTCTCAGCAAGTTCCCTTCTGGTCTTCATCAATTATAACCTCTGTGTGGACACAGAACCCACAAAACTCACTCCAGTTCTGTTTGTCCTGTAGACAAACACAGATTTTCGGTAAGAAACCCACTTCTGAAGTCGGTAGAATTGAACCTGTGAATAGCACTTGCTGCTCACTGAGGGGTATGGAAAGATTTACAAAGCATTGTAAATTTTTACCTAATGAGTCCTTGATGATATTCTTTACCTTGCTTAGGATCTTTGCTATAGGGCTTGCACCCTACAGTCACTGGAAATGCAGAGTAATCCCCTAATGATGGTAGATTTCACCATCAAGAAAGTGAACTTGTGTGCAGATGGCAGAGGTTGTTCCCAGGCACGTGTCATAAAGGCAGCAGATAAAAGGGATGATCCTGTATCCTACAATTCCTACAATAGTATCAAGCCAAAACTGCTCGGATAATCCCTTGAGGAAGAAGAATCATATTATACCAGCTTCTACATTCTTACATTCAGCAACAAAAGAATGATTATGTATTGAATTGGATTTGGATTTTTTTTCCTTAAAATCTGAAGTACTGTCATCCTATGCACTAATTTCAGTAGGGCACATGAGAAGAAGTCCACAAAAAATTGCACATTCACACGAAAACTTTGCTTCTTTACCATAAGAAGCAGTTCTTAAAATAAGAAATATTCCAAACACCTTTAGAAATATTCTTCAGGTTATAACTTCATAGTAAAATTTTACCTTAAAGAAAAGTGCATGCCCTAAACAGCTTGATCTTTTTCTTTCTTTTTCTTTATTTCTTTTTTTTTTTTTTCCTTTTAAAGCTCACTTTGGATTCTGCCACTTCTGAAACAATGAACACTGTAAAATTGGATTTGAAACCACAGCATTAAATGCTTAAAATCTGATCCTTCTGTTGGGACCTGGGATAAATTAAGCTGATGTACATTATTTTTAAAGAAAGGAAAAAATATGGGAAGCGGGTTTTGAAGCCTGAAGGCAGAGAACAAAACAAGTTATGCAGGTGATATAAACCATCTTATTTTCATTTTTTAAATAGTTTTCTGCTTCCATATGGTTACTTAGACTGGAAATAATTGTCTAGAAAATACATTTCAATGTGATACTTAAAATGCCTTACGTATATATTTTATGAAATGACAGCAATTTAGCTATTGACTAAAATGCACCTTTTTTCCTTCTACATTTGTTTGACTTCTAGCACACAGTGACTTGTAAAGTATGCATGTCTTATGGAGATTAACCTGGTGCAAGTAGACTGGTAAATGAATTAGATGAGATATTTAAAAATAATTCTCATGCAACTAAATTAAACACAGGATAAAATTAGCTGTGATTTTAATCCAGATTTTAAAAATTTAAACCAAAATCTTTTTAAAAATCCCATATGACGCAAGCTGTAATAATTTTCTTGATACAATATTTGAAGGTAAATTTTTGATTATCAACAGCTATCTCTGTGAAAAAAAATATTAAATTATTTTCAGAAATTAATATTTAGAACTATCAAAATGGTGAAGAGTAAGGCAGAACCAGGTTGTCTGGAGCTCTTCATCCCTTATTCCAAATTAGCCTTCTAGTCTACCAAAATTAAGTTAATTCAACAAAGAAAAACTGCTTTCCTTACAGATGCTACTCAGATATTCTGGATGACTGTAGAATGTTTAATAAATTCGACATGACAATAAGAGTGCAACTTTTCCTTCTTAGAAGACAGAAAAAAAGATTGTTGAATTACCATCTGCCTTGCAAAAGGGCTGTAAAAAAGCACATTCCTCTGCCTAGATCCTCTTGCAGCTATGAATGGCTTAATATTTCCTGGCTATCTCTAGTAAGGCAGCTCCAGACCCCTTCAATGTGCAGGGTGCACTGACAACAGCAAATCCGTGAGCACAGAAGATGCACATCTCAATCATTCCATGCTCTTTATGGTGATATTTTGTTCACATTTTGAAGACTCTTGCATGCTCTAGCCAGTGGAAAGTGTTCATAACCAGAAAGTCTTAAGAGCAAAAAGTAGAACACTCCATGGGGCTGTTACTGTTCGGAGTTCCGTTAGCAACTGAGAAAATCAATAGCTTTTGGGTCTCTAAAAAGCCAAAAAAAGGTGGGAGAACGTGTAAGACTAGCTATAGGCTGCAAATCTTTCTAACCTGTTAGGACAATAGGCACAACAGATTCGGAATGTCTAAGGATTATGAAGTGGACATAATGCATCAGTTTTGTACAAAGATGGTAGAGTCAGAGGTGCTGTTCTAGTTCCCACTCATCCATGTAAAATGGTTTGTGCCCCTCGTCTGATCTCAACTCCACAGTCAACAGGGTTAGTGGTTTTAGCAGCATGTTTCTGCCCAGGACTTAACAGAACTGAATAAGATGAAGGCAGCCTTGGTAGGAAGAGGGAGTAGAGAGAGGAAGATGAGCGAACGGCCAGGGTCAGTAACCTGGCCAGTGGCTGGACAGTGTGGAACAGTCACCTCCTCTGCATGGAGTTGTTGGTTTGACATCAATTTCTTTAAAAAAAATTCTATTTCAATACTATGGTCTTCAATGAGAATTCATCTCCATCTATTAAGTTTTATCTCTGCCATCACATGTTTTTATAAAATTCAAACCTACTTTATACAACAGAAGTCAGAAAACAAATATAGCAAAAATTTTTAATTTTTCACTTTTAAAAACAAGGTTAAATGAAAACATTCCCCAAATAATTACCACTTTGCTTGTTTTATATTGCTGTATCTAAACACTAGAATATAACTGAGTTGTATGTGGTTTTTAACATTTTGTCCACACTCCCAGTAATCACTGAAGTCATTTTTGCCTGCGGCTATTTCTGGTAGTTCCATAATATATGGGAAGCCAAACAGCTGTGAAAGGCCTTTTAAAATGTTTCTAACTTTCTATCATTAAGAAGTGCTGTGTATTTTCCTTCCTTACAGAAGAAAATTATCATTCCCTCCAGCCTCCTCCTTTTATTCAAAAACTGTTTGGAGTAACAGCAATTTAAAAGACAATTAATAAAACCTAAAAGCATCAATAAATCAAAAAGCCCACAAGTCTGTGCTGGAAAAAATGTAGGAGATTTGAAATTTCCTACTTTGGCAATCTTATTTTTGATGGTCAAAACTGCAAAGCAATAGAATCATGTTATTGCTTTGCACGTGCTTTGCACATGCCCAACAGCAATACCTTGCTTCATGGGCAACTGACACTGTATCCTAGGGTTTACTGAACCTAAATAGAAAAATTAGAGTTTGATTTAAAAAAGAAAAAAGTGTTTTGAAGTAACTGTAGCCAAATAAATGAACCAAGATGTATATTCTCTCTGTAGCATCTCAGTCTGCCTTGCTTCACCATTTGTCCCTAACAGATTCCCTTCAGTTCCCTAGGATCTTCCCTTGGCTCGTTGAAGATCAGTGCAGCTGAAATTTAAGTTAATCGTTGTTCACTACATCCATGAGCAAATGGATAGTGAAAAGCAGCGTAAGCCTCTCCTTAGATAGCTTTTATATGCCAAAGGAAACTCCACAGAATGACTTGCCATGCCGCCATTTGTCACATCTTATTACCTCAGCTGCACTATGGTAACTTCCAGCAAGGACAGGGCTAACAGTAACCACATGTAGTGCTACACACTACCATCTTGTCTGCTGAGGAAATTCAACAAGGCATGGTTTCCAGAGATCAAGACCCTTTTTGTAATTGCAGAATTTAGTGGCTAGAAGACAGAAGTGGGGAACCTTTAACCCATTAACAATCATCTTGTGTGCTTCAAGGGGTTTCCTGCTACTAAGTCTCATGTCCATATATGCAATCTGTTCGATATGGCAAATTAACAGTTAAAAGTGGAAGGAAATCTGAAGCCTAATCTTGCTCTTCTGCTCATTGAAATCAGTGGGCAATCCTGTGCAACTTCCCTGAAAGAACAAGATCTCATCAGTCTTAAGTCTAGCTGATTTGTAAACCCGAATCAGCCATTGTTGCTTCAGGTCTCAGAGTCCTGGAGCTAATATGATATGAACCCACAATAAACAACACATGATTCCAAAGTGAGAAGAATCCTTAGATTAATTAAAATTTACATTACCACTAAGGATCATCTGGTCCTTTTTTATTTCTTTTTTCCATGAATATGTAGCAAAAATGTGATATTAAGCATCCTAAACAACTAAAGTACCCCCAAACTGGCTTCTAAGGCTGTTAATTAATATGAAACTTGGTTGATTGTTAGAACCTAAATAAAATCAGGAGGATTATGATTTTTCTAAGTACTGTAAAATTGGCCATACTTCCTGACAGAGTTAAATTATTGTTATTGATGTGTAGAAAGGATTAAGAAGACAGCTCCTAGAGCATGGAAAGACACATATTGAAGCTGACTGACAGCTTGAGAAGGAAATGACATGAAAACAGTTACTAATAACTGCTATTCACAATTTCCTGTTGTACATAAAATTTTTCTTGGATAGAAAAGCAGGCTAGTTTTTTAAAAGCATAAAGTAATGATTTTCATGGCAAACCAGTTTAGTTTTACAAATATAAGCTATGGAGTGTCTCTCACCAGTAATTGGTCCTGTTTTCAGACTTTATAGTCACTCAAGTTCCTAGACTTGTGTAATATTTGTCTCACCAAAAGTATCACAAGGTAAACAACAATCCTGCAGGCATGACTTCAAACTTATACAGAGATACTTCTACTTAGTACAGTTCTTACAGCATTTGTGTGCTGTTCCTTTTATAATTTCATTTGGTATTACAGGAAATCCAAAGAGTTAGAGCTTAGGAAATGAAATTTTGAAACTAAATCCACAAATCAGAGATCTGAGTTTTCAGAAAATAAAAAAAATTGAGTTACCAAGTTCTTATGTCACCAGCATTGCCCATCTCAGCCTGCGCAGCATTTCCAGAACATGAGTGACTCAATTTCACTCATATTCTCTCATGGGAATTTCACAGTGTTTTCTGATTTGTAAGAGATCATTTTTTATTTTTCCTTTCTTCCTGCTCAGTTAATCCACATAAATATTGACTGCATTGATAATATGGACATAATTCTCACTTTTGAAGATTTCTCCCCCACTCTACCTTAGGCAATTCATAAAGTTATCAACACTTTTGAGTACCTCTTATCCCTCAGTTAATGAGTTTTTAGTTTATTTAGATAACTCATGCAAAGAAAGAGAAACTAAAATAGATCAAAGCTGCACTATGTGAAGGGATATGCTGGTAGGTGAGTAAATGGTATAACTGACTTAATGTGCTCAAAATTTCCTTCCTACATATTTAGAAAATTGTTTCTTCCCCTCTTGGACATCAACTTCTCTTTTGCAGTCATACTTTATTTGCTTTTTCTTCTCAAGCTGGTGTAATTTAATAGAGGACAGCAGAGAATTCTTTAATCTTTGGATTATGTTCCATAATTTATGTTGCATGAGGAGCATATTAACTTATGTTGTCGTCACTATTTGGTACACTGGATCTGGTTCTGCCTGGTGCAGATTAAAGTTTAGTTTTGAAGTACTTTGGAGAACTCTTCACAGACCACTGGAAGTTTTTCTGGTTTTTTCTGTTTTGTTTTTTTTTTCCTAACTTTGCAAGCATTCTTAGTTCTTTTGCCCAGAGAACTATCTCCAGTGATGCCATTTTGTTATTGTACCAGTAATGTCTGCGAGAGAACTAATTTTCTTCACAGCACCACATATAGTGCTATGTTCTGGATCTTTTGCAAACGCAGTTGACAACACACACTGTTTCAGGTATCGCTGAGCGGTGCTCACACAGCGTCACGGCCTTTTCTGCCCCTCACACGGCCCCACCAGCGAGGGGGCTGGGGGTGCACAAGGGGCTGGGAGGGGGCACAGCCAGGACAGCTGACCACAGCAATATTCAATCTCACATGATGTTGTGCCTAGCAATAAATGCTGGGAGAAAGAGGAGGAAATGAAAGAATTACGGCATTTGTCTCCCCAAGAAACCATTAGGCATGATGGAACCTTGTTTTCCTTGAGGTGGCAGAACATCTCCTTGTCGATGAAGGTGGTGGGTGAATTCCTTATTTTGTTTTACTTGTGAATGCATCTTTTGCTTTATCTATTAAACTGTCCTTATCTCAACCAACAAATTTTCTCCTTCTGCCCTTCCAATTCTCCTCTCCATTCCAATGTGGGGCAAGTGAGCAAATGGCTGCAAGGAGCTTGTCTGCCTAACAGTGATGACCCACAACACTTACTCACATTAGATGATCATGCAAAAAGATAAAAATAAAATAGCTCATGAATGGTATAAGTGCATCTAGCTTAAGCTGTTAGTTCTCCCAAGTATATTAAAAGATTCCCTTTATTGCTTTATTGAAATAGATTTTTCAAAAGTGAGAGAACTTGGAAAGTGAAGCACAACCAGCTGGGCACAGGGCACAGTCAAGGGCACAGTCTGTCATGAAAGATTCATGTAGTTCATGTACCAGGTATTATTCAAGTACTTTGAACTGAGTCCTCTAAGATGTTCAGTGTGAGGATTCCACATACTTTAATAAAGGCGTAATTGCAGTTGCTCCTACATCACAAAAGGAAATGGAACATCTCACCACAGCTTTGGAACACACGAAATTCCAGATGAATGTCAATCAATGGCTTAACTTGTAAGAAAAATGTAACTGTGAATTCAGTATGGTCTTCAGAAAACTAATCCTAACTCCACCCTGTCTGCCTGCAATAGGTCAGTGGTAGTCCTCTTTATTTATTTCGTTCATCAGCATGTTAACCATTGCAGTATTTACAATACAAAGGGACTGCTTTTCAAATCATGTCACTCTGCATTACATTCTAGAGTCATACTTTAATTATATTCAGACTCAGATTTCAGGAGAAGATTTGCAAATGAATGAAAGTTGTAGAATGTTTTTTAAGGTCACCAGGTTGTTGATTTGAGAAGAAAGCACTTCATCTTTCTATACCTTCTAGATATTTTATTATCATTGGGTAAATATAATATGAACTATTAGATTGTTAACAATTTATTTACCCTATTTAGATTGCATGGAAGTAAATTTGCAGTAATTCATAGTAGAAGGTATTATATCTGTCAGATTCCATTTCTGTAATAATTAAGGCTTTTCATTTTTAGTGCAAGATAATTAATGGAAATGAAGGAACTGACAAAACAACAGAGAGAATTCTGATAACATCAGAAAACTTCAGTAGTCTCAACTCATACTCCTCTGTAAACTTTAGTGATCTGTTGAAAAAGAATTTTATGTGTAAATTTGGATATTAATTGCTTATTCTAACAGAAGTACAAGTTTAGTACTATCGTGGACATACACAGTAATAAATATTATATTTTAATAATGACATCATAAATGATAAATAATAAAGAACATGTCACAAGCTGTTGCCTAAATAATAAGAGCTTGGGAAGACATCTCTGAGATTGAAGTTCCCTGGTACTTCATGTTTCTAACTATCTACTAAGACTGGATATCCAGAGTAGCTAATTTAAGGTCAGGTTTCTTTGGGTTACTTGCCTTCTTTCATCTAAAGTAAGATGAACTAATTTCATTAGTAAAATGAACTAATTATAAACCCTCCTAATTTTGTAGAACCAAAACTGAGGATTCCCTACGCATGCTGGAATTTGCAGTCAGTATAGCTATTTGAGTTACTGAGAGGAAGCTTTTGAATTATTCTATGCTACCAAAACCATCTTTCCACACAGGAAAAACTTCATTCTACACAGTATAAAATTGTTTTCATATACAAATTATTTCTATCAAGGTGGCCAATCTAAGCTTGAAAGAAAGGAAAAAAATCATTGTATGTTTTTATTTGTGTGTTTCTGTGGTATAAATCGTAATAATTGTAGAAAGCTCTTCTTGCATGGAAAACTGGACATGGTTTATTTGGTACAGGCAAAATGGAAGTTAAGCCCCTCTTAAATGCTGCTAATTAGAAACAGGGACATTACAAGAAAGGACAAATTAAGAATTCAAATGAGTGAAAAATCCCAAACAATCCTACGCAGTTTTTGTTTATCCAGCAATACTGTAAATAGGAATCTGACACCATCAGTGTTACATTTCACCAGTTATCTGATAAACCAAAACAAGAGACACATTGACACGCTGGGCAGTCCTGTCAGTCACCGCTAACTAGTACACAAATAGCTCTGCGGGATACCCAGACTACTCAGATATATGGTTTAATCTGGTGGGAAGGAAGCATTTTTTAATTAATGTTTTAAATAAGTGTTTTTAAAGAAATATTTCAGTCCATTAACCCAGGCCTCAAATTTGTCTGAACAGATCACTGAAATTTTTTCTAACCAAATTTTAATAATATACAGACATCCACACAACTTTTGGGTTGGTTTAATTTTCAGAAGTGGCTTTCCAGGAAAAAGAGGTCTGCAGAAAAAAATCCAGAGGGTATAGCAGCTCTTCTGCCTATGCTTCTTGAGAGAAAAGAAAAAAAAAAAAAGAATGAAAAAAAAGATGGGCTATTTAATGATGTGACTGGATCTCAAATCCTGTTACCAAATGGAATTTTAGGGAAAAGATGTTACGTGTGAAATGACAGCATGCCCACAGGGTCAGGAAAATAATTAAGTTTATTAAATTCTTTTCAAAATGAACCTTGAACTTTCATGGTTCCCTTTTTCCTCTGTATTGTAACCTGCCTTGGTTATTGGATGTCCTTACATCACTTTTCCTTCATCCACTAAACCTATTTTGATTTTTTTTGTTGTTTAATCTTAAGAATTGTATGAATTATTTAGGGTTTCTCCTCAGTGTTTCTGGATTGTAACAAAGGTCTTTTAAAGGGATTCCTGAATGTAGATTGTATTTTTCCAAGGAAATCTTGGAACTCTTAATAAGAAACTATTCTTAATCTAAATTTAAAAATCAAAATTATTCCTAATAATAACTGAATTTAAAAATCAAAATATTTCAGATGCTATAGTTAAGTAAATGCTAGGGAAGAAAAAGATTAGATTAATTTCAAAAGTAATTTTAAAAGTTTAATTTCAAAATTAATTTCTATTTGTCATGTTTAGTCACCAAATTGAAAATAAGACTCTTTCCACTGAGATTAACATTTGTTCTTTCACTTGTCTTTTTTTTTTAATATATGTTGACACAACGTTCTGTTCACAAAAATTTCCCATTGATATAATTTAGGCCATAGAAAGAAGAACACAGACTGGTTTATGATGGATTTTTCCAGCTTTTTTACAGATATATATATATATATATATGTCATCATCTAACCTTTCAGAGAGCAGGTCCACGTGACACAAACACCAGTAGATGCTTGACATGATCACGTTTACCATTTTTAGCATCTCTGCCTCTGTGCTTCAGCAGTCAGGGGTTCTAATTATGACTAGCTAAATGAAGGAAAGCAATGACTTGAAGTAAAATTCTTCATAAATAGAGCAGAAAGACATGAGCGTTTCTCTGAGCTTTATTTATGTAATCTATAAAATGTTATTTAAAACAGAAATTCTCCAAATTTTCTTATAAAAACTTTAAACCAGCTTTTTAATGAGTTCTGAAGGTACAGCATTTTGCTTAAATTAAGAAATTTTGCTGGAGCAACTTTCCTTATCCTGTCTCTGAGTGTAATAAAGCTAATGAGTGGTTTTGAGATACAAGTGGTCATTCATTAAGCATGTATGTTTTATTAAATTTTATTTTCATTGAAATTAAAAATGTTAAAATATTATTCTGTATTTTTCCATACCTTTCCAGTAAAATCTTAAAAATAACATCATAATTTTAGCAATTTTTCTGTTCTGAGTGTTAAAACATATATTTATACAATGCTTAATTTATTCCTTTACACTAACATAAATACAAAATTTAGCACTTTATAATTACCAAAAGCTTACTCAATTTTCCTTGTAATACAGGATATTCAGTTTACTGAGGATAATAAAATCTTTTAAAAATTGTGTTTCCCCAGGTAAAACTAAATTATTTTTATTTTTCTTTTATTTTTGTAAATGAACCAATATTGTGACCTTTTCTTGAGAAATGGTTAGATAAATAAAAGTAATTAAAATCTCTGTCTCTTCTCTGAACAACATTTACTTTCTCATTAGACCAAAACACAATCAATAAAATTAGAATTCTATATTTAAATCAGATTATAGTACCTCAAATCCTGTCATCCATTGCTGCATTCTCCTCCATAATGCTGTTAAGTAGGAATAATTATACTAAAGTCTGCTTGCAAATTCCACAGGGCATTAGCCATAGCATATGGTTTTGAGTTGGGGTGGACTATTCCCTTGTTTCAAATTGAAGTGCTATATGGTATGCATTTAGAGCAAATATTACTGCCTAGAGTACAAAACATAGCTATCATTTATAGCTAGAAATTGCATAAAGATCCTTTCCATAATATATTTTTTATTATTCTGTAAGAGTGAGTAGTAATTTCACAGTCTAATAAAACAGCAATGATATTCCTCACATATGTATGACCCAACAATGCTGAACATGTTCTTTTCCTGGCATCAGCTGAATTTAATTTGAATCTCTCATTAACAACAACACTACCACAAACCAAATCCATAATGTTAAAAATTGGTTTTCTAGCAAATAAATAGGATTTCTCACCCAGACATGATTAATACACCCAGGGTTTGTTTTTTTTTTTCAGCTGAATGAATTTAATAACTAACCATTTCTCTGGAACTTATTGATTATGTAGGTTTTTCATAACCTAATGATAAAAAACCAACAAATATTGGTTTTAATCAAAGCCACATTTTATCTACTTTTCTATTCTTCAAATTTCAGTAACACATACATTAGAAAGGAATGTGAATGTTTATTGAAACAAGAAGTTATGTTGCTTTAGTGTTTACACTTTGAGTCATCTTAATTATTTTTGTACTACAAGCTAAAGTAGGTCATAGGACAATCTTGGTTGTCCCGAGTGAACAAGAGAAAAAAAAGAGACAAATCACTGATTCTGCACTAATATCTGACTATGGGTGATCGCTGAGGTCACTGTCAGTGCTGGCCATGAACCTGTAGAGCACAGCACTAATATTGTTTTCAGTTGGACCTGTTCAATGTCACACAAGCTGATACGTGAGAAAGTGTGAAGGTCAGCAGCGTTTTGGAAGTCAGTGTACTAGATAACAGCT
>WEIT01032770.1:4243-22513 GCA_013389985.1 Dryoscopus gambensis | reverse complement strand
AATTGTAATGTGATAAGACCTTTTTCTTTGACAAAAAGAAACTTAGGAATTTGGCATTATTAGGTAAAAGCTTTTGTTCCTTAAAATTGCCTACTGCAAAAAAAAATTGCCTGCTGCTCACCAGGCTTCTCATTCTGCATGTATTTTAAATTCTCACTGACAGATGACTTCATCAATGTCACTATAAGAATGCTGCTCAGTCTCATTGAAACAAATGAAAGAGAAAAAACCAATATTGTCTTCATACTTTTTTAGTCAACGATTTTCAGAAGCTATTAACAAGTCTCCAGGCTTACTTTTTTACCCTCTTTCTGATAAACAGCTTAAAAGTATTCAAGGAAAAGTGTCCAAATAATCTTAAATTAAGTTTAGATATACTTGGATCTTGAATGAGCTGGTACAAAACAAACAACATTGAGTGCTGGTTTGGGTTTCTGTTTCAGTGTGAGTAGCACTTATGATCAAGCCATGTGAGCAGGCAGAAATAGGCATTTTGGCTTCATAGAGGGCAGCAGATGTCCTCTGATAGATATTGAATTATGTTTGAGCTGGGGACAAATAGATGTTCCAAATCAGTGCTTAGCTGATTTATCAGACAATATAAAGAAACGTTATCATTTTCACCATGTCAAACATGTAGCTATATCAGTATTCTAAAGTCACGGGAGTTCTTATCTTTTGAAACTTTTATTTCTTTATTGGGAGTAGTTTTAGAAGCATTTTCTAAAGCAGAAGCCCTGATTGTCAGTGCTGACCTCAACACATGAACAAAGAAACAACCTAACAACATTACTGAAACCATTACTGAATAAATTTAAGGACTCAGAAAAACAGAATGTAAATTTAAAAAATTGAAAAGATGCAGGAGTAGTTTAACTTTATACAAGTAAAAGAGAACAGTCTTAGCATTCTTATAAGTTTTAAGAAACAATCTTTATGTAGTTGTCCTAAAAGCCTGGCCCATTCTTATGTACCACAGGTTGCAAGGATTTCAGAACTTTCTCCTGCTTGTGAAAATCTCTGCATGAATATGATAAAACACAACTCTGCAATAAAACACTGCATTATGGCAGAGGCCTGCTTCAGCACCTACTCATTAATAAAGAGCTGCCTTAGAAATGAGGTAAATTGATGCTTTTTATTGCCTCCACTTTGCCTTTTTTGGGGGTAGTAAATATAGGAAAGTTAATTCCCTATACAGAATTGTTAAGTGGGCTATGTTTTGTTAAAATCCTGCTCACTTGGTCATCCCAACACATGCATAATTCCCTCTCCAGCCTTAGTTCTTGCTCTGAGTTTAGAGTTCAAACTTAGTTACAAAGAGGTTTAGAAGAAGTTTATTTCTCTATTAAGTAATTTAACTTCTGTTTAATCGAGGCTGTAGAGTAGATTTCATCAACTTAATTTAGCTAAGAGCAGAATACAAGGAAAGAAATTGATTTGACAAGCTAATAGTTTTCTCCAAAACGCATACAGCTGCTCCTAACACCCTTTTGTCACTGGTCTTTTATTTGAACCCCCTTAGGTTAGAAAGAGTGTGTCTGGATATTTCAAACTAGATATGGCATATTATTTTCTTCTGTAAACTCTGTGGGTCCATTTCTGTAAAGGCTCTCACATGTCTAGTTCACCATGATAATTATGTAGACAGAAATAGTTCCTTCAACATTTAAGCCTGTTTCAAAAGGAGCAATAATATTAACAAATGAGTTATGCAACACTTTATACAATTCTGAAGCTATTTCAGTCTGCATGTCTAATGCAGAGGTGATGTATCCCTGAAGCAGGCTTGCAAAGTGTAAGGCAGTGCATGTCACGGGAAGAGAAATAAGCAAAGAATTAGTTCTACACCACAGGCAGTGACAGTGTTGGCATGGCTGATGGTTCAAAAGTACATTTTTCTTGCTAGTATTTCATATTTGCTGGAATGTTTATGATTCTGTATAGTTCTGTAGTGACAGACAAATTTCACAGGTATCTTGCAGCTTCCTAAGAAGGGGTATTAATCTGGCTGTGTGTTCCTTGTTCCTTTCAGAAGACCTTTAAACTAATATTAATATTGCAACGACAGAGGGCCAGAATTCCCCTGTCTGCATACACCTACCTTGCCTCACACGAGGCCCTCTCTTTTGTGATGGTTACTGCATTCTCAAAAATTAATAACCAAGAGCTTTGGAAATGGCAAACTCAGATTGGTATTTCATGGCTTGTTATAATCCAATACAGAAGACTGATGCAAAATTCACTCTTATTTCTATTCTGTGCTGACTGCGCACATCCAGTGCAGCAGTTTCAACCTGTAAATAAGAATTAAGGATTCACTGCAACAGAAAGGGAGCACGGGGGAGTTGTGACCCTGTAATGATCTGCCTTAGGCATTCATCTGTGGTTGGAAGAGGAGTGTGGACCCTTCTCCAATGTCCTGAAGAGCAAATGTGACTCTGCATTCCTTCATAATAAATAGATAAAACAATGGTAAGAATGTGTAGCATTTCCTCCATAGCAATAAAATTCATAGTCTACAGTTCCTACCCACATTCCATACTTGAATTTTGCTATACGATTTCAACTTATAGATTCTCTGCTGTTATATGTAACCTGAATTCTGTTACAGAAAAGAAAAAATCAAGCCATACATTTATACAGAGCTGGTAAAATTTCTCAGCTAATAGGTGCTTTTAGACATACTCTTATTTCCATATAACTATGAAATGGAAAAATCCTCAAAATTAATAATTCATTTTAGAATGACATCAGCTTGTTTGTAAAATACAAATTTTCTTCTGCCTAAACAGAGTGATTCCTGGGGAATGTTATGCACTTTTGGATTAATGTCAATTCTTTAACTCTTCCCAGCTCTGTCTTGACTTTTTTCCTTTTGTCCTGGAGCTGTACCTGCCTGTCAAAGTACTGAGCTGCAGCTTCTAACACCACCTCCTGCTTGTTTGATTTATGCTATTTTCTTCTCTTACACTTGGTAATAAATCTTTGCAAAGAACAGTACTCTAGCCACTGACCAAAGCTGCCACCCTCTTTGTAATCACATTTATTCAGCTTCTAAGATAAGATCTGGGACACAAAACAAAGGATAAAGAGCCTTTAAGCAAAACACTAAGACAAGTTTTCTCTTAAATAATTCCAGTATTTATGTCAGGTAGCTGAGGGCAATAAAAAGAATGAATCCTAAATTATCGCAACCTGTTCATGTTGTGCCGTAGTTGGGACAACTGT
The DNA here is from genome assembly GCA_013389985.1 of Dryoscopus gambensis. Classification (NCBI taxonomy): domain Eukaryota; kingdom Metazoa; phylum Chordata; class Aves; order Passeriformes; family Malaconotidae; genus Dryoscopus; species Dryoscopus gambensis. The sequence goes on along the minus strand of WEIT01032770.1, from coordinate 19,282 downwards.
CAACCCTCCACCCTAAATCATAGACTATTATTTAAAAGTGACACTACTTCCCAGGTGAACCAAAAGTTGTAAAATCAGGAAATGAACTTCATTTCATCATAGGACAAATCTTAGAAAAGACAGGAGGAATACCTAGGGGAGTGCAGTCACAATTTGAGTCTTAGAAATCTTTGGGCATTCTCCCCTTCCCCTCCAACATCAGAGTGCATGTTAGGAGAGGATTGACAACAATGAAATAACTTCTGGTTTACTTTTGGGTTTAATTTAATTGATAGTCTGCAACATTCAAAAGGCATTATCTTAATTCTTGTTTTTGTTTTTTTCAATACAATTCATCCAGGATCATATTGCAGTGCATAAGCTGGAAACACCAGGGTGTTTCTAAAATCCCGTGCACTGCAGGTGGGTGTTCTGGAACATTCTCTTTACCCAAGGGCAGCAAAACACTTTCTTCTGGCTAATTACAGGTGTGCAGAGGCAGGCTGTAATGTTTTTAATCCTACATAATACAGTATTATTTCATGCAGGATGGACCTGTTTTAACACAATGTGGCTGTACCCAGCATGTGATGCCATTGTGTCACACAGAAATTCTCTTGGATCACAGAAAAGAAAAAATCAAGTTTCTCTACTGCTATAATACAGTTTTTTAGATCCTTGCCAAACATTTTCCTGCAACATCTTGAGAAGTGTTTGGTGTAATACTGCAGTTTCAGAGACAACAGCAGATGTGACAAAACCCTGGGGATAATCCAGCGTGGCTTTCCATAGGTTTGGATTGCAAAGTTAAAGTTCTTCCTATTTTTTGACAGTAATATTTCTCATTACGTAGCCAGCCAATCTATGAAATCATCGCAAAAGTTTATTTGTTGTATGACATTCTATTATTTAAAAATTCCTGATTATCTAAGAAAGAGCTACTGCTATTGGCTACAAAAATATATGGCTTGCTGCAGAGGCCTGTACAAGCAGTAAACAGTTGAGAGTTACACAAAACTTACAAACAAAAAGAACAAATAATACTGTTTTAAGAGACAATAGAAATAGTTCGGTAAAGAACTCTATCACTTTCATTTGACAGATGCTTATTTTGGGATCTGGTACTGCACATATCTTCCTGTAGTGGAGGCCAAACTTCTTTCTCCCCTTCAGGACACTATTTTAAATAGGCAGTTTAATTACTACCTGCATTCACTAGTTTTCTGCAGGGTAGATGCACTCTGCAGTTGGTTTAGGAATACTGAGCCTTTGGCAAAGAGCAAGCTTAAAATTATCTTTGGAATCTTGCCCCTGGAAAGTATTTCCAGAAACCTGAAGCAGACAACTGACAGCTTTATCAAAACTTGGGAATTTGCCATGATCTAAGTATTGGAATTACTGAGCCTGTCCCTAAAATGCACAGCCTTTCTGATGGGTAGATAAAAAATGGGAGCACAGAAATTAAGCCAGGCACTCATTTCTTTTGAAGGTATATTCCTCAATAAATGTCAATATATTAAAGTTGTCAAGTGTGTTAGAGGACATCTTTCAGGAAGCTACTAAGATGTGCTTTACATCCACTGATGGCTTCTTCTCTTGTTAAGTTCCTCATCACTGAAAGGAAATATTTTTGCATTCATTGCTTGCTAGAATTGCAGAAAGAGTGAATTCCTAAAATTTAACCCTGAACTCGCTCACGAGCAGAGCCTGTACCCACCTCAGCTCCCCACTGAGCAGTGCAGAGGTAACCTGGAAGGCCAACACTGGGAAGCGTCAACAGTGACTACCCAGGGCCATGTCCACCAAGCTCACCACATGGATGGAGTTCATAGCTGTGAAATCTTACCCACAGTCATGCTGGTAGGGCACATCAGCTCCAGTGAGCACCACAGCAGGGCAAATATTCAGCATCTGCACCCAGATGGCTTAACCTGGACTCCACTGAGGCTGTCCCTGAATCACTTCCCCGACAGGCACCAGGTCAATTCCTCACAAAGCTTCCTCACATCGACTCAGCACTCATGAGGTACCTCCCCCATCCTGCACTCCCTGTTCAGCAGGCTGGTTCCTGGCTTTCTAACATCAATTCCAGCATCCAACAGATGCTGTGAATTAAACCAATAATGATGACAGCAAGAAGTTTCTCACATCAGCTTCTGATCCCTGGTTGGAATTTCCATTGTTATCAAAAGCTTGGTTCACTTAAATATAATATTTTGAAAATGTTTATTAAGAAACAAGTATGTTCATAATACTATCATTGCTAGCAAGTGAATCCAGAGTGCCAAAAAACATGGTAAAGCACCACAGAACTCTTACTCTTCATGTCATCAGAAAAAAAGCTGACTGAGTCACAGCCATTTACCACATTGTCTTGCCTAGCAAAAATTTGTAGGATTAAGTACAAGTATTGAAAATTCTCAGTGTTCATCTATCAAGCAATGCCACTATAAATATTAGAATTTATTACACTTATTACATTGTCAAACGCATCTGTTCTGTTGGCATTTAGAACTAGATAAAGGCTGAGACATGAAAAATATTACTTCCAGCAGCACTTAGATAAATGTCACTTCCCAATGCCCATGTCCCATGCTGTGCTGGCCATCACATTGCTTTCCCACAGGAATAACTTTATTTAATCCTTTAAATAGAAGTACAAGATATGTATGTGCATGTGTGTGCATGTGTGTGCATATGTGTGTGTGTGTGTGTGTGTATGGATACCCACAAACTACTTCAGCTAGGAAAATTTAATGTAACAACAAATGAAGGGTAGTGTCAAAATAAAATAAAGCTCCAGAAATATTTGTTCCGTTTTTGATACTGCTCCAATAACTACTGTAGGATATTAAGGAGGAAAAAAAAAAAGAGTCGTTTTTTAATGTGACAAAATGTCCCAAATCAGCTTGTGATAGGGACCTTGACAGGGATTTAGCACTGACTTGCCCAATTCTGAGCTTATATTAACCAAGATTTTTGGAACTTAGAAGAATGTTATAAGCTGACAGTGGAAAGTTTAAGACACCCTAAGAAAATCTTACATTTAATAATAAGGGACAGAATGACATTGCATGGTACCCTCTCCTCACTAAAAAGGCAAGCAGTAACATGACAAATAAAAGATGACAAAACATGCATCTGAGTTATTGGCATACTTATCATATACCTGATTTCTAGAAATAAAAATAGCTAAGGGGTCAGAATATACACGAATAATGAGAAAATCCTATAACATCTTAAAAAAAAAATCCTGATTCTTACATTAGGATCGGAACTTCAGTAAATGAAGGCTGCTGATTTCACAGGCATTACTAAAGTTGTGGCGTGAGCTAACTTAGAGTAAAAAAATAGTAATTACAATAATGTATGATAGCAGTGATTCATCTACTGTTATACTCCCTGGCAGGCAATATTTCTCTAGTTTTGTTTAAAACTTTCTTACTGCTAAGTCTTTGTACATTTTGCTATCTTGTTTTTCTGTGCAAGCTTTAAGTAGGCTTTTCTCTTGAGGCTGTATTCCCCTTAGACCTGTAACACTACCGTGTAGCCCAGATCCAGGAGGGTGAGGGTTTTCCTTGTTTGCATCACTCAGTGTGCTGCAGCTCCTTGCTGTTCTTGTCTGGGAGGAAAATTCAGAACAGTGCTGTAGCAGTGCTTTATAGGATCATCAGTTAGGTTGGAAGAGACCCTTAAGACCAACTCCAGCAGGTCACTGAACACTGCCAACTCCACCACTAAACCCCACCCCCAAGTGCCACATCTACGTGGTTTTTAAATGGTTTGAGTTGGAGATCACTTTAGAGATCATCTAGTTGCAACCCCCTGCAGTGGGCAAGGACACCTTCCACTTGACCAGGTTGCTCAGAGACCCCTCCAAACACACTTCCAAGGTTGGGACATGACAGCTCCTCTGGGCAACCTGTTCCAGTGCCTTACCACCCTCATAGTAAGTAATTTATTCCTTATGTCTCATCTAAATCAATCATGTTTCAGTTTAAAGCCATTAACCTTGTCCTATCACTACTCTCCTCTCTGGCTCTCTAGTAGGCCTACCTTAGGTACTGTAAAGTGCTCTAAGGTCTTCCTGGAGCCTTCCCTTCTCCAGGATGATCAACACCAACTCTCCCAGCCTGTCTTCACAGGAGATGTGTTCCAGCCCTCTGATCACTTTTGTGGCCCTCTGAACACATCATTCTCATGTTGGGGACCCCAGATATGGGTGCGGCACTGCAGGTGGGGTCTCACCAGACCAGAACAGAGGGGCAGAATCCCTTCCCTCCCCTGCTGCCCACAGTGCTTTGGATGCAGCCCAGGACACATTTGCCTCCCTGGGCTGCCAGCACACATTGTTGGGTTGTGTTGAGCTTCTCATCAACCAACACTCCCAAGGTTAAAAGAAATGTTAAACACCCAATCCAGCAACCCGCATACTGCTATAAAGGAATGTTCTACAGTGGAAAGTAAGCCCTTTGTTCCCCCCTAAGGTAACATCCAAGCTTCAGGGCCAGAAGCACTGGATCAGTTGCTGTTCAAGGCTGCTGTATGAAATTCAGATTCAAGTGGATTCCACGCTGCTGGAACCCCTGTGCATGCTTCCTCTCATCTTTCAGGATAACCAGCACTTCGTGCTGCACAGCAACACCCCAGCTGAGGCCCTCAGCCCAGCACACACTTTATCTCACTACCTTACATTATTTAGCATCTCTGTCAGGCACTAAGGTACCACGTTAACTGGCTAGGGAAACTACACAAGCCATGGTGAGACCTTCCTTAGAACAGCCATGAGGACAACACACCTGCAATTTTAATCTTTTTGCGTCTGCTATTTTAAAAATACAGGTACACATGGCTTGAAACCCTCAATAGTGAGGAGTAGGAATAAACTCATACAAAGCAATAACCTATATTTAAAACTCAGAGTAATGGCAGTGTCTGCATTTGTAAGGTGCTGTCATTCAGCTCAGACCCAGGGTCAGCTTTGGAATCTATAACTGGAAAAATGGCCACAGCCTCCCACAGGGGAAAAATGCATACAGATCCTAAGAGTATCAGTGAAACAAATCTTATACAATTCTTTCACTGCAATGCAGCTACTTGGAGAGTGAACATATTCTAAAATACTATTTCTATGGTCCAGTATTGAAATAATCTCTTTGAGCATACCCAAAACCGATTTGGTGAGTTGAGATCAGCTGTCTCTAGAATTCTCTAACTTCTGAAAAGGTTAAAGAATTTTACTTCAGAACTGACCTTCAAGAAATTAATGTTTAAGCACAATAAAGATGTGAAACACACATTTTGGAAACAGTAATATTGCTATCTCCTCCATCTGACTACCAGTCCATCTCTCCCATAAATTATTTCAAGACCTGTAACACCAAAGTAGACTCCATATTATACTGTATTGAAGGGTCTTTTACCTTTTTTTTTTATTTATTTATTTATTTTTTTTTAAATCGACATTTCTGCAGCAAATGTCTCTGTCCTCCTCACTGGAGGTAAAATATTTTCTACTATACACATAAAGTAAAATAGATTGTGGATACTTCTTTTCTCAGCAGGTACATAACAGTATCTCTAACAATGTGCCTTTCTTCTCAGAGAGACAGAGGAAAGTAATGAAATATGTAATCTTACAGAAGTAATTATAAGCTTGACCAATTTTGAAAATAAGTTGTGAGGAGTAAATTCAGGAAATGGATGCTTGCAGAACATTTCCGCTAAATGTAACTGGAAACAAAATTATTGTTGAATATGTGCCCTTGGTATTGTGATAATATCTAGAGTGAGGGAGGGAGCCAATAGCGTGTTTTACTTCCAATTCTATACTCACATCCTACTCGCACCCAGTAGGGGCACATGTGCCCACAAGCTGTCTAGATGCAGACATTGTGCACTGACTATACAGTTCTGTATTGCCTTGCTCAGAGGTTATTTCTTGTTTCATGCATATTCTAATCATCTTAACACTGAAATCACTTTGCATGCTTTTTCTTCACCAAAGACAATATCAGGGCTCTAAGCACATCCAGTTCCACTGCTTGATTTCTACAGGGTCTTCTTCAGAGCTGTCATTAACATCAACATATCATTAACATTAACATATCAAAGCCACCTGAAGCCAATTAGTTATGTAAATTATATTTCAAAAATATACTAATAACACAGCTACATCCAGCTGTAATAATGTTACAGGACAAAAAGTTATTTCCTACTTTGATCCTTCATCTCTCTTCAGTAAACAGTTTTATAGTTAAGGAACTACTCAAGTTTTTCCAAAAGAATTAATTATCTGCACCAAGTAAGATGTTCTGCATCCTATTACCTCTTCTAGATGTATTTTCCTTTAAACCTGCTATCATAGTAGCCACACCTCTAATGTTTTTGTGTTAAGAAGATGACTACACCTTCATTTTAAATATTTAAACTGAAAAGGGAATTTATGTTGAGCTTGTGTCATAAAATAGTCATAAAATACTGATTTCTCAAGATGACAGCCTACGAATTATGATTTTTTTTTTTCTTTTTTTTGTTATACCAGTTACCAAAAAAGCCATCTTTGGTAACATGACTGATGCCAATGGCATTTCGGGAAAAAGAAATTTGAGCTTTCTATTTTATTAGATGTCCACTAATGCCACATATCTCCTCTCTCAAATCTAGCTGCATTTATGGAAAGTGACAATTAAACAAATGCTTAAGTGTTTCAGTAAATCAGCATCCTTGTGCTACAGATGCTCCCTCATTCCTTCTCCGCTTTGCTTCCCAAGCCTGCAAGGTCACTGTGCCGAACCCGCGCATGCAGGGAGACAGTGGGAGCAGTCACTGGCAATGTGAGCACAAGTTTGCACAAAGATGTCCTGATAGAGAAAAACAAGACACTTATTAAGCTAATTTTGGTCTTACTTCTAAGGTCCAGGTGTCAGTGCCCTTACAAAGCCGCAAGCTGCGTTTAAATAATGTTCAGCACCACCTTAGAAGGTAACTGGAATTAGATTCAGTCCTCAATGGAAAGGTTTAGTAGCATATCAAATGCTGCTTTTGTTGTTTGCTTTTCATTTTGCATCCAAAATGCAGAGTCAAACCCTTCAGGCAAAGCTTTTCCATGAAATTACATATACATTGAAAAGAATAAACGCAATAGAGGGATTTAGGCAGCAATACTGCTTTTTTTTTTTTTTTTTTGTTGGCAACATGCCAAATTTAATCAGTTTTCTTCCTATGCCTGCCTGATTTGATAAGAAATAATAGCTACTGAAGGTAGCTGATAGCAAGTGGCACAGACGATAGTATCCAAGGTATTTTTTCTTTAAAAATCAACCAAACAAAAGCTTATCAGAAATATTATCTGTCACGAAATACTTTTATACTAAAAAAATAAAAACTATGATCAATCAACCACTAGCAAATATATACAATTTGAATCACTAACATTTAATTCACCATTTGTTGTGAGAAGTAAAGATATTTGCAATGCAGAACAGAATATCCTCAGAAAAGGAAAAAAAACACTCTTCTAACTAAAGACTAACAGTGACACAAATTGGAAACTGAGTAAATTTTGGAAAATCAATTTTTGGTGTGAGCATGATTCACAGTATGGGAAGTGGCTTGACTAATTATCATTTATTTCCACTAGAATAGCTTCCAGGACCTGATGCCATGCCAACAAAAGTTTAATGAGAGGTACAAATTGACTTAAATTAATTTTACATGAAGGGTAGATCTCCGATTTCAGCAGAGAACTACACACAGAATCTTTAACATGGGTCCCTTCATTAAGGAAGTCACGTTCCTAATATCATGGATATGCATTCAAAGTCACTTATCTCAAAACTTACCACGAACAAACTTACCCTTGTCCTCCTCGCCACCTCTATGTTTATAGTTAGAAAAATGGACAATGATGATGAAAACAAAGTGGATTCAAACACATGATCTAACTCTTATTTGGACCAAGGTCCCCCAAGCTATTACTGGGAAGAGGCGCATTACACTGAGGTCAGACTGTACTGGACCAAAACCCTGTCTCTGCCCTCAAAACAAAACAAATTAAGTGTTCCAGAGTTCCATGCTCTTGCAGCAATTTGTTCTGTTTCAGAATACATCTCCTTTAAATGTTCTGTTTGATATCAAAAGGCTGGAATCAAAAAACCACAGTTAAATTAATATTTTCACTGATTGGGAAGGTGCTGCTTCTGTCCAAGGTTATATCCATACATACAAAGAGAATCCTGAAATGCCTGAATTTCTCACATCAGTTATGATTTAAAAAGGTTTAAATAAATTCAGAATTAGGCCAAGTGAGTCAATAAAACCTGAACCTTTAGATAAAAGGATTTTTGATATGACTAAGACCGTTAACTGAAGTACTTTCAGATGTGGTCTTCCTCAACTGAAATCTAGATTAACTCTGCCAAGAGAAGTTTCAGAGCTGGTTCTGACAGCAATACCCTGCAGAATTCTATTAATTTACAATTTTCAGATTAGAAGTCACTTTTTACTTGATCAAAGAAAAAAACCCCAACACTTGTACAAACAAGAACAAGTTTTTCTTTTTTTTAATGATATAAGTTATGTCTTTGAAATCTTTATTTCTGAATATTTCTTTCTTTGCTTCCTTATCTATCAAGGCACAAGCTGTACAGAGATGTAAGGACCTTCCTCAGTCCCTACAAGGGAAAAGATCCTGTCCCTGCACTTGTACCCTCTGCACACTGGGACCACGATTCCAAAGAGGCCCAGCCATGTGGAGATATGGTCCATAATGTTTTAGAACATTAACTTCTTGTAGGAAATTTGTATGTGTCGTATACAACTTGCACCACTGGTTTATGTTGGCAGATGACAACAAATGTTAATACATTAAAAGTTTACTAGAAATTCACATTTACCACTCAGAACTACTTGGGAAAGTCACTGATTAACAGCCTTGTAGTGATGCAGAAAGTCTTTTGCTGGTCCAGCCCAATGCAAATGACCGACCTGGTCTTTATTTAGTACATGCGGGAGCCTGGCTGCCAAAAATGATAAACAGTTCCCACCAGATGATGATTTACTGCTCCTGTGCAGCTGTGAGCATCAGTTACAGAAATGTAGCATGCTAAAAATGTAAAATAAGAAAGGTGTCATTGCTCTAGTCCTAGCAAAAGAACGATTACTGTTATTTCAGGAGACTGCTGCCTTTAAGGTAATTAAACACTGACAACTTCGTTCACTCCCTATTTAAGATGACTGAAGTTAGATTATATTACAACCTGCTCTATCTCTAACTCCCTGTGCAGTATAACTCCCATTCAAAAATAAATCTTGAAAACATAATTGATTATCCAGGACAATTCTAGCTCTCATTTTCAGTTAGGAGCTGAGGTGGCAGACTGGGCAATGCTGATGAATGCTAAACAGCCTGTGACTGATTTTACACGAATACTCTGCCAACCCTGTAACACAATGAAGTATTGAAAGTAGAAACTACAAAATCTATTTTAAATTATATGAAGACTGTATACTGTGAGAAAAGAATTAACCAATTAATTTCTAACTCCACTAAAAGCTAATTTCCTTTATTTTTTTTAATCTTTTTTGACAAGAGTATTACTCTAGGAAAAAAAAATCCAAACCTATTTAATCAGGTTTCAGACACACTTTCCTAGTAGGTAATTCTCTTATGTCCAGGTAAGCCTTCTTAAAATCTCATTATCAGCAGTGAAATATTTCCCCAATGTCTTGTGAGTAGCACTTACACATTAATATCAAATATTTAACTCTTTCACAGATAAGGCCGCACTAATGTAAATTCAGGCTTGCAATACATTTAGGAGTCTATGTGGGAAAGTTTAGGGTTATGAGTTGCCCAGATTACCTGACCAGAAACAAGCTACTTGTAATAACTTTAGGATAGTTCAGTGAAGTGGATTCTACTAATCCAGAATTAGTAGATTCATTTCATTATGAAATGTTGAAATGCCTTGTGGGATAAATGCAGCTAACACACTGGTAACAATTTACTTTTTCCATTTAATGCTAAATTACCTTATACTGATTTTTTCTTCCCACAGCTGGAAGAATAGGAAGAAACTTTTTACAAAAATAATAATTCCAAGCAACTTTATTTCAGTGAAAATGCAAATGACCTTGTCAACATGTTTTATTTTGACAAGTTGAAAATCAATCCTTTAATTTTTTCCTCCAGTTACACAAAGGAATAGCTAAATCAACAATAAAAAGTACACATCTGTTTCACCAGTGTTTCATGAAAAAAATCAAAAAACCCAGAATCCCCCAAAGTATTTCAGTTTCTTCTAGTTAGCACTCTCCAATGGAAAACATATCTCTCTAGTTTGAAAAGCTCTTCAAGGACAGTCAGAAATAACAAGAATCAGTGAGCTCATGGAGATGGAAGACCTATATGGAAATGTATTCCCTAATAAACAGGAGCAAAGAGCTCCTTATTTTCTTGGTACTACAAGACTGAAAGCCAATCTGAGGCAAATTTCATAATGGGGAAAAAAAGAAAGTGGTAGAAGAATGTTGGCTATAGAAAAAGGTGGAAAAGTGAAGGTAATAATAAGAATACAAGTAAATATTGCATATTTTTTAAAGTATTATATTATTATAAGACAGTTTGTGTATAGGAAAGTAGGGCAGTACAAAATTGAATATTAATATTGCAAAAAAGAATGAGTCCATTACAATGAACGGAACATGTATAATATTTTTACTCTTCCTGAAATCATCTGTGTTCAGGTAAAGCTTCATGAACCTAGACTGAGCCAACAAGGTACTTAAGACTACCATAAAGGGAGGTGTGAGATCACCAGAAGCTCTCCTGCAATGACTGCTAAAACCAAAGGGAGATTGTTGGCCTCTAAATTTAGAACAGGACTCAAAAACTGCCTCAAAACAGCATATTAAGCACATTCTATGACCCTTAGCTTTTGCTTTATATTTGGCTTAAATGCACACAAATTTAGAAAAAGCTAGTTTATTCACAGTATTGTCAGCATAAACAGCACTCTTTCCATTATTATAACATTTTTCCTGCGATTGGTGATGGCTCTATGGGAAAAATTCCCCCATTAATGAAAAAAGAAAAATACCATGATGATTGGATAGATATAATAAGTTGAGATACAGAAATCTGTTTTCCTTCTCTAGAGCTTTGTACAGTCTATGTTGCATGAATTGCCTACTTTCAAAAGAGAGCAGGAGAAAATGAAGCAAGCATAAGACCACTGGATGTCTGAAGTGTCTGACTAAACTGAACTGAAAATATTGTGTGCTTGTATGCCCTGTGTGTATGAAATTAGCTTTAAAAGAAAAATGCCATCCTTCCCAATCCCCATTCACATCAAAATCATTCTCTGTTGAGCTAAGTCTAATAGATTTTACTCTGAGACATGGAGTACTTCCTTAAGGACAGTGGAAATAAAGCACTTATTCTATGACAGGGAAGGTTAAATTGAAGCACTCTTTTTTTTGTATTTGACATTTACAAATAGCAGAAGTCATGCAGTAATAAAATAATAATGAAATTATAAATAGGTTACTCTTCATTTAAATTGCAAAGATGTGCTTTTCTGCCTGCCTCAGAGGTCACATGTTGGTGTATAACAACCTACTGAAAACAACTCCTTAGCAAAAATGGAAAATTTAGGGGACAATTTACTGTCCAATGAAAGCTTCACCTTACAGCCTTTGTAATTTTACAGTAGCATGTATAACTTCAGTTTTACAGCGCCTTTTATGCTGCTATCCCAACCTGCTTGACTGGTTTTAATTAATTCATCTTCTTGACCCCTAAGGGATTAAACAACTTGTCAAAATTAAAAAAGAATACAAGGCACAATGAGCAATAAACTAAAAATATTAATTGAAACCTCAAATATAACTCTTTAAGTAATGGGGAGAAACTTCATATATAAAAGGCAAGAAAAACCATTTCATTAAATGTATTTAATATTTAGCTCCTATTGCTGTTTATTTCTATGTATGCTACAAGACATTTCCTCAGAGCTGGGCCTGCTCAATTGCCTTGAGAAATTTCAGAAGTGGCAGAGAATTATCTACCCACAGTGGTTCTTCTCAAGTTTGTGAGACGCATTCTCACACAGCATTTAATATTCCAGAACAGAACGTGGGATAGATTTTCTATTTTGGCTGAATAACAGCGGAGGAAAAAGAGAAGAGAGCACTGTCTTGGATTACAGAGAAACTGTCCTATAACAAAGTACCGCGTGAGATTTTGGATGTTCATTTTTCCCTTAATCAGTTCTGACAAAAATTCAGCAAAATTCCATACAAAATAATTGACCTGTGGGCAGATAAGGGCATTTATTGAAATGCCTAACATTTATGTAGATGCTCACATTAAAGCCTTATTTTGAAAGTCTATTTTTTCCTGCTTCTAGTAATACCTTAATGAATAGCATATAGAAAATAATTTTGGACTTCACTGCAAAAAATATGACCACTGAAGTACTGTGATTTGCATAATTTAAAGACTATAAAAAACTTTTATAAAATCACAGGCATGTTTTCACTTCAAATAGTAGTGAATTCTAACATTGAATAAATACAAAGTTTAATTTTTATCAGAAAACAAATTTATTTTCTTCGGTTTAGGATAAGAGAAAATAGTTAAATTTTTACAGAAGAAAAACAGGAAAGATGACCATATAGTCAAAACTCTGGGACAGCACGTTGCATATAGTGCCTTCAATTTTAAAATAATGACTTTGCCTTCTTTTGTGAGCTGCCTTGCAAATCAGCATCCATTTCTGTCCATGCCATCAAACAGTAATACCAAGTAATTTCCAAAATTATTTTTTATCTCCCCCGACTCTAGCTGCGATACGTGAATGCTGTTTCCAGTCTGCCACACGGCAGAGAAAGAGAGCAGTGGTGAGAGTTCACCGATTTCAGAGTGCAACCAGCCCCAGGCACAGCTCCTCTCCTCAATCACAGCGCTCTCTGCCACACCTCCCTACAGGTGCAACAGGAGTTGCAAATGCTCCTTCTCCCAGATGGAAAGTCTGGTTTATCTGTTTAGACTATGAGCTCTGCAGAGGAGCGGTTTTCTCTTGAACTAAGTCACTTATTGCATTGCAGCTTTTTTTTACTGTGTTTTGTACTTGCCACTTGTTCCTGACTCTCATTTCAATACACAAACTCTACCAGCAAGTACCACCCTTCCTGTGAGGAGGTTTGGCTGGCCCATCCACCTGGTGGCACTCACGCATCTTCATTATCTTGAGTTAATTAAATATCTTTTTTTAAACAAATAATTATAAAAATGCCACCACTACAACCCCATGTTTTGCTAACATGGCTGGAATCTTTACTTTTACTACCAACACAATGGAAGACACCTCTTCCTTATTCCCTGGGAGCAGAAAGCATCCTCAGTGCTGAAATAAACAGTCTATTCCATAAGAAGGTGTCTATGAAATGCTCTTTCCATCTATAGCTCTGCTCCATAAATTCTTACTGTACTCTTGTTCCCTTAACCCTATATCAATATTGTTACTGCACTGAAAAATCAATCTCCTATTTTTATCCTGTTTGGTATGTATGCCCAATATTTTAATCTACCACGTTGCGTTTAGAAGTTGCTTAAAATGTGTCACTTGAGTAGACAAATAGCTTCTAAATAAAGAGGTTTCAATTTATGTGTACAAGTTTTCCTCTCCAATAAACAAACAAGCATCATCGTGCTTTGCCTCTTGCATCAGATATATTATCACTATAGATTTGACCTTCAAAACTACTTCACAATAATGTGTACAATGAGAGAATACAAATGGTCAGGAGGGTTTGATTTATTGGCTAAATTTTATTATCCTGTTTTGAACATATTCAGAAGTTGTTTTCCTGATACTCCATTTCAGTTGTCCAAGTTTACTGAACCCAGTCCCAGAATTTCTTTTTAACATCCCCCTGCACACACATTGCCACAGCCTTCAGAACTTCCTCCAAGATTTCTGAAGGTGACTCTGGCATAGTTTCTGTCATCATAGATGAAAGTTGACACTTTTCAGCCCTTTCATATTTCAGTGTCATATTTCCTCCCCACCCCGATATTCCTCCAGACTTTCTCATTACTTGTCCATGCAGTAAATGTCAGAACTGTAGACTGCAGCCCCGAGGACTGAATGACCCAAATAAGTGGACACTCACTGAGGCAGCCAAGGTCAACAGCTAACACAAAATCGTTATTAAATATGTGCAAAACATGGCTATCAAAGCAGGACAAAATCTGACACATGGACTGTGAGAGGGCTGGGTCCTCCTCAGTGGCAGACAGAGTTGCAGTGGAACCACGTGGTTACAGAGACTGACCAAGCTCTGGCTCTCACTTCCTGAGGTAGCTGAGGGCAGAAATGCATAAAATAAACACAGACAGCTTTCCCTTCACTAAGGCCAAGGTGAATCTGTTATACATTGTGTTTCAGTGAAGAACTTGGACTATTTCTAAAACCTCTTCAACAGAGTTTCGCTATTTAACACTGAATATTCTATTTGACATTGAACATTTCATGTTACAGACTACACAGAGATTTTAGCTCAACCTCCTTCAAATTACACATCTTGTGTAGGTTAGAGAAGGGGCTGGAAAGAAGGAATTCAGCAAATACTCTGGCAGAGCATGGCACTTGAATAATTAGAGCATAGCTGTATCTCAGATCAGCTCCCAGCCTGGTAAGTTCACTGCCAGCAGCATTGCTGGGCTCCCTCACTCAAGAAGTAACTTTTCAGTGACTCATCATTTCTCACTGTCTATGAAAAATATGCACATTACTCTGAACATAAAGGAGGTTAGCTGGCTGACAAGGAAAAAGATAGTAAAAAGTTTCCTTTTTTTTTTTTTTTTAAAGGGGAAATTTCACGCTGCAGAGGGCTGCAGGTCTCTCTGTCTTGCCTTCTCTCTGTCTTGCTTCCTTCCTTCGTCCTTGAACAACAAAATGACAACCCTTCTGGCCCCACAAATCTGGAAGTGCACACACTTTACTGATTTCAATTATAGGTGGATAAAATTGATATGTACAAAATGAATAT
>WEIT01032768.1:22466-35238 GCA_013389985.1 Dryoscopus gambensis | reverse complement strand
AATGCCCACTGCAGTTCAAGTGCACGGGTTAACAGACCCAAACCATTCACCTTGGAATACTTTGTGCATAATTTTAATGTTATCTTGTTTAACAGGATTCTGGTTTCTCCCATCCAGCTAAAGCCTGGAGAGAACCTAGACTGTATCATGTGTTATTCTTTCCAGTAGAGTTTTAGCTCATACAGCTTGACTGCAAACAAAAACCACAACCTAATTAGTACAGAAAAAAAAAATTAAAGAAACTGTGTTTCTTTAAATAAAATTTGGTATGCCAGCTGTACATCATGTCATACTCTTCACAGCATGATAGCCTTATGTGCACTATCCATGTCTTTGTGTTTGACCCAGATGAGGGTGGTTGCTTAGCTGCAGCCTCGAGGCCCCCAGGATGGGCCAAAACAGGCAATAAACATACATCTCTGTCTCCTTGGTCACTTGAATGACTTTGTATCATTGGACCTTTGGTTTGAGAAGGAAAACAAATTCTGAAATGGTGTCTCCTGGATTTCTTCACCCAGCTCTGACTTCAAATAGTAATAAATTCATGTATTTACTGTATCACTGAGGCCCACTTTAATAAGTGTTTACTCTGTGTTTCCAAGAAAAAAAGTTGTACAAGTGGTTACTATGACAACCACTGGCTCTGAAAAAGCATTTAGCTTTATAACCTTTTGATTCTCATTTTAATCATACTCCCAGAATTTGCTCTAATCTTAATTGAACTTTGTGTGTTTTGAGGGCTTCTCTACTGAAAGAAGTGCTTCAGTTTGAAATGTCCTACTTCGTACGTCTGTGGTGACAGTCATATTGCAGGTGGTGACAGGTGTATTACCATCTCTGGGTACACAGTTTGTGCCTCCCTCTGGTCAGATGGGATGCAGAGGACATGAAAGTTACTGGGATTAAATAAGAAAAGGAACTGCATGTCTGTATCAGGCATCTATTGCATTTTTTTTTATTCTGACGGTAGACTGTAGAACTTTTGAAAATCCTCTTTTCAGTAGATTATATTTATTTTAATCTCAGTTCTCTGCTAACTTGCAGTGTTTCACAGATATGNTCCTGGAGATGGCTTGGGTTGACATCTTCTCATCAGCAGATTATGTGGGCCCCTGTTATTGCTTTATAGACCTGTTTTACTGCTGACTAGGTTCAAGTCACCACTGACACACTACTTCTGACTGAGAGGTAGATTATTCTTCTGAAGGGGTGTACTTCCCTGTACCCTTGTACCTATGCTTTCTTGGATGTCTTCACTGTCTTGTCCTGTTTTCATCTGACAGCTAAAGTCTTAGCAATCAGGAAACAGGGAGACAGCATAAGAGTTTGTTCTCTCTTGCTATCTGTGCACAGGGTAGCTAAAGGAACCCAAATCTCTGTTCCTCTGAAGCAGTTTCTCTGAAATCAGTGGTACTTCCTGAGTGAAAGTCCATAGAGTATGCCTGAGTATGTTTAAAAATAAATGACTCTTAACAGCCTTTAAAAGACTTACCAAAAGCTTTTCCCAGAGGATTCCCTCTCCAATAAATGAGCTTCATACCTCCTAATGAGTGTTCAAGAGCCAACTCCTTTAGCATAAGAAAAACTTCTCTGAAGTCACTGCTAAACAAATATCTGCAATCAGACATTTATCAAGTGACCCTCACTGACAGCTTCTTGAATCCAACAGTCATGAACACAAACCCTTCCACAGCCAAGGACTCCCCTAAAGGGGATCCAGGATGGTAGCAATAAAAAAAAAAGGTGAGGTTCAGGCAGTCACATACAAACTAAGTAGGTGAGGCCTCTTCTCTCTGCTCTAGAGGAACACATCCACATAATGTTTTTTGTGTGTATTTACTCAAAAATTTACAACAGGTTCTGCTGAGATTTGTTTTCCACACTGTAAACACACCAACATCATAGCTACTGAAACTAAAATTCTTCGGTGAAAAACAAATGGGATTTTTATTAAGTGACAGTATTTTCATGATTAAGCAAAATAAAAGATACTGTCAATAACATAGCTTTGAAAAAAAAAATCACATTTTTCTGTTCCAATCAGAGAAATATATGGGTCAATGTTTCAATAAAATTATTTACTGAAGGCCTGTCTGATGCAGATTGATGATTTTCAGATATTGGGACTATGATGACGCCAAAAAAGGAAGAGTACAAAAGGCAGAAGATAGCAAAGAAAAAATTGTCACTGCTTTCAAAAGTATGTTTTCCAAAAATGTGACCAAAATTGCGTCATATTTGGGCCAAAATATATTGTGTACCCATATGTGTGTGTAAATAATATATATGGTATATATATTACAGTTGTAAGCCATGAATAAAATTCTTGGAGCCCAGCACCCTCACCCAAACCTGTCTCATATTTCACTGTGAAGCTGTCCTTCCCACAGCCATCATAGTGTCTGCCTCTGTTCCAAACTGAAGGACAAAGACACTCTGCCATAGCTTCATGGGGAGCTCGGGACCCAACTCTTTCAGCTGCTGTGCCTTGGAGACTTTCTTAATGAAGCTGCCTAGGCAGTAACAGCTTGATTTAAAATAAGTGGATAATGAATTTAAAGTCATTGTGGAAGAAAGTGACTGGCTGAATTTATGTGTCAGAAGTGAAATCAGTTATAGTCTCAGTTTACAGGGAAAAAGAAGAAAGCAAAAAAGTGTAGCTCATCACCTTTGGAAATGATTTGTTGTCCATAGCCCTGACAGTGAGACTCTAACTCACTGCCAGGAGCACTTACACTCCCGCTGTGCCCCAAGGAGCCTGGTCAATCCAATTTCACCCCCACCCCCTTATTTTAAAACA
The DNA here is from genome assembly GCA_013389985.1 of Dryoscopus gambensis. Classification (NCBI taxonomy): domain Eukaryota; kingdom Metazoa; phylum Chordata; class Aves; order Passeriformes; family Malaconotidae; genus Dryoscopus; species Dryoscopus gambensis. The sequence goes on along the minus strand of WEIT01032768.1, from coordinate 32,438 downwards.
GTCGTCTCCACACACATGTATGCAAAATACTGCATGGACTCAGCGTTTTCTCTGGGAAGGGAGCTTCTGATGCCAAGACCATCTAATAGTAATTGACAGTGACCAGACCTGGACACCAGCTTGCTTGCACAGGGCATTCTGGCTTGTGCTCCCTCACTTAGATTAAGTTTTGGGTTTTTTGAGTCATGCAAACAAGTTGTCATTTGCAAGAAAATTTTTTTTATGATCAGATGTTCATAATTCCCCCATCACAACCTAATTAAAATCCTTAATTGCATATAAATGAATGGGCTTAGTGCCCTTATCTTCTCTTCCTCTCCCTCAGCTTTTCCTTACATTAAGCTGGATATGCCAGCAGTACCTTAGTAGTGTGTTGGTTCAGGATGCCTCTTTGCAAAGATTGTTAAAATGCCCTACAAAACTTGGCTTTCTTTTGCACTGAGTTACTTATATGGGTTGCTATAAAGCTGATTGATCTTCAGGCATTTGTCTCTGTTGATTTAGGTTGAATATGCTGTTTTGTTTATATGTATGTAGATAACTAGTATTAAAAAAGGAATGCCATATGCCAAGTCTCCAAAATTGTGAATTTGAGTAATACTGTTTATTTCATTAATTAGTGAACATTTATCAACATTTATTGATTTTTTTGATAAATACGTTACATTTTTAAGATGTAGACCTTCTACTTCAGAATGAAAGAAAAGAAAGATTGTTATTAAAACACCCTTTTAAAATTATGTTTCCCAAAGGAAAACAAATTAAGGATTCTGGAAAATGTTTCAGTCCCTTTCTTGTACGATAATCTAATCCTGAAGAACGCTCTTTGATTCCCTTCTATAATACTTTGTTTTTTTCCTTCTTGTTATTTTATTGTACTTATTCCCACAGCCAGCTTCAAATGACCTCAAGAACACAGGGCAGCTAAAAGATTGCTTACACTTCTTAATACTTTTAATCCTTACTTGTTATAATTTGATTACTGAGACAGATTTTCTCTCTGGGCCTCATATTAAATCACTTTCAAGTTGAAACAAACCAGAAATCCTTTCAACTTAACAGAGCTTGTACTCAATATGAGCTAGTCAGATGTAGGACAGAGACTGTAAGATGTTGCATCACATGCTTCCTGGATTTTAATGCAAGGAAAGCAAACTCAATCAATGTTACATATGATTTTACTTTCATAAAGTAGCTGTCTTTCAAGAGCAAACATGAGTGAGTATAGTTTTGGAAGTGCATGTATATGCATGTGTGTAAATGTGTGCGTATCTGTACGCAGGCAGATACAGATTTCCATGCAATGCATATAACTTCGCTGATACTATAATCTCTGGAATTATAAAACCTTATTTATTGTGATAAGAATGAATCCCTAATGAGATTTTCTATCATTAAAGTAATTCTTTTCCTTGTCAACTATATAGAAAAGAAAAAAAAACTTTCTCTAGGACAGTGGTTTAGTTAACTTCATAGTGTCATTTAAAAGCGATAAATCCCTAATTTTCTCAGGAAAGATATGATAAAACAAGAGGGATTGAAATTCAGCAGTAAATAAGAATGGTGGAATTGTTACTCCTTTGCAAAGGAACTTTGATGGGTTTGCCATCAAGATTCATTCTGAAGCTTTTGTATGAAAATATTCCTGAGAATTTGAGTTTCCCCTACTCAGCCCCCCTGGTCGATCAGGACAGCATGCAAGCACGCTTTGCGTAGCTTTGTGGTACCCAGAGGCAATGGGTTCACAAGGTTCAGGTCAAGTGCTGATCTTAATCAAAATTGCATTCTGCTAAGGAAAGGCTGAGGAAAAGAGGTATCAGAAAGGGGAGCATTCAATGAAAACTAAAGGGATTCATTTACTGGAGTAATCCCTGGGGAAGGGGAATGTCAGGAGTTGAAACTTCCAGCAGTAGCCTGTAGGTAAATTAGTTTTAAGGAGATTAATAAGGTAGTCAGTTAACAATCACCTGAAGATAAGCATTAACTGAGTGCTCCTGTCCCTCACCACAGCCTCCCTTGCCCACCTCTGACCTCCTCTGCCACCACCCCCTCCTTCTGTGTAGGCTCTGGGGGCAGGGGATCACCTGCAGCCTAGGCTCTTGGTGCTGATGACCACAGAGACTCTCATTATTGTCCCACCTATTGAAAATCCAGTTTTAAAAAACCATAAAGCTGTAGCAAGAACCTTACATTTCCAATAAGCCGCCTGGAGGCTGAATATCTATCTCCCCGTGCTGCTGAGGGCACTGACACCAGAGGCTGGTGCTGCAGGGGTGTTCAGGAGGGCAGCGCTGAAGCTTTGCTGTAGTGAACTCTCCTGGTCCTCTCTGACCTCAGGCTGCAGCTGGTGTGGGTCGCTCTGCCTCTGAAGACTGGCTGTACTGGGGCTTTCTGTCGCAGTGGAGATCTCTCTGAGCTAAGCTGCTTCCAGAATTGAAGCCATATTTGCTAGTGAAGTCTACAGCTGCAAGAGAAATGCAAATCCCTGCAGCCCTATACTCTCATCTTGGCAGAAGAAAAGCCATTTCACCTTTAAAATAAATTACAAGAAATGGGCTCAGATTAAATCCCTCGATCCAAACCCACTGAACTCTCCGAATGATTGAATCCAGACTCAGGCTTTGCTGGTTGGGCCCCTCACTGATATCTGTACATCACTTATAAACACACGCAGGTGCTCTGTGTAAAATGAGGGAACCTGAGGTCTGTTAGGAAATACACTGATACACCTTTTAAGGGATTTCCACTCATGAGTTGCATCAAGGCACCACTAAGAAAAGTCTCTTCTTGAATGGTGTCCGTGTGTTTCTTATGTCTCTATAACTTAAAGGAGCCCAAGGAGATCCCTTTGAAAATCTGAAGCACAAAAATTGTTTCCAGGCTCAAAAATTCTATGCCAAGTTCCTTCTGTAGTCTAAAATTTGGGCAGAAAAAGGAATTTTAATGAAAGCAATAACCAGCTATTAAGTTTAATGGTATTGGTAGGTGTTGCCATAATTTACCTATTGGGATTGAATTAGGAATACTTAAAGGAATTAATGACTGCAGACTCTAGGTAGTAGAAATTTTAATTCATGTTTATGGATCAGGTCCTGCAGTTTCCTCACTGGCAAAGCTACAGTGAGGGTCAGTGGATTTTTGCTGGGTAGAAGGCAGTTAAGAGAGCTTAATAGTGCCTGTTAATAATAATTTAAAAATATAGCTTTCTGAATATCTAAAAAAATACTGAATTTTCTTGGTCTTTTTTTTTTTTTTTTAAATTGCACTAGCTAACTATTTTGCTCCTAAATATGAATGTACTTCCCCTGCTTTTGTGAAGCCAGTGTACTCTCACTCAGATTACTAAAAATTAATTAGAGACTGGTTTTTGTTCATCTTCTGCACGTCAAAGAACACAACAAATGTTTCCATGCAGGAACCTTGTTTGGTCCCATCACCCACAAGTACCATGCCCACAGCTGGAGTGTTGCTGTGTTGTTGGGAAGTACCGGAGTCAGACCAGGCAGACTGGGAGCTGTCATCTGCAGCAGGATGGCTGTGTTTGTGTGCCTGCTCCAGCTCCTTGGGTATTCCACCTGGGAGCACTGATCACCCTCTCTGTGCTCAGAGTCATGCCAAACCAGGGATGGGCTCCATGTGCCCTGCATCCAGCTAAGAACCAGAGGCAGCTTCCTACATACTGGTCCTGTAACTGAATTATGTGCCTAAGGACAGCTGGGATGAAACAAAGCTGAGGACCAGTCCATCCTGACTTCAGCACCTACCATGGTGCTTGAATTCTGACCATGCTTCCTGGGTCAGGCTTTGTGCAGCGGATGCCCTGTATCAGGTGTTATCATTTTTTTCACTCCAGTGGCTCAGAATTAGCCCTTACCATACTGCAAACGTGTTGTACACATCGAAGGATATTCTGGGCCTGGGATGCCTAAAGCCTCCCTCTTACAATTTTGTGTGAGCAGGCAACCATTTTACATTTGTGCCTGCTGGCAGTCAAGTAGTACCAGCACAACTATACCGGTCATTAGAATCAGTTTTTCATTTGAGGGAGAAGTCTGATCTCCTTCCAATTAATACTTAATTTCATAGATATTAAATAGTAATTTTCTTATGGCTCCAGATTTGTGTCTCTGCTCTCCCAAATGTGTATCTTAACTGAGCCATATAGCTGGCTAGTTTAACTTCTTATTCCCTCACCAGCTGTATATGAAAGCATCTTCTCCAGTCTTTGAATTGGATTTGTTTTTATTTCCTTTCCGCTTCCTACTGTTTTGCCATCTTTCTAAAGCACGCACCAGAGCATCGTGCATTGCTCTAAAATGAATAGGACATGTGCCATATGAGGGATGAATTAATTTCCATAATCCCATGGGTTCCCCCCACAAGGCATTGGTTCCCTCTTTATGCAAAGAAGGATTTCATTTGCCCTTTTATTGTAGGCTGTGTATGAAGTTCAGTCTCAGCTCTCCACCTGCTGATTCATCAGTATTTTTCAGGCATTTGTTTCTGGGATACTCTTTGCCATTTGTGGGCCTGACTTATGGCTGCTGTTTTTAGAAGTTAAAGTTTTCCCATTATCATAATCAAAATGTGCAGCTGCTTTTATTTGTATCTAATTAATTTGTTGACTACCATCTGACCTAATGAGGTTCCTTGGAACCTTATTAAGAATGACAATGAAATTGTGATACCCTTTTGGAAACTACAATTTGGAATGTTTCAGGCCTCTCATTCTTGACATATTTCACACATGCTATTGTATTGCTTTTGAGACTTTTTTTCTACAGAAGCAGCTGAAGAGTAAAGATTTTATTATGTCACTTTTCACAGATCACAGAATATTGTGCGTTGAAAAGAACCCACAGGGATCCTTAAGTCCAATTCTTGAGTGAATGGCCCATATGGGGATTGAAGCCACAACCTTGGTGTCGTTAGCACCATGCTTTAACCAGCTGAACTAAGTCAAGGTACTGAGAAAATTAGTGAATCCTTTGAGTCAGCATGATCAATTGTTTGGTGGACATATATTTATGCTTTTGTTGAATTGTTAGTTGTTAGTTCTTTGGTAGATTCCCGGTCATTAAAAGCGAAAAAGTCCCAATAGCTTGTTCAGTCAAGTCCACTGACTCATTAAGAGCATGTATTAATCTGATACCAAAGACTAATGCCTATAAATAATTTACTGCACAGAATTGCTTTGAAAACAAATCCATATGGTATAAAGAGTAGGACACTGCTGCTAACCTTTGTCCTTTTACATGCTCTGTGATAAGATCATGAGCTTTTTAAGATGTACCAGTGTTTCAGATTCAATCTTTGCTTTCACTGACTTCTACAAAAGATTTGTCTCCTAAGTGGACAAAAAGAGAGTTTATGGGCTAGATAAAGTAACAGTTTCATTTCAAGCATGTGTTTTTATTAGACAGGGCTAATAAAATCTTCAGTGGATTTTGTGTATACTTGTAGAAATCTGTAAATGCCACCCAAAATTATGAATCAGAGGTGATTAGAGTTAATGGGCTACTCCAAAGGAAACTTGAAACTAGAAGGTCTCTTTACATGTGATTTAAATTATTTTGAAACCTTAGTTTCAGAGAGAGAGGGAGAATGTGAAGGAGAGAGGAAGGCATAGATTTCTGGATGTACTATGGGAAGGGAATACAGGAGGGTGACTGAAGCCAGTAACCTTATAAAAATTCCTGGTATCACCTGTATTTAGTCAGAAAAGGCCAGGGAGTTATCAAAGAGTTTCTGATTTGCTGAATTTTTTTATTTTTGGTTTACTCGCATATTTCTTCTTTTCCCCACTTAAAACCAACCTAAGCCCTTGTCCTGGCACTGCATGCTATGCCAGAATCACTTTCCAGCTTTTAACATTGCTCTTCAGGGAATGAGCAATTCTTTTATTGATTGGGAAATTCATATGTGACTCACTGGTCTTATGTTTCTGGTGAAAATAAAAAAATCTGGAAATCAAAATTTCACTAAGGGAGAAAAAACATATTTTCTGAGCAGCTACAGCCTAAAAGCAAAACACCAGGGAGCTGACGAAGATGAAAATATTGCATTAATTGAAACTAAACCAAATATTTACACAAAAAAATGCAAACTGATGGTAGCAGGTTATCATGACTCTAAGCTGTCCTAGAATTTCAATATTATCTTCTTAACCAGAGAAATAAAATACAGTTATAAAATCAACAGGACAAGTTTTTAAAAACCTGGCATGAAAATCTCTCTAGATATAGTGTGACTGACAGAAAACATACTGAGTTGGAGTTTGCTTTCAACATTTGTGTGGCTGCCAGAGTACTATACTCGGAGATATTTAGGCCAGAAGGGACATTAGATCATCTAGCCTGACCTTCTGTGTATCACAGGCCATTGCATGTTACCTAACTGCTCCTGTATTGAGTCCATCTATTCTGGCTTCAGCTGCCATCCCTGGTTCTTGTTAAACCTTTCTTTATTAACTTACAAAGAAAGACTTTTAATGATTTTTTTTAAAATTTCTTAGTCCTGATTTTAAAGCTATAGAACTTTTATAATGCATTTTTTTTGTTGTGAAGGTTTATTTCATTATAATGGTCACAAGGTGAATTCATAATGGTATCAAAATTTCAAACAGACCAGGACACTGAAAAAAAAACATATAAAAGGCCATATTTTGTCAGAGCAAGGAGTGATCTAACCCAATGAGTTGTTTCCAAGTGTGGCCTGAAGCAAATGTTCCCAAAAGAGTAAGGACAATTCAAGCATATTTGCTATTTTTCCAGATTCCTACTAGTTTCAGTCAGGACATTTCTTGACTATGTTGTTTTTTTTTTCTCTTTTTTCTCAACAGACCTCTCTTCTGAGTCCTATCCCATGATAACTTTAAACAAGGGGCTCCATAGATCTTCTTTCTTGTGCATCAAGACTCTCCTTCTTTTGCTAAATTTGAAGCTGGCTCCTATTAGCTGCACTGGATGACATTCAGTAGAAGGGATAGAAAAATGCAGATCCTACTTCAGTCACGAGTCTGGTGGACCTTGGCCATAACACCCTTCTACTCACCTCTTTTCCAGCCTGCAGAATCAACTCTGCTCAGCCGTTTTCCCCTCCTAGGTGCCATTCCATACCTTTGGTCACCTCTGTCGCCTGCCTCTGAACCTTTGCCATTTCTACTCTGTTCTTTCTGAAACGAGAGCTGCAGACACTATTCAAGAAACACAAGTTTATACAGCTGCATAACTATGTTTGATCTCTACTCTTTCCCTAATAATTCCTAACTTTCCATTTGCTTTTTTGATTGCTAGGAAGGAGTTGTTTTTATAGAACATAATCCCAGGATCTTTCTCTTGAGTGGTAACAGTCAGCTCAAAGCCCATTATTTTATATATGAGGTTAAGATTACTTTCCCCATATCACTTTACATATATATCCATGAATTTATTCTGCTGTTTTATTGTTTGCTCAATCTCACAAGATCCTTCTGCATTATCACAGCCTGGCCAAACAAATATTTCCATACATGTTTTACTTCCCACACAGCGTGGAGTCACACTGACATGAAGGGAACAGCCCTCGTATGCAAGGGTAAGCACTTTCAGATTTGCACACATTTGACCAGATTGAACTATGGCTAGAAAAAACCATCACGGTTTAAAGAAGCTGCCAGCTCACGATGCAGCCTCCAAAAGCAATTTAACCCAACCTGCCAGTGACAACATAAGCATAGGTAAATTTATTGTGCCTTGAGGTATGCAGTGCACGGAGTGTTTGTACTATATGAAGAAAGACCCAGGCTGCTCACAGTGCTAAATGATAGAAGGACAAGAGCCCACACATAGAAATTAAAGAGAAGTGCAGACTGGATAGAAGGAGAAACTCTCTCCCCTGAGGCTGGGGGGTAGAAGTTCAGACTATCCTGCGAGTCTGTGCAGCTCCGATGTGGGGAGTTCCAGCCCTGACGGGGCACAGCCCTGAGCATCCATATCTGACCTTGGAGCTGAGCACATCTGATCTCCTGAGGTCCTTGGAGGAGCTTGAGCTCTCCTGCAACCAGCTTGGATGTTAAATGCACACTAGCACAGGTTATCGTTAAATTGAAATCTTCTTTTGGAGGTAAAACTAAATATAAGAGTGTTTTTTCCTATTTTTTTCCCCTCAATAGACAGATATTGAAAGAAGTGATTATCAGCCTCTTTCCCAATGGTGTGGAATAAAGGGATCACTGGTTTAGACTTGATTTAGACACATGAAGACTAAAACAGAGGGCATAACTTGAAAATACCACCATGGAATGTGAAAAATTTCACTTCTTTTTCAAAATTGCTCCATATCTGACCCATTTCTGATCCCAGGTGGACAAAGCAGTTTGTTCCTGTTGGTACCTGTCTGTAGAGAAATACCCTATATTTAGCCTAATATTTGAAAAAAAGGTAATTAGAATCTTAGAATCTTATGGGAGTTCTTTAATTTTCCTTTCTCAAAAGTGGTCAAACTGGATAAAAATATTTACTGGACTTCAAAGTGATATGTGTTTGCTGAAAGGAAAGACAGATATTTTTCTCCCAAACTTAGGAGCATATTTTCTCTGTTGCTAGTGAGACATTATTATGACCAGAGAAGGGTGTACATGTACACAGATCACATAACAAAACTTCTCTTTCACCCCAAATAGCTTTGAAACGAATATCAGATGGAAAACACAGAGACAGAAAGGCAAGCTGTTTGCACAGTGTCAAGCTGCTTTCTCAGCCTACTTGGGACAGTCCTAACCTATTTTACATTGATTTAAAAAGTCTGAATAATTACCTGCACTAGATACAGCTTTCCTCAGTGCAGACCTTTGTATCTTTTATAAATTCATAGCTTGACTTCAATTATTTCTGCCCCTGGACTCCTCACCCAGGCACCCCTGGATTTGAGGATAGGGGAGAGATGGGAAGTGTGGGCGTTTTCCATAACCAGGCAAGGGTGTTCAAACACAAATCCCTGAGTAGAGTGCTTCACAGTCCTCAGTGTGAAGGTATTACTGAGGTATAAAAGTGTTGCTGAACTGTGGGCAAAAGCTGTCAGGGGCAGTGCCAGCCTTGCCAGTGGCTGGTCAGCCCAACAGTTTGGATGCATTCATGGGAAAGGAGTGAACACCAGGAATGCTTTAACCTTGCTTCCTTAGGCGGTGAAAGATGGTCATAAACGGACGGATCAGCACCATATTTCAGTGCTGTGGGGCTTTGTAGTCTCTGGGAAACACTTTGAGCCTATCTTCAGCAAACTGTTTTCCTGTGAGGCTGCAGCAGATGCCTCAGCAGGAGAAGATGCCTTTATCCAGAACTGACGTGTCAGGCAGAAAGCCACCAAGGGAAGGTGGACCGACCAGGATCTCCCATTCCATCCCACTGGACGTGGATCTGAACCCCCTGCTCACCAACACTGCTTCACAGGCTATGATGGAAACGACGGGGGACGAGGAGAGGGAAGAACAGGAACACCTGGGATGAACCCAGCATTCAGCCCAGAGACTTGGGGAACAGTTAAAGGACTTCAGTGAAGGCAGTGGTGGGATGGGTGTTTTATGTAAGTGTAAATCCTTGCTCTGCCTTTCCAGCTTGATGCCATGCTCCTTTCAAGCTCCAGGTTTTCTAGGATGTTTTAATATACTGATTCAAAGCTTGCAAATATGGAAGAACTTACTTGCAAATGTGGATGCATAGGCAGGTGCCCAATTTTCATAGAAATATAGAACTGTTTGGGTTGGAAGGGACCTTAAAGATCACCTATTTTCAACCCCTCTGCAATGGGCAGGGATACCTTCCACTAGACCGGGTTGCCCAAAGCCCCATCCAACCTGGCCTTGAGCCTTCCAGGGATGGGTATCTGCAGCTTTTACCCAGATTCCTCTGGGAAGCATACTGTTCTTAAAAAGTTCATTATTTTTAAGTGAAGTATTTGAAAATTTAAACCTGGCGCTCTTTTTTCCTTTTTTTT
>WEIT01032768.1:551-22422 GCA_013389985.1 Dryoscopus gambensis | reverse complement strand
TTTTTTTTTTTTTTTTTCTGCCAGGAGGAGTACAGCTATAGGAATAATACTAAATCTATCCATGTCCTAAATACCCTCCAAAAAGATTTCAAAAATATTTGTTGTGGTATGTACAACCGAAGTTTACTGCTGAGATTTTAATTCAGACTCTAGACTAGGAAGCAGTCTGGCCCCATTTCTAGTTATTTCTTATGCATGAACCTAAAGAATCTGGTTTCTGTTGTATCCCAAAATGTAGTGGTTCATTTTCAATTTGGCTATATCTTCTCATCTGCAGAAATATTACATTTTAAATTGCATAAAGCAGATATATAAAAGTCTTTTGGTTCACAAAAAAACAAGTCTTAGGAACTATTGCAGATTCTGACTGCAAAAAGTTAATTATTATGCATTTGAATAGAGAAAAAACCCCAACAGTCACCCAGTTTAGTTTTGGGTCATTACTAAATTTTTCAAAAAATTTAGCTTTTGAAGTTGTTTGTTCGAGAAAGTTGTCAAGAAAACAGATCTTATGCTGGAGCAACAATGAATATAAGTAAAGTAAATTTTGAATTTGCTTTGTGAACTTTAAACCAGAAAAGTAATTACATGTAACCACTCAGAGAAAGAAAGCATATCATCTGGTAATTTTAACTTTCAACCTAAATTAAGGTAAAACAGGATGACAAAATAATGCTTGGGAATGATGACTATATTATGTAAAACAAGAATCTCTTCACCATCATCTGATTATGAAAAGAAAAAAACCAGGCCTATCAGATGACAAGTCCAAGGAAATCCAAGCTGCTTGGAAATGAAGTTTGTGTGAAGAAGAAAGAATTTGGCCATTTCTCTGTGTGTACCACTGATGTGCACAGAGTGTAGTGTAACCAGTCTGGAATACATTTAGTTGGATGTGGATGTGCATCTCTGCACACAATGAACTCAATGCCTCCTGTATCACCTGCAATGCATGAGTTTGCCCATTGCCACATGTGGCTGCAGTTCCATCCGAAATTCTCACCTCTGGGAACCCCAAGAACAGAAAGGAAGAAAGCTTTTACACCGGAAAGGCATTTTTCTGTAGTGAGAACATACGTGCAAGGTATTATTTCTTTCTTTAAGGGCTGCATTTTGTAGTTAGCACTTCAGTGGAACTTTCTCTCATAACCTGCTGATGCTCACCAAACCGCTTTTTTTTCTGCAGGTGAACTCACATCAATCCTTTAGGATTTCATTCTGTGTATCTGAACCAAGCAAGACTCTTACATTAAACTGCTGAGTTATAGAAATCTGCATCAGTTAATTTTTGCATCATTTATTCTCCTAATGAGCATGAGACATGCTGAAGCTGCTTTTCAGTTTTTGTTTAGTTTAGCTTGTGCTTCACACAACGGGGAGCACTGTAGCTACTTTTTCTAGTTAGAAGTTAATACTGAACAATCAAACATACTTTGCAATAGAGAAACAAATGATTTCCATATGCATAGAAAATCCCTAAACAAATCTATCAAATATGTTGTCTCAACTATTTCTCTTCCAGCACTGAGAGAATACTGGCACACAGTTAGTATACAGCATCTGGTTAGCTGAGAATACATCAATATCTCTGAAGTTTTAAAAATTTTATTTGAAAAGCAAGTCTTTCCCACAAAGTATGAAACGATCCATCTACAGCATTTGACTGTGATACTGATTCCCAGACTTTTAGTACACTTGACAGGCATTTTAGGTAGGTTTACATGCAGAAGGTAGCTAAGATATAATTTCAGAGATAGCAAAAATGGATATTTTTGTAATTTTTTCTTTGGAAATTATAAATGCCATATTAAATATTTGTATTTCATGTCATCTATGAATAGATATAGTATATAGTGTATATATATATGTATAGTTTATGATCATGGGGCTAGAGAAAATGGCATGTTCTTTGCTAAACAGACTATTTTTTATAATTTATAAATGTTTGCATTCTAGCTCTAAATAGGAGCTCTTGGCATTGCTGAACCCAATAGTGAAATTCCCAGAGGCTTCAGGAGCAGTTGACTTTTATTTCACCATAGGAATTTAAGACTGGATTCCAAATGGGATCTAGCTCTATGTCCAAAATTTAGATCCTCAAAGTTTCTGTTCAGATGCCACTCTAGGCACCTCGATTTCTGTTGTAAAACCCCTCCATCTGTCTGTAAAAGTCTCCAGCTGGCTATTACCTTTGCCTGGAGTCCACTAAACTGGTTGGTGACTATTTTAGACCCATGCCTCAGAAAGAATCACACATAAGTGTTCTCCAAACTCCTTTACCACACTGCTCAGCCTGGTAGCAATTTCAGGGAAAGCCTGAACTTTGATAGACTGGATTGCATATTTGAGGGTAAAGGTCCTTTCCTCATCTGCTGCTCCATTTCCCTTTGCTGCTATTTCTCTCACTTTCTACAGATGTTGTAGCTCTAGCTTAGGGCCATCTAAGCATGACTTTGTGGGGTCTGATTGATGAGAGGACAGAGAAACAGAGGAAGACCACATGGAAACGTGGTGTTGGAAGGACACCTGCCTTTTGGTTACTCCCTTTGCTCTGCTGCATGTGTTTTATTCAGAGAGCTTTAACCTAAGACTATGACACTGTCCTTGGAGAAGGGACAGAAATCTTTTCATGAGTCTCTGATGAGTGCTTCCTAGACTCCAAAATTGCTCCAATAGCAGCTCTATCTCTCTTGCCAAATTCTTATTTAATTATTCCCTGTAAAGTGAAACAGCTTCCTGTCTCTGAGTATCGAGAAGCTTGGCAATTAATAGTTCAGGCATTTTTGCAGATGAAGTGGGAGTTCAAAGCAGCTAAGGGATGGACAAGGAATGAACTTTTGGCTCCCAGCCTGTGTACCTGTCGTGCTACTGGGAGAAAGTGGCTTTCACAGTGCTCAGGGGTGCCTGGATCTCCCCCTTGCCTGACAGCAGTGCTGCACTATTGCAGGGCCCGAAGGGCTTCTCCCCATCACCCCAGAGCCCTGTCCTGCACGGGCACCACGCGAGGAAAGACAGCTGTGTAGTGAATTAACAGTGGGAAATTATGGAGGAAACATGTTTGTGGAGAAACAGCACTGTGTGCTGAGAGATGTGGGGGAAAATCCTGCTGGAAGACATGCTTGGCGTGCCAGCTAATGCTTATCAGACTGTTCATTCTTTTTATTTCTGACCTTGTTGAGATCCCAAGGCACCCAAAAGACTAAGTTTGGAAACTATGCTGTAAGCTGGTACCTTTAAAGAGCAAGCAAACAATGAACCCATAGTCTAATTACACCAGGAATTTTCCAGACTTTTCAGCTGTTATGTAAAACATTTTGCCTCTCTAATAATAATTATAAACTTCTTAACTAGACTGACTTACCCAGGAACAATAAAGTTTAGTCTAAATTTATATGTTATTCAAAGGAAAGCAGCTCAGGGACTTGCTGTTCAAAGGGAAATTTGTAGTGCTTTTTAATACGAAGCTAAAATTAAAAAGAAAGAAAAGAAGTCTGTGTTTTACACTAAACCAAACCTTTTTGATAAGAATGCTGGCCTGGAGCAATTTAAGCCATGAAAAATGAACTCCCTGAGCACTCCTGTCAGAGTCCAGTGATGGAAGGATCCCTGTAAATTCTTAATCTGCCTTTCTTCATGGCAGGACAATATAGTTCTATATAAAGGAAGGTCAAGGAACTGAACCCCCACAGTAGGTATCCAAAAAAGCAATCAAGCTAAACTAGCAGGGAGTGGATTCCAGCTGAACTCTGTAGTGTGGAGCTTTTCTCTTCCACCACAGGTACCTTATAGAAGGGAAGATTCCTGGGACTAGTGGTTTAATTTCTCTGGCTACCATGCTAATCACATACGTCCCGTAATTACTGTCTTTCTTTCTTTTCCCCAGACTGTCATTCTTCTGTCTCTCAGCTCCATCCAACAAGCAGACAATGTGCACACAAAGGCTGTGGAAGCTGGCGAGGCACCTGATGGAACTCCGAAGCTCCGTGACACACTACCCTGTGCCCCACTCTTTCAAATATTTAATTTGCATTCTTTCCCAGCAATAGCCAAATGCTCAGGGGCTGCTTTCCATTTTCACCTCATTAGATTATATGTCTGAACATAAAAATGACTGAGAGCTGTGAACCAAATCAAGCTCCTGCAATGTGTGCTGCAAACATGCCAATCATAGTGATGACACAAGGCGAGGATTTGGCAAATGTCATGCATGGCATTAATGTTAATTCTGTATTTGCAGGTTAGACCAATGTCAGCTTTATAGTGAACTCATTATCTTATTTAGGGAACAATGATGGGTTTCCTAGAAGGCAGAAAAAATAATCCTACCACAGGCTGTGAAGAAGAGGGGTCTCTAAGCAGAGGAAACAACAAAGCACCGGTCGAAGGAAATGGTCAAGGGATGGTGGCTTCCTCCATCCCAGTCAAATGCATAGGCCACCTTCTGCGGCTACATAAGACAGAGGAAAAGGATACAGATCAGACTAAACCCTAAAAGTTGGGAAAGCTCTTCAAGATGACTTCAGATGGATTTAGAGAGTCACTCCCTTATGGAAGCACTTTGCTGACAGGGTAGGGGCCTGCGAGATATTTGTTACAGCCACAACTGGGAATGCTGTCCTTGCTCTGTGACGATTCCGAGCTGCCCACCTTTCCAGGCAGTTCAATCTGCACCAGCAGCAGAGCGGCTGAGGGCCCATGGCTGCTTCCACTCAGGCCACAAATAAAGAAAACAGGGAGGGCTCTGCATCTAAGAGTCATTCAAGTGCGTGGGGTCTACTTTTAAATTCAGAGAAACATATTTCAGAGATGGCTTTACATAGCATTGTGTCCCACACAGGTGTCCCCTTGGTGAGCACTCCTACAGCCTGAATTTTAAACTCAGGGAGGAAATTGAGAGGCTTTGTTAATAAGTGTGGGATACTTATACAGTAATTCCTTTTGCAGTCTACCATCTTTATAAGAAGGTAAGACAATTAGGAGGTACACACCATAGTATAATCAGGTTAAAAAAATGTGGCAGACGGCTTTCTTTTTCTTCTGTCCCCCCTTTTCAATTGTATCCTTGGTTTTAAAACTTCAACATCAATTCTCGTGTGACATAATATTTGGAGAAGTGCATCTCATTTAATGAAAGAAAATGAGAAAATTAAAACCAAAAAAACCTGTGATAAGATGAATATTGTACTTAGTTTGTTGGGAGAAAGGGGGCAGTCTGAAATGTAAGAGAAGGAACGTGCAAAGGAGAAACCCACCCTGTGCCTAGCTAGCCTTGCTCCCCGGGATTTCATAGGGACTGTAGTTAGAGTGGCAGGAAAGCTTTTCTCTTCATCTTTGAAAAATGTGCCTGCAGCCTTCCTGGGAACCCTGATTAGGCAGCTGATTTGAAACTAATCTGCCGTGTGTGTTAACTGTGAAAATATACCTTTAAGCATTCGGCAGTTTTCTGCCTGGTTTGTGGAAGATGCGGCCCTCAATTTGCACAATTTGGATTGTAATTTTCCTGTAGCTCTAGGATATGTATATTTAAGGGTCTGATAAGAAGGAGCTTCTGTACACTGGAGCAGAGAGTTTGTTGCTGGTGGATGTGTGAGAAGATGGGTGGGAGGCAGAGGGGCAGCATGAGGGCATGTTGGGAAGAGAAAGCAGTTCCCAGTGGTCCTGTGTAGGATAATGGAAACCTTTTGGTCTAGGGGAGCACTTTGTTTAGGAGCTTGAGAGGGGGTTTATGGTCACAGAATCATAGGCAACTGTGATCAATGGGAGTTTTGTACATCCCACATTTCTGCATCTGGGGCTGCCTCAAGCCCTTACCCACATTCCGAGTCCACTGGTGCTTACCAGTGTGGTCTGAGCTTCATGTCTCTGTGTGAGCTCTGAGCCTGGCACACACATCCAAGTCGTTTCCTTCTTTATGGGTGAGCTCAGCTGAAAGTTGTGATCCGCTAGCCTTCTCACAAAGATGTGCTCAGGTCCTCTTTGCTACTTTATAGATGACAGCTCCATGCAGGAACACTTGCCCCTTTGGCTCCTTTGAGTGGGAATTGGATGACATTGAAGTGGCACAAGCTAAGAGCTTGCAGAAAGAGAGTGTTGACAGCATAGCTTATGATTATACTTTTAAATTTTTGCTGCTTTCCTACTTTCAATCAGAATTTTCCATGGATATTAGTAAAACTCTCCATAGCTTGCAAGCTTAAAGAACTTTCTTTTAAGGAAAAGAGCTTGCTTGTTTGGTGAGATTTCTCCAAGCTAAGCTGCATCAGCTCTACTGTAAATCTAAATTCTTCCATTTTTCTTTATATTCTTTGGCAAGGGCTCACTTGTATTCCTAGATTCTTAAAGCCAGGTTGAGGGAAAGAGCTGAATATGTAAATGGCTCCTTGGCTGAAAATCTAGGCCAGAAATTTCAAAGCATGCATTGTCAAAATCCTTTAAACTACAAAATCATAAGTCAGCCACTTGCCTATAACAAAACTATCTTCTAGTATTTTACTTTATCATTGAGCACTATCGTCTTTTAAGTGACTACTGAGACTGGCCAGCTTTATTTATGACCTCATAGCTGATAAATTTTGCAGCTAAGTGTCTTACTGCCTATGAGGTAACGCTGGGGAAGCAGATAAGTGCATCTGTCTGACTGACTGTAAGAATTGCACTTTTGTGAGCTTCTCTCTTAATTCTTTCCTTAAGGAACATTATGGCCAATTTTTTTTTTTTTAATCTCCCCTGTTAACTACAGTTCTCCCGGGCATGTTATAAACAGAATGTATAATATATTTAGTGTTCTGGTTGAACTGTAGATGGGCTCCCTCATAAATGTAAGAAGGCACTCAGCAAGTTTTAAACAAGAGGAGGAAATGCTGCTGAAAGGAATGAGCAGACTTGCAAACCGTGACATAAAAGTCATCGGACTAAGTAAACACAGTAAAAAAAGTACAAAGAGATGGCTAGACCTATGTCAGCAGAGGAAACTGGGGATCTCTGGAAGTGTTTCAGTGAACACTGTCTCCAAAAGAGGTCTCTCCAAGCAGTAAGATTATGGATGAGGGAGTTGTTGGATTGTGAGCCAAATTTTTAATTATTCTGAAAGAGCAAATGCAAAGGTTTAGGGACAGAAAGTGTGGGGGAAATGGGTCTTCCACCAATGAAGCCTGCAAAACATATTCACTACTTCATGTAGGATGCACAATAGCAGAGAGAGGATCAAACAGCTGCAGACCAACTGTCTGTCCATTCATACACTACCTGTTTCTGAGTGGCATCAAAAATTTCACAGAAAAGGTAGATAAAATGCCATCAGGCAGTCTGGAGTAACTCATTTGGAGAGAAAGTCTCTCCCTAATCAATAATGTTTGACTTATGCACTATACGGTATCTTTTATTTTGTAAATGTTTTCTATGGAAACTCTTAAATATCTCATCTGGTTTTGATTCCTAGGAAAACTCTGGACTGAGCTGAAACTTATGGCTGTACTTGCCTTTATTGGTGCTAAATATTTTGCCTGATAATTTTGTTGGATATCCTTCTTTCTTTTATTTTTTTTTTCAAGTGATTGAGTAGTACGAATATAGTTGGCCACAGCTCTATTAATAAAACCAAATTCAAGTAGAGAATGTATTTTTGCTGGAATGAAAATTGGTTAATAAAACTGTCAGATTCACTATAATTTTGTTACAAAAGAAAACTGGAAAAAATGTTCCAGAAACACAAAAAGTCCCATCTTGCATTTCATTTTGAAATCTTATTTCATTTCAACATTATTTAATTTTATATTATGTTTTTAGAGTCTCAGATGAAATATTCTGATACTCCTGGACCGAGTTGTATTTTCAGAATGCTCATTTATGAACGACTTGGAAATTTTCAGTTGTTACTGTGATTCACAACAGCAGCTTTGCAATACAGAACAGGGCATCCTGAAATGGAGATCTTATCCTCAGCTACAGCTCTGCTACAAATCATAGAATCACAGAGTGGTTTGAGTTAGAGACCATCTCCTTAGAGATCATCTACTTCCAACCCTCCTGCCATGGACAGGGACACCTTCCACAATACCAGGTTGCTCAAAGCCCCATCCAACCTGGCCTTGAAAAATTCCAGGGTCAGGGCACCCACAGCTTGTCTGGGCAACATGTTCCAGTACCTCACCATCCTTAGAAGGGTTTCATACTAAGAATTTCATCATAATATCTAATCTAATATCTAATCTAAGCATACCCTGTGCCAGTTTAAAGACATTCTACCTTGTCCTCTCACTCCATGCCTTTGCAAAGTGTCCCTCTCCAGCTCTCTTGTAGTCTCCCTTTGGGTACTGGAAGGGGACAGGGAGGTCAGTCCAAAGCCTTCTCTTCTCCAGGCTGAACAAGTCCAGGTCTCTCAGCCTGTCTTCACAGGAGAAGTGCTCCAGCCCTCTGATCATATTCATGGCCTTCCTCTGGACCCTCTTGACCACATCAATATCCTTCCTGTGCTGGGATCTCAGAGCTGCATGCAGCTCTCCAGATGGGGTCTCACCAGAGTGTAGCCATAGAAGCTTTCCTTGTTGCCCTTGATGTCTCTGGCCAGATGTAACACTATCAGGGCTTTAGCTTTCCTAAATTGTCTCAGCAGCCAGATCCCTAGATGCTCAGACAATTTCTGTCCTTGCTTCCACTCCCTGTAATATGCACCAGTCATTGTTTCCTCTCTGTTCTTGCTTTCAGTTTTAATTTTTTCACTATGTCATTGAAAGGAAATTATCCTGTGTGCTTAATAATAATTAGCACCCATCTCTGGACTTCTGTTTTCTTTCTATTATTCTGGTATAAATTGTTCAGAACCATGCAAAGTTATTCCAGTTATTAATAACACATAAGGTTATTCACATCTTCATAATTTTGTCATAATTTTTGTATTATCTTTCTTAAATTTGCTTACATAAGAGGATTTGTGCTTATAGGCCTTCATTAAATAAGTCATATCGCAGGCACACACATACATATAGCTGTACTCTGTAGCTTTACTGTCCCAGAGAGAAGCTGAGATATTTTTCTTGGATGCTTATTCATGGACACCTTGCTTTTGATCTTCTTTGGATGCTACTTGACATTTATCACCTCTGACTTTTATGTACCTTTTGTTGCCAGGGTGGGAAAATTTTATAAGTGTTACTCCTGGCTATATATTGTCTTTCTGCTCAAGAGAATGGGGTGAACACTTATGCTGGAGTTCCCACTTAACAATTGTCCATCCTCACAGTATTATGTGGCGGCTTGCATTTAGTATTTCTAACTTCTTTTTTGAGATTTCTGTCAATGCATCTTGTTTTTCATCATCATGTTTTACTGAATAGTGCTTACAGAGCATGTTATCCCTCTTAGGGTACTGAGGATGATGCTTCCAAACTCCTCCCAGCTCTGGAAATAGATACTCATTGCACTTTATCTAACCTAGATCTAGACAGCAGAAAAATGAATCGCATAATACTGCTATGTGCACTTAATGAGGAAGCTGACAAAATACAGGCCTTGGTTGTGAAATGCTGTAGGGGTGTCTCAGCCTATTCTTAGGCTGCAGCCCCGCATTGCCAGCCAAAGCCTGGCCAGACAGTGGGTGGATTTCCCCGCCTCAGCTGCATTGGTTCTGTGTTACCACTCTGCCTCCCAAACCCCCTCATTGGATTGTATCCCAGTTGTGTCCTCCCCTCTCCCTGTCCATCATTGGTTCCCCTTATGTTACCACCCCCCTTGAAAAACGGGCTGCCCGCCCATCTCAGGGAAAGTCTAGTTCTAATTTCTTCGGATAAACAGCTTCTTGAACTGAGTCCTTGCCACCTCCTTTGTTCTTGGGGAACGCTTCTGCCTTAAAATCAGGCTACCTGGCCAAGCCGCCTGAAGAGGGAAAAAAGCGCATCTCTCTCACCCGGCTCTGTGATTCTCCCCTGCGTTTCCTCTGCTGCCGGCTGAGTGGCGAGGACGTTTTGGAGACGCCACCGCGCTGCCTCTGCCTTGTGAGCCTGACTAGGAAAAAACCCGGAAAGCGTTCAAAATGCCTTCTTAAAAAGAAGCTATTTATAGTCCAGCTGAGTGCCTATCTCCATGGTCACCTGTCTCATGTTGACACTACATCCCATCCAGCAGAGGATCTGTCTATTATTCAGCATTGCTTCCAGTATGGGGCTTGGGCATATAGGCCTCTTGCTGGCTGCATTTCCCAAATGGACACAGAACTGTCTGCTGAAATTGGTGTCTAAGTTCTTGAGTGGGATATGAGACCCTGTCCCTGCCCCTATCCCTGTCCATGTCCCTGTCCCTGTCCCTGTCCTTGTCCCTGTCCCTGTCCGTCTCCCTCTTCCTCTCCCTCTCCTCTCCCTCTCCTTCTTCTTTAAAATTATTAGGTCCTGCTTTTTCTTGCTTTGTATTGACATGCCTCCAATACAGGTCAGAATTTTGGATGGAGAAAGTGACTGCGTTGTCCCAACACTTTTTTCACAAGAGGCAGATACCCAGAACACTCTTACACTATGGAAAACTCCATCTGGAGTTAGTCCCTGGCTCAGCCAGAGTAGAATTACTGTTAGGTGTTATTGTCCCAATAACAAGGTTTTATTTATTATGGGATGCTCATGAATGTTTGTCTTGTTCTTCAGTCTCATGCACCTGGGAAACGCCACTAAGTGCACAGTCTCTAAAGCTAACATAGTCCTGCAGGAGATTTCATGAAAGGTGAATCAAGATTTCAAAAATCCCTGATGGTGTTTCAGAGGTATTTCAGACTTCCATTAATTACTTGCTTGCACATTAGTTACTTACTCACCCTGCTGCTTACACATGCCACATTCCACACCTCTGCACCAGATTGTGTAGCTTCAGCTTCTTGTCTAACTCCTTTGCTGTGCTCAGCAAAGAAATATAACACATAAAGTGAATCATTCACTTTTGCAGCGTGTGGGAGTTAAATATCATGTTATAAACAAGTCTTGAGACTCCAAGCCCTCAAACCTGATCTCATTCTCTCCCTAATATATAGACGTGACAGGGCTACCGATGTGCTCAGGCCACTCTATACCCTGCCAAGGAAAAATGCTTTACGCCTCCCAGCTCTCCTGTCTGCTTTAATTAGTTCATAATCTCACTGGAAGGTTGTAGCAGCACTGGCTGCAAAGGGGTTCCTAGTCTGTAGCTAAGGTTCAATGAAACACTGATGTAACCAGCAGTAATTTTCAGAGAAGAAATCCAGCAAGCCTCCTGGTCCCTTTCATTTACAAAGCTTCATAGTCAGTGGTGACACCGTGCAGTGAAGGACCAGAACCCTGCTTTCATGTAGGGTTTCCCCTATGCAGTGTTTGTACTCCACAGGAGCAGAGCAGCCTCAGGGAGAAAAAGGTGGGCATTTCTGAGCATATCTGGATAGATACAGAATCTGCCTTCTTGTTCCAGTCTTGCTAGACTGGGCTAGTTTTACTTTGGGAGCTGCAGAGTAGCTTTGCTTGGTAGTTTGAGATTGGTGGTTTACTAGTGTGCGAGTGTGTGTCTTTTGTGGGCAGTGTTTGTTGCACGTATGTCCTGGAGACTGCAAAACTGCAGCAAGGAACGCGCTGAGCCTCAACTAATAAGTGCTGTCTGGCAGTACAATGCAAATTGTATAGACAAGGAGAGGCCTGAAACCAGACCTTTATGAGGAAGGCAGGACAGAGATCTAAAACGCTGTTGTTTTTTTGTTTTCTGTTTCTTTCAAAAATGACTCTGTGCCACAGTAAACATGGCTAACAACTCTGCCTGCTAGTTCAGAGTACTGGCTAAGAGAGCTCACATCTGCCTGCAATCGACTGTGTAGACATATCCTACGTGGCTTCTGTAGTGAAGCTGGCTCCTCTCCTCCTAACTCCGAATACAGGCAGAGTTCACGTGTGTCCCTTTACCCCCGCACCTTTAAGCATACCCAAACAGAGGGGATGTAGGCTTTATGGGAATTAGCCTTTTCCTGAGGTGTGAAAAATCTTTTTAGGTCCGGCAGCCATATGAATTCAGTGTAATAGGTTGTAATTGGGCATGTCCTGGCTTGTTTGCACTCTTAATACAACACAGCCTTCATAATTTGACACAGATATAACCCATTCTGTCACAACGGTAGTTTGCCAAGATTTATTCTTTTAACAAGGAACACAGATTCTTCTAATGTCTGAAAGCTAATGAGGAAGGCTTTTCCAAGTGCAATGTGCTTACACAGAAATGCACTTTCTTTTGTCTTTTCTTTTCTTTTCTTTTCTTTCCTTCCTTTTCCTTTTCCTTTTCCTTTCCCTTTCCCTTTCCCTCTCCTCTCCTCTCCTCTCCTCTCCTCTCCTCTCCTCTCCTCTCCTCTCCTCTCCTCTCCTCTCCTCTCCTCTCCTCTCCTCTCCAACCCTCTCCGACCCTCTCCTTTTTCTTTTCAGACAATGCAGCTACTGCAGAAGGATGTGGGGACAAAATTGCTCCTAGCCCCCACCCTTGATGTAAGAAATAAAGTAGCTCACTTCCTGGACTTTCTGTGAACTTTCTGACAAATAAATGAAGTCATATTTGATAGGAACTCATAATCGCTTCTTATATTGCTCTTTGGAAAAGCTGGTAAATCAGTGTTCAAATCAGATCTCGATGATTTCCCAGTTTATGCTTCCAAAAATAATCTTTTGTCCAATATTTCAGAAATTGGACTTTATAGAGTGGAACAGTGCCCTTTATTGGAAACAGTGAGTCTGTGACCTTTGTTACTGTGCATCAGGTAATGACAGAGAGACATCTGGATTATGGACCTGTTTTCTTCTTTTAAACTCTTTAGTATCCTTAAAATGTTGTTGTATATTTCCATAGTATTTTGAAAGCACTCCCCAAATTTCTGTCATTTTTCTCAGAAATTCATTCCTATCTTTATCTGCCTGCCATTCCTCTTGCTCTTTTAGGCTTGCTATGTCTTGATTCTCATTTCTTTCCAAACACCACTGGCTTGACAATCACCTTCTCTTAAGCTCCTGCCATTCAAAACAGCCTTCTTGTATCTCTGCTTCACTGCTTTACCACTTATTCCAAACCTCAACTGAAAGCATAGTTTCTTTTTTTGGCTGTATTAATATCAACTCAGACATTGACCTATAATTCAGTGCTTTAATATCTTCACCATATAGCCCTACTCGTAAACCCCCATCTTGTAACCTGCGCGATGAAGATTCTTTTGTATAACTGAAACACCATTTGG
Source organism: Dryoscopus gambensis (assembly GCA_013389985.1). Classification (NCBI taxonomy): domain Eukaryota; kingdom Metazoa; phylum Chordata; class Aves; order Passeriformes; family Malaconotidae; genus Dryoscopus; species Dryoscopus gambensis. The sequence continues at coordinate 9,212 of WEIT01032768.1, read as the reverse complement.
ACACGTTGCATTTAGTTTGATTTTTTTCCATATGAATTTTTTAAAAATATGTAATTTATACATTTGTTAGATGTTGTTCTAAGACGGGATAAAAATTGGCAAGCTCTGGACTGTTAGGTATGCTCAATAGACTTTTTCAGGAGGAGAGAAGGAGGTTACCTGGCTCCTTGCTTTTTGCTCTGTCAGCAAGTCTGAAGATTTCAGAAAGAGCTGTACCATACTCTATGCAGGAGAAAAGGCAACAGTATTTCTGGAGGTGACAGAGGATTTTGTTTTGGTTAATGAAAAGCATGGCCTTCTGGTGCCACAGTGAAATTATCCAGCTATAATACATGGATGTGCTGGGATGAGGAATGATATGCTACTCAGCATGTGTCTAGACTTGTTCCCTTAATATCTTAAAACTAAATGCTATTGTACAAAACCTCCTTGTTCAGGAATTGTGCATGTATTTTTCTTAAATATAGGTGGCAGATTTCTAGAAAAAGTTAAGTCAAGAAACAGACAATATTGGGCAAAACAGTGGAAACTCATTCAGAGTACGAATTTCTGAAGGTTGTGTACAATGATAATGATAATTTCCTTCGACAAAGAACAACTCATCACCATCAGATGATATTGCTTCATATGTTGGCATCAGGAAAAGAACTTTTGTAATTAGAAATAATTTTGATTGTAAAGTCCAGTTTTAAAATATAATTTGGGCACCTGGGAACCTAAATTAGACTGGGAATTGAGAGTGTTTCTTGGAAATGTATGTACCTTCCAAATTTCTGTACCACTGTTTTTAGAATGAAGCTGAATTCCAACAGAAATAGTTGGGAAACTTCGACAACTTAACTGATGCATCTAAAGATAATTCAGGGTTGTCTAACTAAAAAATTCCACAAAAACACTTGAAAACTAAATGAACTGGCAGTGAATGCTGGAAATTTCACACCCCTGCACTCATTGCTTTGCAACAACAACAAAACTGCAGCATTTTTGCAGCAGACTCTGAGGACTAAAAAGTCATCTTTGAAAGAGAGGAATGTGTGTGATGGAATGACAGACAAAACCTTCTATGCAAGGAATATCACTCCTCATGAACCTGAAGTGGTGAACAAATTTTAGAGGTGAGCTTGGAGGAAAGTAAGACATCTGATCTATATCTATATCTTTTGGAAGATCATTCCTACTGACTTTATTGATAGGGTCCTTTGCAAAGCTGATATTTAACCTTATCACACTGTCATTTTCTCCAGTGGTTTGGAGCAGGTCCAGATGACACCCTGGTGTAACCACCTCAGAGTGAGTCTATACCTGGTGTCTCAGCATGTGAACAGGAGCATGTCTATAGTCAGTCATTTGTGCTGAGACAGCACGGATTGTTAATAGCATGAACCAGAAATAAAAGAATACTTCTGTAAAAAATAAAGATATTGCAATTTTTCTCAAGAATTATTCAGATATTGGCATTTTTGATCAGTGAATGTACTTTCATGGTCATTTTAACACATCGTTGGTGTGGTTATTTAAAGATATCTCTGGAGAGTGATTCAAACACAAATGGGCAGCTCATGTCAAACACCCTTGGAGCTGCTGAAGCCCATCAATGGAGCAGATCTGACTTTGGGCATTATCCTGGTTTGAGGAGTCATGCCCTGATGCCAAGGGTGGAACATGTAATGTTGTCCTGGGCTGGGGGAGGCCACAAAGCCCTTCAGTGAGGTGGACTGGAGAGGTCTCCCAGCTCAGTCCCCCCCTCCCACTGTGCTCATAAGCCTTGCTACTGGGCAGAGCGGACAACTGACCCCACCCCACTCATGCCATCTCTGTATCCCCAGACTAAATGTCCACTTTTAGGGCTAAACAAATGTAGCTTTGGGGACCAGCACAAGTTTCGCAGTTTGTCAGTGCAGACCTCTGCGTTAGGTTTCAGAGGTGATAGCCCGGAGCGCCGTGTCCTTCAGACCAACACTGGGTGCCTGTTCTGCGCCACTTGGCTGGTCACGTCCCAGCGTGCTGAGGATACACTCTGCAGCAAGGCCAAGGGTTTTGGTCTCTTGAAGAAAGAAAATATCTCCCACTAGCCCCTTCCTGCCTGAGTTACCTGGGAGATAAAAATACTGCTCTTACAGGGTGAGGTGGGACCCCTTTTCTTTTCTCTGCAGTTCAGAGGATAACTCTGCACAGGTATGAGTCAAGTTTCAAGGTTTTGCGACCACAGTCTGGAGGGAGATTCAGATGGAGGCTTCCTTCAGGTTCAGTGTCATGTGGTGGGTGCCTGTGCATGGCGGCGGTCTGTTCCAGAGCTAGCGAGTATGCTATCTATCCTGACAGAACCCAAACAAAACCTCATATTTTTTCATTGAATGTTTTCCAAAGTAAATGATCTGCAGGCATTTACCCAGAATATTATTAACATAGAAAGGGAAGCTGAATTTATTGTGTCCAAATGTTACACTAGTGTTTACAGGAATTCTGATCTTTAAATTTCTTGCTAAACAAAATCTATTTTGTGTCTGTTATAGTAACCCTGTCTGGGATTTTAAATAATAACAGAAGACTATAAAATCTAAAATTCCTTTTTTTCAAGTCATTAGATGCATTTATAGATTTAGAATATTCTGAATAATCCATTTTCTACCACAATATACAAAAATTAAAAGCCTTAGAATTTAACTAGAAACACAGAGCTAAACAGTGTTTTGTTTATGGCGTGTTTTTTATTAACATCGTTACTTTTCATTATAGGATAATGCTGGGGAAATGATGAATTTTCTTGACATTGTTATTTATTATGTACTTTCCAAATAAAGCTTTACATTTTATTATTAATGGGGGATAGAAATGAGCCAGATTTGACTCATGTAGCTTGAGTAGTGTCATTAGATTTACGTCAGGGTTGGGCTGGGTTGAGTCTCTCCTTGCTGAGAAGAAAGCTCAAAATTTTGGCACCTTATTAGGAGAAACACACAAACATCTAAATGCTGCTCTTAAGCACGATTAGGCAAAGAGTGCAGAGTTCAGTCTGTGTGCTGGGCAGAAATGGACTCCAGGAGGCTTCTTCTGACTGGGAGAGTTTTGCAAGATCCCTCAATCACATACCTAGACAGCTGGGAGTGCTTCCTGACACCCACCTGGGGACACTACTGGGGGAAACACGGGCATGGTATGAGTTATTTTCATCCTGGTGCCTTTCATGCCGTGGTTTCCAAAGGAAGAGAAGGCAGAAACATGAGTGTCATGGTTTGACACTGGGCTCAATGCCAGTGCCCCATGAAAATATATTTTCACCAATAACTGCTGTGAGATGTGATCAGGAACAGAGCAGAGCAGGCTCAAACTTAGAAATAGAAGGGAAAAAAACTTTATTAATCTACACTAAAGGGAAAGAAACACATAGGAAACAGAATGAAAACTCTCCAAAACATTCCTGCCCCTCCCAACTTCCACCCTTCACAAAATTGGACAAAACCTTGGATTTCCTGATCAGTTAACAATACTCAAATAATCAATTCTCAGTCCATCAAAGAAGAGAGTCTCTCTTGTAAACCATAGTGTCCTTCCATGTCTGGTGCTCTCACCACCATCCATGGACCGAAACTGCTCCCAGGATTTAATGATGCTTGGCCAAGTACCACAGGCTCCTTTTTTGGGACAACAGTCCCCCCCCCATTTTACAACCCCAGGGCTGAGGGTCTCTTCTTCACTGAAGCCAGAGGGCACCACCATACCCTCTTCATCTTCTCTTCTTCCTCCTCCACTTCACACTTGGCATCACTGCAGCAGGTCACCTTATTTGGCATCCAGCCACTGCATCCACCTAAATGCAGTCTCATGTATTAAAGACAGATTGGTTCAGTCTATGGCTATACAAGAAACGTCCAGCCAAAAGCTACTCCATCATCTCCTCCCGCCTTGGATTCTTCCCATCAATTCTTCTAACATCACAGGATGCTAGGCTGTCTCTCTTCTGCCTCAAAACAGGGGTCAGGAGGATTAATGTTTCATAAAGCTTCCTTTTCCCAAGGAAGGGTTAAAAGTTTCAGGCTCTACCGCCATTGGGAAGCCTCGCAGCAACTCCAGGACTCCCACGGCCAGGAACCTCCCCCGCTCCACTCCTCGGCCGGCTCAGTCTCTCTCTCGGTGGGCGGGGGGCAGAAAAAACCATCTCCTCGTCTCTCCACCCTTCCATCCTGCAGAAGCTGGCTCAGTTCCATTTCCTTCCACCCTCTCTCTCTCTCCGGACTCCAGCCTACCTCTCTGCTCAGGCCGCAGGCTTCCCCCTCCCCCACCCAGGCCCAGGCCCAGACTTCAGGCCTCAGGCTGGGCGGAGGAGGACATCTGCTCCCTTCAACAACTGGAACACAACAGCAAGTTCGTCTGGGATTCTCTCCTTTATCTCCCTATGTTCTCAGAGGTGACAAATCTCTTCAGTGGTCATGCCAGGTGTCAATATTCAATCTGACCACTGATTGGTTTGACTATAACTTCCTTAAAAAACTCACTTCCTTTTCAAACCGGGACAATGAGCCAGAAGTACGGTCTGGACTGGTTTACAATCATGGTGGTCTGGGAAAGGGTGGGAAGAGCTGAGAAGGGCACTGACGCACAGTGTGTGCTTGGCCTGTTGCACTCTGTCATGTAAAATCTTACATAATTCACTGCAAATAAGTGGTGAATTCTGACCGCAAGGCTACAAAATGTTGGTAGGTCCAGAAATTCACCTTCATGAGAGCTGGAAATCTATACCTAGTTTCCATCCTGAATTTCTTAATGGCTGTCTAATAGCTCTTTGTTCTTATGCCAAATCATTGTCTTTAAGCTTAAAAAGCTCTTTCCCTTTTCTGGTGTTTATCCTCCAGCTGTATTTACAAAGAGTGACTGTATCCCCTCTCAGACTTGGATCTACTTGGCTAAATAAGCCACTGTCTTTTAATTTCCTCTTGTAAAATAAACTCTCTGTTACTTGGATCATCCCAGCAGCCATTTCTGCACCTGTTCTGGTATGAATTCTCTTTCTGTCAACGTGGGTGACCCAAACGGCCAACAATACTTGAGATTTCACAAGGGCCTTGTATTAGTGGCTTTCATACTCCTAGAAACACCTTACTGGATTTGTTCTGATCACTGTACCTTTTCAGAAGTGCATCCTGTAGTGCACAGGCATGCCTGTGGCTCATGGTACGTGCAGTTTTCTCACTGCTGATGAAGTAGCTGAAGAGTTTGAGTCAAAGTGAAAGCAGCCCTCAAGTTTTAAACTCCAGTTACACGATTCCAACTTTCAAAAAAACATAGCTAAATGCCCAGTTGCATAGCATGAAACAAAGCAGTGAAAGGGCAGAAGTCTTGCTTATGATAGCAAAATCTCTTCTACTGTATCCTGTTAGATCTGGCAGCATTTCCATGTAGCTTTTCTCTCTAATCATGGTGTTAGACAAAACCTGAGATGATGGTATTAATTAAGCAATAAAGCAATGGCAAATCTGTGTGGGATGTAGGTAGTTTTAAAAGGATTAAGAGCTTTATAAATAAAGTACATCTGGAAAGTAAAGCTTCTGGTACCCTGCCGAACTCCCTCCCACCCAGTGAATTCCTTCTTGGCTATGCTTGCCTGCTTCAACCAGGCTTGTCTCCCATCACTTTGGGCTTTTTCATTACTATAATCCAAATTTCAAGGATACCTGTCTCATGCAGTTTCTCAGGACTTTTCATATTTCTTAGTTTTTTTTTTTCTGTAAGTTTCTATGTGTGTGTGCATGTTTAAATAGAGGACATTTCAGGTCAGCCAGTGGGATCCTTAACTGTTTCAATCTGTGTCTCGGTGGTAATATTGCTCTTATAAAATTGTTTGTTATTGCTGAAAATTTCAATATATTTCATGTGATGACAGATTTAAAAGCAAAATATTGATATTCAGTGAAACAAACCATGATCAATATTTTCTCAAGGTGTTACAGCTGTTATAGAGCTGACTCACAAATATCTATGATATAAACAAATATGGAATGTCTTTTTTTTTAATTTACAAGTCCTTTTGGACTTATACCTTCTTTATAATCTTCTTGAAATCCAAATTCATGCTTAGTACCATGTGTACCATTGAAGTATCTTTGTTGGAATTTACTTCCCATCCAGTATCACAACACATTTGTTACACAGCACAGAAAAAATGTTAATACTTCATTTTCCCTTTACTGTGGCCTCATGCTTTCTTTGCTTTTTATTCCCCTCCCAGAATGTAACTCAATATACCAAACGTTGGAAAAATAGTTGCTGCTTGATAAAGAAAGGCAACATAAATGAAATCTCCAATATTCAGTCAATTATAAGTGTGCTAAACTATTTGTATTTAGAAAGAAGTCTTAGTATCTGTCATTTCGGCAATGACCTAGGAAGGAGGGAAGAGTGTGAGCATGTGTGTTTGTGTGTGTATATGTGTTTGTCTCCATATACAAGTACGCATATATGTGGTTGGAATGGAAGACCCTGCCATTTCCCTGCTGGCTTCTTATTTAGCCATGGTTGTCACAGACAGGATGAAGTTTCTGCTGAAAAAAAAAATCAGGTCTTATTACCAACAGTAAGAATACTTGCTGGTTTTAAAAACTCCTAAAATCTGGTCCAGAAAGAGAAAAAATAAATAAAAGATCATATAATAGGGGTGCTAGCTGTCCATGCCAGGAAGAAATTGCTTGGCAAAGAATATCTAAAGTCCTTTAAAAGTTATTCTGTGTACCACTTTCAGAGAGATGCTGGCCTGACTTCCAGCTGACTAATGGCAGCTCCATGGAGAGTAACATCAGTGCCCATTCCCTAGTTATTACCAATAATATATCACTTGAAATATAAACAGAAAGATAAATGACAGGACAGATGTCTAATGAGGCAGAGGTTAAGGAGTGTTAAACTGTGCTGGACGCCATCCGACATGCCGGTGTTAAATTATGCTGGATGCCCTCAGCTCCCTCCCCATAAAAGGTCAGTGCTCTGGGTATGTTCCTGGATGATTTATGAAATCAAAGAATGGCCCACATGCCTATCTCTCTGGGAGGTGAGCAGCTTGCAACATTGTCAATCGCAGCCCCATAATAAACCAAATTTAAACATCACCCAAATCAATCCGTCTTCGTCACTCGCTCCATTGCAAGCCCTCCTCTGCCTTGTTCTCACCAGCCAGCCATGACACGGCATATTGTTCTTCATATATGTCCCTGTAGCTATTTCATAAGCCTGCAGTGCTCTCTACTAAGGTTAGAAACCTCCTGAAAATGGCTGTTTCTTTCAGACTGGGTCAGACTAGCTCAGTCTCTCTGCTGTTTCCATGTTAGGTGTATGAGTAGATGGCATTTTCCTGTCGTCAGAATCACTGTCCTGTATTTATAGATTAAGTACAAATGCAGTGTTTCTAAAGAAAATAATTTAATTTCAGATTCAGTATTTAACTACATCAGCATAAGTTAGCTTTATCCTTCATGCCTGAAGAATTAGATTCACTATACCTAAAATCTTTCTGAAGGATGTCATACACTGTGCCCCCACAGAAATCCATGGCCCACAGTGCCATGGAGTATTTGCTGGTTGTAGCTGATGTGAGTAGAAATAGTTTCTGTAGTTCTTCCATCTGGTGCCCACTCTTCAGCTTTATTTTTTTTTTTTTTTAAACTTGATATCTACTTTCTGCTCAATAAAAAAGTGATTGACAAGTAGTGATTGTGTATCTTCAGTACTTTCAAGGTTGCATAGCTTCATGATTTTTCTTTCCATTCCTTTTTCTGAAAAGACACACAAGCCTTACCAACATGTCCCAGTTACTAGAGGAAGCATGTGGAGGAAGAGAAGCAGATCCTTGTAAGACCAGTGTGGGTTTAGCTCTCCACCTGCAGATCAGGCAGGTAGAAGTTCAGCAGAGTACCTTCTCTCTGACACAGTCAAGGTGAAAGGAAAAATCCTGGTGAATCACCAGGGTACCAGGAGCCAGTTTTCACTACCTTTTCAAACAATTTGTTCGAGAAGCTGGAGGTCTCATGTGGTGCAGTCATTTGAAAGCCTTGTTATCTCAAGCTGTTTCATATATACTGAACATAAATATGGTGGCTGAGAGTGAGGGACTTATCTACTTAAAAAAATGCCAGATGCTGGCTGTAAGCAGATGCTGCGGGTAAACCAGCCTTTGTTCAGCAGAAAGGCAGCAAAAAGGTACATGTTCTGCCTCTTGCCTGGCTTTTCCTCTGGGCTTTTATATGATTTGACACAGAAACCCAAGTGAATTTTGTACAGAAAGAGTCACAATGGTGGCTCCATGTAACCAGCAGTAATTTTCAGAGAAGTAATCCAGCAAGCCTCCTGGTCCCTTTCATTTACTGTTTTCTGCTCTCCAGCGGGACTATCTCATAAACAGGGTGCGGGCTCCTGACAGCCACTGGAAGTGCTTCCCAGAACGGAATGGGAACTTTCCAAATGGACAAAGTGATTTATTACCCAAATAACTCAGAGGGGTGTGACTTAACAACTGTTATAATTGAAAAATGGAACTGAAGGCACAAAACTTGTTAGAACTCATTGGACCGAAGTTCTGATAGCACTTTGTTGCCAATAATGTTGGATTTTTCCTGGCTTTCTGTCTTATTGGCCACAGGATCACAGAATATCCCTGGGAAGGTAGAAGAGGATAAG
>WEIT01032759.1:930-26365 GCA_013389985.1 Dryoscopus gambensis | reverse complement strand
TCGGACAAAACAGAAGAATCTGGTAGAGCTACCTCTTTTTTCATCTGAATTAATAACACATTATCAGTTTGGTAAGAAAATATGAACTGTTATTATCAAGCTCCCAGATATACAATGAAACTTGGAAGCAACTGTAGCAGTAAATATTTGGTCCTGCATAGTCACAGTAAATACCAAATATCGAATACTGATTTTTTTTCAGCATTGTTTCACTTTATAAATACTTAATGAGTTATGCTATAAAACTGTAAAATACTTCTAAATTTGAACATCCTTTGAAAAATAAAAAAGAAGCTACCACAGCACAGGATAATCAGTAAGTCTATTCTCAAGAAAATACTCCCTCTTTCCTTAAAGAAAGACAAGAAGTTCCATAGCAAACAAAGGTAAAGGCCAAATTCTAATATCTCTTTGTTTTAAAAGTAACTGACACAAAATTTGACCCAGCTTATCAGCATTTCATGATTTTTGCCTGTTATTTTCTAAAAAACAGTCAGTAATTTTTTTTTTTTTTTGAGCGGTGGATTTTCACCTTTAGAAGCTCAGCTTGAGATAGTACAGGCCAAATTTTCACAAAGAATAAACAAAGCATGTGTAGATGCTCAGCACCCCTGTAAATGCAGGTCTACGGTATATGAACCAGTGCATCTGCATTAAGCAATTTCTTTTCAACAGCTGGTACAAAGTGATGGCAAGCTTTTGCTGGCCACCCTACCAGGCTGATAATACATCCACAGGAGAAAGAGCCCAGGGTAGCAGATGCCCGCAAAGCGAAGGGGAAGTTTGTCACCTGGGGAAAGCATGCAGAGATCAGAGGATACAAGTACTGCTGCAGAAACTCTGCTCCCGGCAGGCGTCTTAATTCCGCTTACAGAAGGTTCTCCCTGGCTCCAATGTTCTGAGGACCCACAGACTTGAATTTTTCACAGCCCTATTCCTTTTTCTTGGGAATCCTTACAGAATTATGGGGAATGGTATTATTAAGCATCCTTAGCTCTTACACATCCAATGTGTGTCCAGTGTCTCCCCTAGAAGAGATACTAGATGTGCACAGCAACCAACTTAAAGTCTCAGTATGAAAAGGGATGGTCTATACTAGATCTCCAGGACTCAAAAGGACAGACCAAAAATTTCAGAGCCACAGAAGCACGTCTGCAAAGATGCAATGCACAAATACCAGATCTGGTAGAGAAAGAAACTACACAAGGGAAGCAACATTACAAGCATGTTCTGACAGAGGTAAATATTTTTTTTCTTATTTAAAGTTATTTTAAAATATTAGACGTTTGTCTTAAGTACTTATTCCTGATTATTACATTGGTTTAGCCTGCTAAAAAGTAAAATAGACTAAAGTCCCTTTCCATAAATGAAAGAGATTAAAAAAATTGTGATGGCAAGTGAATCCCACTTTATCACTCTGCCTGGAATTTCTATTGCAGAAACACAAAAGTCTGATTTATTTTTAAAGCATTTTAAACACATACCAACATTACTTGGAAACAGGCCAGGTAAAAAAATTCCATCAGAACTGACACCCTACAAACATATGTTACCAGTAACCACTATTGAGCCTAAAGAAATAAATGAAATGCTATACCTTTGGCAATGCAACACTTGGCACTTTGTCAAAGATTCATAGCAGTAAGGTATATATCTACTTTAAATATACAGTAAGCTCAGCACTATGTATTAAACACATGCACTGTCCCTCCCCCACCTTAAGAGAAGTCTTTTGTCCACACAACTTCTAAAGTTATTTAAGGTCTTTTTTTAAAAACAAAACACTGTGCTACTTGTATTCCATAGCTGACAAAAAATCATGGCTATGAATTCTCAAGAAATCTAATCCTTGCAAGAACAAGCTTTACCTAACTGTTATTCAAAAAGTCTAGCTTAAAAAACAGGAGAGGAAGAATATCCAGAATAGGTGATCATACTTAGAGGGGAGAGAATACATTCTTGAAAATGTTACCTCTAGAAGTAGTGAGAAGTTTATTAAGGCTCTGGATATCTCTACCAATCACGGCCTGGAAGGATCGCCATCTTTAGCAGTCAATTAAATAAGAGGAAACAAATGCAAACTTAATATAAACAGGAGTGGTTTCTAGGGTTAAAAAGCTATCTACAATATCCATGTTAGTCGCATTTTTACCTACCCCATAAGACAACCTCAAACAAACAGCAATTCTCAAACAGCCAGCGATGTTTCTGTAAAACACTACAAAGCACACTTATGGAGTGTTTTACAGCAAGCACATGGGTAGACTTAAAATACCTCAAGATCTTCTGTACCTGGGGGTAATTTAGACTCATAGTTATTACCAGAGTGATTCAATGGGAAGAAAATAAATAATAATAATTATTATTAAATAATATATTATAGATAACAATATAAATTTTTATGTTATAATAATTTTTGTTATTGTTATAATATATAATGTTACAATATAATAACATGTATCTTTTGAAAATAAAGCTTTTACTCAGTTGCTAAAAATGTAAACTCACCAAAAGACAGAGTAAATTTTACCTCTCTTCACATGTACCTTTTGTGCTGACATTTGAATACTACATGTGGAATACAACCACATGTCCCATTTGCACCTTCCATTAGCAAACATGCTGAAAAAAAATTCCTATGCCACTGTTACAACATGTGGAGGCACGACAACTAAGATTTTATGGCAAAAGATACAGGCTCGCAGGACTTTAAGCATATTCAAGGGGGATTGCATGTGGACCAGTAGATGAAATCACATGCATCTGTGGTGCTGAGGAGAGGTGTTAATTTTAAAATCTGTTCACTAGCCTAAAGGTGCAAGGCGGGATGGCCTTTCTCTTGCTCAGCTTCTAACAGTAAATGATATCACCTTTTAGGAATTTTTTTCTGGTAATGAAAGCAGTGGTGGGCTGGGGGGAGAGAGTAAGGGACATCTGGATCCTCTTCTGGAATGACAATTAGGCAATGGTCCATATTAACAACAGGCGGCCAGTAAAATCACCTGGGCTCATGCATCAGATATAAAGTGATTACATTCAAATATTGATTTTACAGCAAGACTAGTCCCAGAGGTTATAATGGTTGTTGCTTGCTTCTAAGTGGACAGTTTTTGAGCACTGGAAGTGAACTCTGCAAGGAGCTATTACTTCTCAACAAATATTTCATGCACTTTTGGTGGTTAGCGCCATGGAGACTATCCCAACAATCAGTGTGTCTAAGGGATTAGAAGAAAATTATTAGGCCAAGGTATTTTGTTGTTGCTCACTTTTCCTATCTTTTATGTCAGAGTGACTTTGGACATTTTGTTAGGAGACTTAAAGTTCTCCAATTACTCTAATAAGGCCAGTGAGTCATACAGCTCTCATACTGCCTGAAGAAAGTGGGGTTTGGATAAGTGCTAATGATGTAAGGCTCGAGACAGGACAAGGTTACGGTGGTTCACCACAGCATGCAGGGATCTACACAGATACATTCTGGGGCCGGATGGACATACCTGCTTTGAGGCTTTTACCCTTGAAATGTATGGATATTTGGGGATATAGCACATCCAGAAGTCAGGCACAAACATGACTGCTTTTCGACATAGCTGTGTGTGCTTCTGTGTGGCAGTCACACTGCTGTTTATTTTCTTCCTCCAGAAAAAAAAGTTACCTGAATGCAGCCTTTCCCTAAATCTGTGACAAATCTGAGATGCCTTTGAAACATTTGTGTCTTTACAAACGCCTGTGACAACCTGTGGCAGCCAAAGCAGGTGCAGGTGCCCAAGCCTCCAAACAGCAACAGGCTGTGGCAGGACCAGGGTTTGGTGCAGAGCTTTCCTCCATCACCCAGCTGGGTCTCATCTGAGGGACCTACTCTACACTCAGCCCTAATGCCCTCAAATGAGCATCTTTGTGCACTTCCCCCAAGGGCTCCAGTAATGTTTTCTACTTACAGCCACTTGTGAAGACCACTGAAAAATGGCAGCTAATGCTGAAAGCAGCTGCCCACTTACTTAGCAAATTTTCCTGTAGATAGCACTTATGCTCTTGACACTGCAGCTGCTAATAGTTCCTATCTATGTAAATCTTTAAGAATTTCGTTAGATGAGGATTTCTAACACATCAAAATATGCTTCCTAGCACAACTTAAAAGTCTTTAACCCAGCTAGGCTGAGTTAAACCTGCAGAGAAAGCTTAGGTTTTAACTTGACCAGGTTCTAATATGCAAGTTTATAATTTTTTTTGTTTTAAAATATACTAGCTAACATGTTCTCATCAAAGCCATTAACTAAAATACTGGTATAGATACCAGTATATGCTGTCTCAGTTTCTGCCTCTCCCTCCTGACTGTGTCTAACGGCAGGTTCTAGGCAAGCTTTATAACTCTGAGCATCATGAGCTGGTGTCAGTGGAAGTCTCTTGACCACAGTATCGAACTGCTATAACAAAAAAGTTCTCCAGTTTTTGTGAGGTACCAACATCATCATGGTATCAGTCATACTCCCATAGAAAATCAGCTGAGTTGAGAAATTTGCAGAATTTACTTCATCATTTTGCTTTATGCAATTTTAAAAAATGGTTTTTTGTTCCAACAATTTGGGCTTAAAATATTATAAGGATGGGATAAGGAAAAAGTTCGTGTTTGTCCTTTTTAAAAAAAGAGAAAGTATTTACAGTTTAGAAACTCAGAACAGCAAGTTTATACTGGCAGTTACCTTTATTTTGAATATAATGCAAAATTGCAACCTTTTACTGTCTAATGACTATTACTGATTATTCCATAAAACACAGATAATTTTTTTAACTACTGTTTGTCTGTTAGGTACATTTGGATACCCACATAACTTGTGGTACCCATATATACATATATTAGACAGCTCATTTATTTACCCTAGCACACACCACTTTAATTTGAGCTAACACCATTGAAATAGATAAAGAATGTCCCTGACACTCAGATGAAAGATTTGACTGAAGCATCACAAAAACACGCTGAGCAATCAACACCAACACACAGTTAAAATAGATTCTTTTTGCATAGGAGGACATTGCTGCTGACATCTTAGGCCTAATATAACATGAAATTAGCAGAAAACATCAAGAAAAATCCACCTCCAGGGATGTCTTCTGTAACAGTGTGTGATCCCCTAGATATACTCCATTAACACAGACAAACTTTTAGAAAGTATAATATGGATTTGATGGAGGGACTAAGTGTCCTCTGTTAGATATTCTGATGCCTGTTGAAATATGCTAGTAAGTCTAGCAAAAATACAAATTGCCAAGATGACTTATTGATATGCAAACTTACCATTGTAATGGGCCTTCAAATACTATACATGCCTCTTGGCTACCTTTGACAATAAGATAGCATGTAATATCTCTTTTTCTTGACCTTTCTTGCTGAGTACTTTCAAAATCTTTCAGCTGCAGATCAGTACAGCAGGACTAAATCTCCTGACAATTGTTAGGTCTCTACTGGGAAGTCATGAAGATGAAACTGTCTTTTACTCTGTGGTATGGTCTTTCTCATTCAATACAACTGGGGAAATTATTAAAACATGAAATTTATTGTAAAAAATCCAGATAGTTTCTGGCTTTTACAGAAGTGTTACAGAATGATAAGGACACAAATCAGCTTCTCACTCTTAGTAGGTCTAAGGAAGGGCCAGACATGATGGCAAGCTTCTATCCTTAAGGGAAAAGGTCCATTTTATTTTCCTCTGAGCCACTTCGAGGCCAGAAAGTATCCCAAAGACAGAGAGACAGAACTATGAACGGAGTCATTTGCTTCCTCAATATTTCTCAAGGGAATTAATCCATAAAAAACAATTAGAAGTTTTAGGTTATTCCTGGCAAACCATGTGCAGCAACCCAGCACAACTTCTAATGCCGTAACAGAAACAAAGTTGCTATGTAGGATTTTTATTTACCTTTATATTGCTCAGGCTGTGTTTCAGCTCTCACAATATCCTCACTGATCCATGTTCTGACAACTGTATCAGTTTGGGTTGCACCTTACTCTCCAAAGGACATCAAAGTACTTGAAAGATTCATCACAGAAGAAAGTATTCTTTGTAAGAATATTCTTGTCAGAATATGGTCCTTGGATGATGACTCACTGGGCAGGAATGCGGTGCATTGCTATTATTCATTTACCATTTAATGATACAGACTTTTAAATTACAGCTCATACTAGAGTGTTCTAAATCCTCAGTGCGAAGAAATCTCAAATTAGCTGAAAATTATTTGAGACCTTCAAAGTGCCACGATAGTTAAAATCAGCAAAAGTAGAGAAAAGAGACATGCAGATAATAAAGCAATAAGACAGCCTGATTGAAAAATGTTTTAGGAATGGTGATGTCAAAATAAACTTTTTTTTAAAAATCACATCTATATGGGCATACAATATAAATCTAATTGGGTCAAGTATTTTAATTGCAATTTACATTTCTAGTATTAATACCAAAAGAAGACTATTTCATAAATCTATTTTTGCCAGTTTTTCATATTTCATCTTTCATTTTGATCTGATTCCTTAATACTGCATCATTCATTTGTAGTGGTTGAGATATCCTACTTGTTTATAACTGCAGAATATTTAATCTTTATAAATACTCTCTCTCTCTCTCTTTTCAAATTCTGTACTTTGAATATATACTGAAGATTCAGGAAAAGCTTAGAATGAACAGATCAAAACTGATCTGTGGTACAGTAACCAATTGATTTCTGTTAATGCAATTCTATTCACTGATTTTTGAAAATAAACATTCAATGACTTTTTCCCCATTATCAGTGTTTGACATGACACTCAAGGATACATTTAAATCAGACACATAGAACTCTTGGACTGATGTAAGAGTGTTAGGTTAAACTCATTTTTTTAAAAAATTATATTTTAATCCCTAAAGGATAAACATTTATCCTCTAAGATACAGGGATAAAGATTTTAATGGCATCTTGCTTTGGGATTCAAAATAAATAAGGCAAAGATGAGTTTCCATCTTCTTAAAACTAAATTACAGAGATTAAAATATATAAACACAAAATGAAGGTATTCCATTTGCATATTATATTTTGCTCTTAAAGTTGATATTGAAGATTAAGGGTCAGCATTTAATCCTCACTATCCTAATCCCTAAAATTACAAAGACAGGCATAAGTGCATGTCTGCTCCACTAAATTACCTTGAAAGAAAGCAAATTCCGGATGAAAAGGGAAGCATATTTATATTATGGTGATTTAAAATCTGTCGCCTAAACACATCTTCTCCCCTCTATCCATTGACCTAAATTGCACACTAAAAGCTTGGTTGTCTGCAAATGGGCAGCTAACACTTTGAGACAATCCAGAGATTCTTCACTTACGCACAATCATGCCAACTATTTTTCTGACTACAATAAACACTGTCTTGTTCATATTTTGCAGAAACAAGAGTCAGGTTACAAACCAGAAGAGTTTCTCTACTTTTCCCAGCCTGATTCCTAGCTACAGATAATTCTATAAATTTAAGATTCTGACAGAAAAATGTATTAATGAAAATTAGTAGGTCAAGCATGCTCTGACTTAAACTCTAAGGGAACTCTAAGGGGAATTACACCCCAGTGAATACTGTACCTCAGACGAAGCAGAATTATAACATAAAATAACCCTGGTCTCTAGAAGAAAAAGTACTCATTCTACTCTATTCATTTCTTTCTCTAAAATATTAGCTTTTTCCATCGGTTACATGGAGCAACTGAAATTAATGATGGAGCTCTCACTGACTTGAATAGGACAAGGACATCAACCCTCACTGTCTGTTCTTTTGCCTTACCAATATTAAATTGCAATGGAGAAAAAACCCATACAGATCAACCACCAAAAATACCAGGACATAAAAGGCTAGAAGCAAACTGAAGCTCATAGGACTGCATTTGGTATTTTACATTCAGCATTTATCTACTTCTTAATATTGCAAGTTGATAGAAGTGCTACACCGTGTACTGAGGTAAAATATCTATGCTGCGCTCAGCCCTTTGGATTTGCCATGAGAATTGTCTATGTCTGTACCAAGACGTTCTAGTATTTATTTTTGAAGAATTCCTTTGCAGTTTCAGCCATCTAGAAGAGAACTATTTTATCAGGATTATCAAAATGAGCAGCTCTGTAATTATAATCATAAAGAGGGCACTACTTTCCTTCTTTTGAAGTTTATTTAACATAATTTTATACTCTGAAGGGAAGACAAAATCCCTGTAAAAAACCTATTAGCAAATAAGGATTTTTACCTGTAAGGGTATTTCTATTACTGGCCATAAGGTTTCTCTCTACTTATCAGAATGTCTGGAGCTACAATGCTATCTCTATGTTTAAGAAGACTGAAAAAGATCTCACGCCTAGTAACTGAATTTGTTTTTCTAACTCTGCACATTCCTCCTTTAAAAGTATATTTTAGAATTATCCTAAAACAGTTTTGCCACTAATTTTCATCTTCTGTAGATATAAAAAACCTCGACAAAACAAAACCCCTTATTAAGAGGCTCAATCACCTCAAGAAGGAAAAAAAACTCCACACAACAAATGCTGCTGCAATTTTCAGTATTTCAGAGCCAAACCCCTGCTGCTTGGTCATGATAGTTATAAAAGCACACTAATGAAAGCAGCAAAATTTATAATTAATTTTAATTCTGATAAAATCATACCGCTCTAATCAACTGCCTATCAAATGTCGGTGCAAATTACACTAACAAAAATAATTATTACGACAGGTTGGCAGAATAAAATTTTCCATATACTCCATCTGCATAGAGAATGCCTGTTTGGGAATTGCTTTTAATGAACAACAAATTACAATTACCAAACTAAATGAACCATCTGCCTTTTTTGTTTGTTTTCGTAGTCTCACTGGTACAGGGTGCACTGTCAGCTTAATTGCCATTCAAAATGGCAGACTGACCTATCACCAGACTTTCAAGTCCACAACATTTTAACTGAAAAGCCATAGCAGATGTTTTTAATTTTATGAAGAGGTCAGGTATGTTTTACAAATATATTCTAAATATAAAAGGCCAGTGTTTAAATAATAATAATAAGGTACATGTCTATTTCAGACTGGAGGGCTTGTATGACTAAGTATCTCTAAACCCTAAATTAGCACATGAAGTATTCATGGACCAATACTAATAGGAACAAGTCTTGATGTGCTTTATCAACAATTTTATTCAAGAAAATGTTCTGTCTCTAGTCTTTAATAACTGACCACTGTTTTTCAAAGGGGCATACATGAGGACTTGTAGTAATGACATCTATTAATAAACTTTTGCCAAGCATATTTAAAGTGCTTTGTGGATATGTCATCTGGCATTTGCATTACCAAAAAAAACTGAAAGGAAAACCAGTGTCTTATTTGCACATGTCTTAAAACAGTTGAGCTTTCCTTGCTAAGTTTTTGGGGACCACAAAAGTTGGAAGATAAACTCTTAATCACAATCACTGAGGGGAAAAGAAGCTGACCTGGACACGCACTTAAAAAAAGAACATACTCCTACTGCATAATATAGGAGGGATGGCTGAGGAGTGACTTTTTATTTCATTATATTATTACTTATATAGTGGTTACATCAGCCCTATTTTCTAAAAGCCTGGCTCATTGCCTATTATTAAAAAAAATAAAATATTTCTGAAATTAACACTTTTCTATTGAAGGGGCTGAACTGCAAGCCTTTGAGACAAAAGCTTCCTCTTTGTCTGAACTACTAAAATCTTTCAAGCAAAACCTAAAAGTTCCACTGCTACAGAAAAGAAAAAAATAAAGAAGAAAAGGAAAAAACCCCACAGAACAGAATAAAAAACCAAAAAAACCGAAACAAAACAAAGCAACCAAACTCTAAGATTGTGTCAGGATCCAGTGAATCTATCATTTCTCTGAGACTGTCTCCAAATGCCACTGTGATATGTCAGGTTTGAATCCCCAATTCAAAGGACAGTTGTAAAAAGGGGAGAGTTAGGAAGATGTTTGTTTGTTCCCAATAGCTGTGGTTTAGATCTTAAGGGAAGTGATCGGTAAATGTAAATGCTCTTTTATGTTCTGTTTTTAATGTTATTTATATGTTATTTTTAATTTATTCTAGGCTATTGTGACAATGTATAAGGCAAAGGGAAAAAAGTGATTAAGAGAACGGACATCTCACTTCTAAGTATGTTAAATCATTTAATGAACCATATATACAGATGGATGCCAAGTAAAATCAACTTCTATTTTCAG
This sequence comes from Dryoscopus gambensis, assembly GCA_013389985.1. Lineage (NCBI taxonomy): Eukaryota > Metazoa > Chordata > Aves > Passeriformes > Malaconotidae > Dryoscopus > Dryoscopus gambensis. Next base: position 16,137 of record WEIT01032759.1, on the reverse strand, counting down.
ATCTCCATGAAGCTGGATAAGTGAAGGTGGCTTAAAATCATTCTGTTTTAGGTCAATGTTATTTATCATTGTCCATACTTGGAGCTACTGTACATTGCTTCAAAATAATAGATTTAGCTGGTCTGCATGCCAGTGCCCACTCACATACCCATGTCTGACTTGGGGATTAAAATAATCCTTATCCCCTTCCCCTTCTACACACCTCTGGTTAAGACTAGAAATAACAAAGAAAAATTTGATTCCTCTACTAGAATATTTGATTTTAAAAGGTGCATTACAGTGATTATATTACAAGGTTATTACAATTAATATTTACAATTACTAACTTGTAATACCAGTATTACTAACTACAGTTCTTTGTGGAGATATGTGAGGAAGATATGTTAAAAACCTATTAAATGTTAGTTCATTCACTGAACAGTATTAATAAAACTGCTCCATTCTCATTTTCACTTTGCAGTAGTCTTGTTTCTCTTGCTACTTGGACTTTATTTGAAGAAGCTTTTATTTGAAAGCCTTTGACTGACTTTCACATCAGTTCACCTTCCAGGGTCTGCATAGTATTGTTTGGGGTAACTTTTTTTCCTCTGTAATTCTCACCAGCACAGCCTGGATGTCTGGAAAAAATTACATCTCAATTTTCCCTTTGAGGTCTTTCCCCAAATAATCAATGTATTTTCTTTCTTTCTACCAGAAGAAGCTTTCCTCTTCTTTTGGGTCAAGCAAAACCTTTCCCTCCTACAGCTTTTCTTCAAGTCCCACTGACATACTAAAGTCTGAGAATTCTAAAATACATTATTAATACTCTGCAGTGAAAGAGAAAACAGGGAAATGTGAAAAATACCATGCTCAACAACATGCCTCTCCCTAAAGAAGACTGATCCCTCTATTGCAATTCAAATCTGCTCTCTCATACTCTGCCTATACTACAGAAACCACTGGTCCTTCCTAGCAGAGAGGCCAAGTGCATGCCCTGCCGTCTCCCAGCTCTGTGTCAGGACAAATTCCTGCAGTGCACTATGCTACCTCTGCTTCCCCTATTCCCTTTAAGACCTGGCTTCCACACACAGATTGACCAGCCACGGCTGGAGAGTTGCTGTGTCAAGATCCAGACAGCTATCTGCACACAGCCCACAGCCTCCGTAGGCCTGGATTGTTTATTCTGATAATAATGTTCACAACACTGGAGTTTGTCTTCCTAATCCTTGCTCGGAGCAGAGTGTACAGAACAATTAATAACAGCCAGCACACGGAGTTAACATGTTACCGTGATGCCGACAAAACTGCAGTGAAAAACAGTAACCTGAGTCAAGCCCTATCTCACATGGTGCCATGTGGATTCTGCAGAACCAGTTGTCACAGGAGCCAGGCTGCAGATGCTTCATCCTCTTCCAAAAGGTGAAATAAAACTGTGCTTCCTAGGAACATGGAGAGATCTAGTGTGGTACTGAACCATAATTGGTCTTAGAATGATCCAAGTGTTTCCAATAGTCATCTAAATTTTAAAAAATACATTCAAAGCCTGTACCTTTACATGCTGTATTGAGGCTATCAAATGATCTATGGAGTAATGCTGATGAATTATTACTCAAATGCAAATCACAGTCTGTGAATGCTCATCCGAAGGCAAACTTTTTGTCATGTTCTTTGAGCAGAAACAAATTAATTAGTTGTCAAATGGCCCTTTCTGTCTATTGTTTGTACTTCCAAATTAAATAAATGAAACACTAATTATGACACAGACACTCCTCTCCCACGCTGAGTGATAAGCTGACAAAGAAAAACAAAATAACCCAGACATGCAGATTCAGTTGTTTACTGTAGGAGTAGTACCTTGCCTTAGTGAGACTAAAATTGCAAACAGAAAGGCATCTTATTTACATTTGAAACACTCAGTTCTCGTATTTATTTTTGAAGTGTAATGTCATCCTCTGAGAACAGTCACTGAGAGAGACAGAGAGATGGAAACGCGGGAGCAACACTATGAATCATACCCTTGGCCTAGGTACTCTGACATGCTCTCTGTGCAAATAGCTAATGTCAGATCCACAAAAAGCAGGGTACAAACACCAGCCCTTAGAGAGCCTAAATGAATGTGCAGTGTGACGAGGATCCTTGCCTGACCCTGGAAGACGGTCTGTTTATATCCTGACTTTAGCAATAATAATAGAGAACTAAACATTCTCGTATCTTTTTGTTTTAGCCCACATAATCAGAAACATCATTAATGTTCATCCCCTTATCCTTCTTAAAAATCCTGATAAACTTTTTATCCGGATAACCCCCCACTGCAGCAGTGAACTTCACAGGCTGATTATTTACTGCAGAAAACAAGAGTAGCTCTGAGTTTCACTGAATGCCACCTCCAGCTCCTACTACAGTGTCAAGTAAAGGGAACACATGGCTGGGTTTCACTCTCTCCTTCATCATTTTATATACAGCCCTAAGCCATACCACCTTGTGCTGTGATCCCTTCAGATCTCGCAGGCTAAAGCAGGGTCAGTACTTGGAGGGGAGATCTCCAAGGAAAACACCAGTGCTACAAAAAAGAGTTTTGGTAATTCATTGATGGTGCTCTCTGTCTAAATTAGTAATGAGTCAGTGCCCTAGCTTGGTGTTTAACAGCACTGTCCGGTTAGGAAATGTTTTCTTTCGTTGAAACAAAGAACAGATTTCACAACTGCTTGTACTTAATAAAGTTATTAAGTACGTGGCACATTTTTTTTCAAAGGAGGAAGAGTGTTAAGACAAATGTCTTGGCCAAATTTCAACTTATAATTATGTTTTGCCTACCTACAGCCAATTCCTTGTGCAGTTTCACTTTTTTTTCACCTGCCTTGAAAATACTTGCAGTGCAATGCTGCTGCACACAGTTAAACATGAGCCTTCTTCCATTCTGCCAGTATGTACATGAAGATGGCCCTATATGCACTTAGGCTAACACAAAATGAAGGAGCACTGAATTTAATTAACATTGTTAAAACATTTTGAAAGTCTCTGAATAAAGGCTTTACAGAAGTGTAAAGTATTACCATGGTTTCTAAGGTCTATTTATTTAGACTTAATAAGATTCCCTTCACACATGCACACACATACGCGCACGCGCACTATCTTTTTTTGCTTTGCTAAGTAAATGCACATTAATAAATAGTAGTGTTATCCAAGCCATCAAAAGTTATTTTCACCTAGAAACAAACTTTCCCAACATGGCCAGCCTTTATTCCCTTTACCCTGTAAGCAAAATTTGCTAATTGGTGGAGTAATTGAAAATTGCAAATTTTGATCAAGAATATGATAAAGCAGATTCTTCATTTGCCCACAACACTCTGAAAACACAAGATTTCACTGTCTTTTGAGATTTAGCCCAGGGCACTGTTAGCTGATCTGAATTATGTACATGAAGTGAGGTTTTTAGAGAGAATTGGGGTCTGACTCATTTCAGTCTTTATAGGTTGAAACAGAGTGGAACTGCAACTAGAAGCAAGTTGAGAGAGCTGGAATAGAACTGAAACTGCAGCTGCAAAATACGTGCTGTCAGAAAAACCAGCTAATGGATAGACAGCAATATTCCTGGCAGCTCAAATCTCACCAAACTTTACAGGTTTACCTCTCTTTACTTAGCAAATCTGAAGGTGGCAACGTGTGGGCCACTAAGTTCTGCAAGTTCTGCATTTAGAATTAAAGCATCAGATGGAGAGCTGGAAAATACTGGATATATTCATCTGAAATTCTTGAATTAGTTCCTTCCATGCCCCACCTCTTGGCTATTTGCTTACCATGAATTTCTCCATACTAAATCTGCCGACCTAAGCATGGAATTTGTTTCAGAAACAGCTATGTTTAAATACATACTGCAGAATATCCAGGGAAAGCACATTCTGAATGTGTAAACTGAGAATTCACGAAACAGCCCATTTCTCGAGGTACATTTGCAATCAATCAGGGAACAGAAATATACCAGGTGTCAAACCAAAATTAACCAACAAAGCACAAAAGTTTAAATGTATTAAATTTTCCAACTGGACTGTAGGTTGTAGCAGCAGCAGGACTGAGCACAGTTTTTGGAAGATATTTCTAAGACAAAAGAACTTCAGAGAAGCCAATTTGAAAGAGAAGCATCATCTATCCACGTAGCAACCAGCCATATATATACATAGAAATTACAGAGGGATGCTTATCACTCCTTGGGTTACCTCAATAGCCAAAAGCAGAATCAGCAAGGCTTATGAGCATGGGACAGCTTTGTGGTGCTGCCTTGGCCATTCCTACCGGATGTGCATCGCACCACTGTGACCTCAGTTTACAACACAGCTGCTATATCCAAACCCCAAGGCTGGCAAAATATGGAGTCAAACAATTGATTTCGCCATCCAAGTTTAATGAAGTTGTTGTGCAGATGAAAATCATCTGCATCATGGAGACACCCACGCTTCAAGCATAGATGATTCTCCCATAATGGCCTTAGGCATATGTTAATCAAGAATGGTGACAGACTAGAACTCAGCAATACTCCAAGTGGGACCACGTGAGTGAACCACTGGGCTGATGAACAACCACCCCAAACAGCCCCCACTCCCAAGTTCTCCTGCAAAAAAAAGAATGGAATCACTCAGGAGTAACTTTATTTATTGCTCTCATGGCCTTCAGCTATTCATCAATACCACTTTGTCATCAGATGTATCAAGAGCATCCAACAGATCTACAATAATAGGCATGTATTAATAGTGTCTAAGGGGTAAAGAAATGCCCTGATGCCTCTGTCATCAAGTGCAGCTAGTAGCACTGATTCTGCCTGTCATCTTGCCTTTAAATATAGCAATTCCACATGCAGGTGTATTGAAGTAGCAGTAGTTTCACCAATTGATGCCTGAATGTGCATATTCAGTCAGTCCAAATTTGACTCTATCTTCTGCCAAGAAGGTGAGAGTAGGTTAGAGCTCCCAAGTCAAACTCTCCACAATTTTTCATTGTAATTGGCTTCAAATATTCTAAAACATATACATATACATATATTCATTTCAATAATCAGTACAATTAGTTGTGCACATAAATATTTAGTGAGTCTTTGAATTAAAGGTTCAACAGTTTAGGAGATTGGTAATAGGAAACAATATTTCTTTCATTGGTAGGTTTTAGGATCCTGAAAATGAAAGAGAGAAAAGATCTGTTCCTTCTTATTGCTTGTATAGAGTTATTCCCTGTAGTGATTTGACCAGATTAAAAATCAGCATTTAAATAGAAGTCACCAGTTCAAAAGAGTAGTCCAAATCTGGAGTGATTACAATGCTTTTGCCCACCAACTGTCTTATGTTCCATCAGAAATGTTCTGGCACTCTTACTCTGTTTTTAGATTAGGGCGTAAGTCATCCTAAATCAGTACTGCCTGTATCAGGATTGTTGCTGTAATCAAATAAGCCTGGAAATGGTAGCTCAGGTATCAGTGCCCCTCCTCTTCACCACAGGACCATGCTGGCATTCAGGTCATTATGCTGGGAGATTCTGCACTGATGCTCTGTAGTTAGCAGGTATGACTTGTCTGCCCTTTCAGTGCAACCTTGAGAACTAAAATTTATTCAAACAATTTTTAAAAATCAATGCACAAATTGAGACCAACCTGTTTAATGATACTGTTGAACTGCAAAAGGCATCTGAACATCAGAATTAAAATAAACTCTGAGGATTTATGCTAAAGGAGCTAAATTCATTTCAATGTGAATTTGACACTTAGATCACCAAGCAAAAGTGAATTCTTTAAAACACATAAATAAGCTTTGATATGCATCTACCACTGTTTATTATAATGTTTTATTATTTATAGCAGCATAAACCACACAAGTTCCCAAAGGGTTAATACAACTAGATGACTGAAATTCATGAGCATAATCCTAAACAAGTGAGTTGAAGTTCTATCAGGTCTATTTCATAGCATCAGGGATTACTGCTAGCAGTCTAATCCTACTGAGCCTAAGGGAGGTACGTTGTATTGTATTTGAAATCCTGGCCAGGAAAGAACGGAAGGTTAAATGGGTGCCTTGCTCTGTAATCAAATATCACAGGCACTACTTATCTATTCAATGAACAACTAACGTAGAAAATCAATTAGGAAACAAATAGCTTCTTCTTTTGATTTTTTTTTACCTAACGAAAAGAGAGAGTGAAGAGTAAATGTTTTTATAATACATGTTTAATGAAACTATATCATGTTATAAAATAATCTATACATAGACCGGCAAACATTAGCTAGAAGGTACAAAACACCCCATAGCAACTGCTGGTGTTTTAATGCTATTTCTTTAAGCACCAGGGCTATTTTCAAGGCTAGCGTGTATTCAAACTCTGGCAATTGAGTGTCTTCTGAGCATATAAGGCAGCACACAGAAACTGCTCATACAAAAAAAATAACTGACTGCAGANTTGTAACTGAACATCTTAAATTATGTATCAGCTGTGAAGAGCATTTCTTCAGCTGTGCATCATCTTTTGTTCACTTGGTTAAAATCCCAGGAGTACTGAAAAAGGCTGAAGCTCCTGCTGGTCTTTGTTCCCAGCAGGGAGAACTCCCTTTTGGTGGTCTTGAGGTTAACACCCTACCCGCCTCCCCCCCCATACCTGTCATTCTGAATAGACTTCACAGTCTGTGCACACAGACAAACAGCCTGACCTGGCCAGCTAGCTTGACCCCTGGGCAGGAAGAAGATCACATCTGGTTATTAATATTGGGACATTAAAAAAATGTAATCTTCCAGGTAGTTGAAGAAGCAGGCTGGCAATTATACAGTATGTACTGGATGTCATTCAGGGAGCATGTTAGCCTGATATTATGTCCGAGAACACTAAAACGTTCATTTTGCTCTGATGAGGGGTTTCAAATACACTCTCCCTCTGTATCTCTGAAAGCTGGTAAGAGAAGTTTGCCCAAAGCACTTAAGTCTTCAGATTATCTGTTCTTACACTTCCCAATTTTTAGTCCATTTTACACAGTTTTATAATGTAAAACATTTGTAGCTGAAAATTGATGTAACTAGAAAAAATCCCACATGATTTTATAGTAGAGAAAGGCAACTAATAAAGGGAACAATACCTCTCAACATTACAATTCTGAAAAACATGTCCCCATGACATTCTCTGAGTATTTTACCACTATCCAGATTTTTTTAGTTCGTTCATTCTAGGCATCTGCATAGTAGACAGTTTAAACACAGTTTATGTAATTGGCTAAAATATACAGAAACACATTTGTACATGCTTGTGATATATATTATACACAGACGTATTTATACAAAGCTTTATATAGCACAGATTTAAGTGTCATGTGCAAAATCTCAGTTCCACCAAGTTCAGCGGAAAATTTACCATTTGCTGGAGTTGGGACAAAAATTAACCCTACCTAAACAACAACACAGTCTCATCAGGATATGTACTGTGAATATCAAAGCCCTGGTTTGACCCCTTTACATAGCCAGATAATTATTTATATGTGGCCCCAGTGGTTATACTTAAAAAAGAATGAAAGACCATGGTCTGGAACTATTATATGTTGTGTTTTTTATCCCAGCCTTACTGATGCCACATGGAAGATTTTGTATTGTCAATATGAACCCAGCATGGGTCCAGCATCCCTCACTCTGAAGGACACTCTGACTGCCCAAGGCACACTTCTACATCTGTCATGTGAAAGGTAGAGGAGCAGAGTCTCCAGAGAAGTCTCAAGTGAGTCCTAGATGATGGTGTCAACAAAATCTCCATGCTTGAAACAAGACCTAAAATTGTCTCCAAGAGTAATTATTGTTAATGCTCCCGGCCCAGTTAGCTTAAATCCACTGTCATTAGTTTGGTTTTGCTGCAAACCACCACCAAGACTTTTTCCTTGCTTTCAAATGAAAAAATTTCCTTTTAAATTATATTGGGCCAACATCGAGGATGGGCCTTTTACCAATGATGCGTTAATCTTGTGATCTGTGAGTCTGAAAAAGGAGCTTCATAGCATTGGATGTGGGAAGTTTCCAGCTTTTTAGCAGAATGCTGGCACTTGTTTTTAGCTCTGATAGGCCTTGAGAAGTCAGACCTTCAAACTGAAATGCTATTATGTATGGAAAAGCTATTATAGGAAAAATGTAAGATGTTTCTAAAATATATTAGTCACAAAGTCACAGCAGTGTTTTCCCCCCTTAATTTTACTGGGGCTTGGCTCGGTACATGCAACCATATGAAAAAAAGAGTATTGATACAGTTAGAGAGCACCCTACAAATTTCTAACATATTTTTCGTAATGGAAAATATGCAGGAGGTTTAAAGTGCATGATAGCTTCCTGTGGGATAGTCAGCATACCTTTTTTCTCTCTTTACTCCTTAAAACGACACAGCCAACTCAAGCTCAAGACAATAAAACTTTTATCCCACTCATCCCAGATAATTAGAAATGCGTATCTGACAATGTACATAAACACTCACATGCATACCAAGAGAAAGTGGAAAAGAAGGTTATTGGCAGAAAAGAAGGGTCTTATATTGGTAAGAGTGAAATTGGGCTTAGTGCTGCAGAAATCCAGGTGCAAGTGGCACTGTGAAAAACAGACGCGTAGAGATGTTGGTAGAGCGGGAAGAAGAATGTGGTGAGGTGGTAAACAATGGCTGTGTGTGCAACTGAGGTTGCAAAGAGTAAACCACAAGGCAAGGATGACACTATGCACACTCCTGAGGGAGCTGGCATTTTGGAGTGAAATTCCAAGCTTCAGGCAAGAGAGGAAATGTTTCTGACAGGTTGGGGCCTTTTAGGGTGGAGGCTTTCTGGTTTTAAATAGTAGCTGCTTTAAAAATGCTCACAAATGTGGAATAATTTAGGAGGAGAAATGGGCTATAAATGAGGTGTCCTAGTGTACATGCTCCCCCACAAAGTATGTTATGGTTATCAGTACCTAGTAACCTGGTTTGATCTGTAAAAGATATTTAGGAGGTGAATTTCATTAGATCAACTCACACTGTATAAAACAGGGAGACTGCTTCCATGAGAGGGAAAACACTCCCAAATTCAAATTCACTCCTCTTTTACACATCCTCAAGGCAGAGCAGTCTCTCTGACTCTGCCTTTGTGACTAGCCTTTTATCTAGAGCACCAGAAAAAAATGGAAAAGCCCTAGAAATAAACTTTGGGAGAAAACCAGAAACAGTAACCATTAATTTCAGCAAGAAATTACCCAAATAACAGGACTTTTTGAACTGGATAATTTCTTACAGTAGTGACAAACCACAGTAGTCAAACCACAGGAGAGCCATGTCCCAGTCAATTGACAGAGTTAAGAAACACTGTCTTTTTGGAAAACTTCTCTATCCTTGGAGTAACACTACTGAGATCAGCAATACTACAACAAAGATGGATTTGGCCTACATTCTTCCCATCTCTTTCCTCTCATCACCATTTTAATAGGAAACAAACAATGTTTTTAAAGCTTCAAACAAATTCAACAGAGGATAAAAACCAGCAAAACCTCTGTATTTTTCCCGAATCTTTGCAAATATTTAGACTTTTGCTTAACAGTATGACCTATGTCATACTAAAGAAACTTCACAGACTCTGCTCATGCCACTGGCAGCTGAGAATCTTATCTTCGTGGCACAGTGAGGAAATAATCCTCACCAAAAACTAAATGCTGGATGAAAAGTTGGGGAATGGGATGTGTGAATGAGAGCCTCGTGTATGTTTTAGCACTGAAAAAGAACAACACATGCTTGGAAAGAACTGTGGTAGTTCATCAAGCCCAGAACACACTGACACAGGCCCAGGAAGGCTCCCTGCAAGGTGAGCGCAAGAAAAATGAAACCTACCTGAGCAGGGGATCAAAACATGGGACTGAAGTCAGACCCTACAGCTTGTGGCAGCAGCCACTGTCTTTCTGTGTTTCTGCAGTCACCAGCATCCCCCTGAGCCAGCTCTGCCTGGCAGCTCCCCATGTCTCACTGTGCAGCAGGCATTTCACTCTCATCACAGACACATTTACATGTACTCTAGCTACTGCCCTTCCCAGTCCTTCTCCTGACACATCTCCTGCGTGGCGTGTGGTGGGAAGGACAGGGCACACACATCTGGCTCCCTGCCAGCCGGGGACTCCCTGACACAGACAGAATAACTCTGCCCTCCCCCCCTGCAGGGAACTTGCATCAGATCTCCAGTTTCTTTTTGCCCCATTAATGGCAGAAAGGGAGCTGACCGAAAATTAGAGGGCTGTCCTGTGACTGTGTGTTTGTCATACATTTCCTTGCTTCAAGTTTTCTCCAATGACTAATAGCCTCTTTAAGAGTTTCAAACAAAGTAAGCTATTCTAAGATGGAAATTGCTGGACATACTGACAATCATTTAGAAGTGTTTTTTTTTTTATGGGGGCATAGGAAATAAAAAAGGAAAAAAAACTCTCAACGTTTACATACTTCAACTTTTCCAAAAAAGGGAGGGGGAAGAATGTAAAGCAATTCAAACCTAATTCTGTGAATAAATATATTCAGTGATCTGCTGCCAAGATAAGTGCCTCTTTTGCTTTAACTAATTAGCACTATTACAGGGTTCAGTAGTGACATTTCAGCAGTAATTGATCCTCTGATGCAATTTTTGTGTATTTCAAACTAGCCAATACATCCAGCCAAGAAGACTGTGCAATGATGGAGGCTGGCAGTCAGCACAGAGGCAATGGTCACTCATGAGCATGACCTTGGATCCTGGGATGCTAAACACATGCTGCCAAGAGGAGCCACTAGGACTCAGTATTCTGGAAAATCAGACCCCTAATCCCTCTACTTTTAGCACTTTCTACTGGCAAGTAGTACAGCTAATTTAAATTCAGGTAGCGAGTGTCCTAAAGTTGTGTTTGTATATACTCACACAGAGAAACTGTACTTCCTGGCTTGCTCTGAAATTAGTATTTCATTTCAAATTTTGTGCTGACTTGGTGGGGAGGAAATTTGGCATCATATTTTCACATTACTTCACACTACATACAGGGTAACATAGTTACTGTATGTTTCTTTCTCATCTAAACCCTAATGTGAAAGGTTTTAATGTCAAGCGGCATGAAGGCCAGAACAATCTAAAAGTCAACATAGCTCCCACAGTATGAGTTCAACCACAACAGACATCCCATCTGTATTTCATGGTATACCTTAATAACAATCAATAATACATTAAAGTTAGCACTGAACAGTATGAAAAGAGCACACTACAAAGAGTCAATTGCAGTTATGCCTCAGCCTTGTAGTCCACATGCAGAAATAGCATCTTCTATTTTGCATCAGTAAATAAATATCTGGGGTAAATATTTGCAGATAGACGGTTAATTAGCTATTTCTGTTCTTCATGCTCAGCAAATGGTTAACTGCCAACAGACATTTGCACCCCAAGCCACTAGGTTTAGCAATGCACGTGGGAAAACAAACAGAAGCAGCTATCTGAAGAGACAGGCAATGTGACATGGGCGCAAGGAGATGCATCTTTCTCTCACTCTCCTAATATTAGAGGGAAATTAATTACTCCATGGGTTAATTCAGAGCTGGAGTTTTTTCCACTCAGCTGGCTATGCCAAAGGAGCCTAACCATTTAATTTAGGCCCTTAAAAGTGGGGCAAAAAGCTCTTGGATTAAAAACTGACAGAGACAGAAAACAAGCTACATGAACTAATGGGGCATTTAACAGAAAAAAATTACCCCTGAGTCTTTCACCAGCAAACTAGGACTGATCTTACAGAATTCATAAATGAATTCATGACAGTCAAGACCAGCCAAAGAACTGTGAGAAATGCCAGATAGTTTTAAAGTTAGCTGAGCATGCAGCAGAATTGGAGTATTGACAGATAAATCCAAGAAAATGTATATTAGAAGGAATACTTTGAACCAGTCAAACATGTTACTACTGTCTAAGTTAAATGTAACCACTCTAGGACACGTCAGCATCAGTTTGAAGGGGGGGCATGGGAAGAAGCATGTAATGAAAGGCAACATATTTGCAGCACAGAATGCAATAGGATTTGTTTAAAGCAGATTATATTTTTGGATGCACCAGGCATGGGACAGTAAGATCATACAGTTCCACTGAGAACAGTGCGTTCAGTTCTGAAATATCTGTGTATCTCCAGAAAAATTTAACGGCAGTAGAAGGAGTTCAGAGATCAGTGATGGGATTAGCAGAAATGTGGAAAAACTTCCACTAAAAGAAACACTGAATGGAATGAGATTTTTTGTGTAAATAAAAGAGAGGCATGATAAAAAGACCATAAAGTAATCATAAAGATTATTGTGAAGTTATAAAGATTATGTAAAACATCGTAAAGCAAGTAAGAACACACGATCTTTTTAATTCTATTAACCAGATGAATAAAAACAAACAAAACTTAATAAATTAATGACAGAAAATGTTAAAAGCCAAAAAACATATTTATATGCAGGTTAAATTAACCCGTGGAACCCCTTCCCACTGCATGTGATTGAGCCAAAAGTTCACTTTATAAACTGATTTGATGTTTGTGTACCTATAAGGCTACCCAAAGGCAACTTTTTGGGGAAAAAATATACTTGTATTCATATGATGTTAATTCACTGTGAAATACAAAGGACATATGAAAAGAACAAGAATTTTCCTGTATAAGCAACATTATTCTATATTCGCACATGAATTTTTTTTTTGGTCTGCTCTGCTCTGAGAAGCAATTGTTGTTAGGCAGTCTGCAGCAAAGAGATTAGATAAGGTGGACTAATGGTATAATTTGCTGTGATAGGACAACGATTGCATACTTGGCCTATTAATGTGTTGTTGCTTTTAAAATAACATTCTCTTCTGTTACAGACAGCCACTGCAAGAAATGTACTTAACTAACTTTATTTGCAATGGAGCATTTTTCATTAGGACAGGTTGGAATGATATCTCATGATTAAGTGACTCAGAAAGAGCTCCAAAGAAAAAAGAAATATTCTTTGCACCCAGACAAAATCCTGATAATTTCAGCCCTATAAGTGTCTATAAGAAAATTATAAGTAACTGGAACAAGGAAATTAGAAGAAAAATGGAAATCCAACCTTCACTACAGCAGACACTAACATATATAGACCTTTGTACAGCATTATAGAAGATGACCATAGCAGCCTGGGCTATGTATGGACATACATAGTTTTAAATTCTGTTTATGCTCCTGGGAAGTGTACACTTTTGTAAGCACACACACCTGCCCTTTTGTTACCATCTGCTGCACCCCCTGTGCAAGAAACCTAGCCTCAAACAACTGTGAGTTCCCTCCTAACACTACTGTTGGATAACTGTCTCTCTGAGCTTTTGTGAGCATGAACAACTTCAGACTCCATCTCTAACTCTTCTCAATACTCAAATTCATCCTTCTCAATTATGGACACTCTATTAAGTACATGTAAAGATAAATATATGCAGACAGAAAGACAGACATATGTGAAGAACTTGTTATGCTTAATTATAATTCTATGAGGTCCATTTAGACTGTCAAATGTACTACAGGCCAACCTCTCACTCACCTCCGCTTGGTTAGAGACACATTGTTTTTTTTCCCAAAGCCATGCTCTGTTTCCTAGTCAAGACAGTGTTGTCCTTACCTTCTAAATCTATTAGGACAAACAACTACTAAAAGTGACAGAGAGACATTTGTTTATTTCCCGTTGTGGACACATGAGGCATAAAGCCTTTGTATCCGGAGAGTACAAAAGCTGAGTGAACTGGGATACAGGCTTGAATTCTGTAGCATGAGATTTCAGAGTCTCCCTTTATTGATTACCAGCTCAACTCTTCCTTATCATAAAAATTATTACTTACACAGAACTCTTCAAAACCAGCATAGCTCTTGTACTCTGTATGCCCCAAAATGCTTTGGGTAAACCTTATCATCTGTTTGATGCTTTTGAGGTAGCTGAGGCCACAGAATTTGAGCTGCTCAATGAAAAACTCATGAAAGAAAAGAAAAGAAATACCCTACCAAGACTTCTCGGATCCAGATCCTACACGTAACATGTAGAGTCAGAAATGATCCCGCAACTCTATTTTTGTTTTTCAAGAAAAAAAAAGACAGCCAAAAAAGGCAAAAAAAAAAAAAATTCAAAGTGACAACAAAGTGCCTGAGAAAGGATTTGCTCTTTCTCAAAAATACCTGTAAGCAGTCCTAATGACTAGCTACAAAGACTTTCATTCCTTGAATTCTGTAAGTCACAGAAATTCGAGTGTCGCGAAGATATTGTTGAAGCCTGACACACTACAAAACACACCAGTGGAGGTAGGAACAGAGAGACAGAGCACATTGACAGCATATCGAATTCATCATGACCTATGAGACTACCATAGTAAATCAAAAAGTGACAAAGGATATCCACAGCCTAGATATAACACCTATTACTGAGATGCATCTGCAACAGGGTGAGACCCAGGGGACTTACAATACAGCAGTGCTTTCGAATCTGCCCAAACTCTAGGTCAGAAATTTGGTAAAATTAGTCCTAAACTATTTTCTGTGGCATGTGATCTTTGTCATCTGAGAGCTGACTTCAGAATATCCTATCCTGATATATCCCAGCAGGATTCCAGCTTCCTCCTGGGTCAACATTTTGAGTCGCAGAAGTTCCTGAACAAATAAGGACATAAGGTTTCCAGAAACACTTGCAGTTTGGACTAATTTTTTTTCCGCCAGCTTCATTCTTCCTAATTTCCAGTCATTATTAGCTGCTTACATATCTGAAAATGCCAAAGGGTGTATCCAAAATAGTAACATCTAGATATTAAAGCTGTCTCATCTCAGTAGTAAAGCAAGCCTTTTTCCATGCTCTCATCACTAGCACACAAAGAACTAGAATACCAAGATCCTCCTTAGACTTTGTTTCATTGTTCCAGTTGTAAAAATACCAAGTTTCTGGTCATTTACTAAGTGTTTATTCAATTAGAGAATGTTAGTATTTTTTTCCTCAATCTATTTCCCATAGAGCAAGTTTCTGTCTAGGTTACGTAGAAAATAGGAACATTGTTGTCTGAATGGCATGAAGCTGCATCGGGGGATCTTCAGATTGGACAGCATGAAAAGGTTCTTTGCCGAGAGAGTGGTTGGCTACTGGAACAAGCTTCCCAAGGAAGTGGTCACAGCACCAATCCTGTCAGAGTTCAAGGAGCATCTGGATGACACTCTTAGTCATATAGTTTAGTTTTAGGTCGTCTTGCAAGGAGCA
>WEIT01032756.1:2918-14468 GCA_013389985.1 Dryoscopus gambensis | reverse complement strand
CACCTCGGACTTTTCATGCTGTGTTTCTTCAGAGTCTATTGACTTGGAAGTTTAGTTCTTCCTGTCCCTGGCTTTGCACTGCTGTAAATGTGTTGTCAGGTACTGAGCTGAGGTAGGAAACTGAGTTAGCTCAAAGTAAGTAGAGGTTTATCGGAGGTGGGGTTGATTTGTTTTCTTTGTTTCTTTGTTTGCTGTCAGGTTAGGTTTTAGCCATGGTAATTCCTGATTCAAGTCATTGTGTGCTTTTGTGAACTTTTGTGGTAGGACAAAGGCAGGGATGGGAGTGCATAGGTGGGAATGGAAAGCAAAGGAAGGAGACAACATTTTAATTCTAGCTCTCGTTTATCTCAGCTTTAAATGACTTTGAAACCACAACCGCCTTTACATAGGTAAAAAAAAGTCCAGGACATGAGCACCGCTGATGAGATGTTATAACATTTGTCAGAAGAGCAAACGAAATAATCCCTCCCGTCCCCGGCCTTACCACTACAAAAAGATCAGTATCAACATTTTTTACCAAGAGTCAGGGTCTCCTGAGCCCTGTGTCATCCTCTTCACTCTTCATGTTATCCATATATATGCATTATGTAAAACAACCATTACACAGGATAAAATCTATGCTACAAGAGGACCCACAGTTACCCTGCCTTGCAGCTACAATATTTAAAGTAGATGTGGAGAGTCCTGTTGCAAATATCTTTGAAATGGATTTTGTGACGTAAGGCAATGTATGTGACCTGCCATGAGCCCCTGCCATATGAGCCTAGGGGTGGGGATTTTTTGTATGACCTCTTTTTATAATGTTGTAAATCAAATAAAAACCCCAAATAACTCCTTTTCTTTTGAGATTATTCATAAGCCCTTTTTAAGATACTTTGCAGCAAAAGGGGTGATACAAGTAGATACAAAATAAAATTTTCATTATTGCAATCCCCACCCCCAAAAGTGGCCAGTTAATCAGTTCTGCGTTACACAAGCACGTTGTTCTTGCATTTGAGAAAATATTGCCATAGTTCCTCCAGCGTGCTGCAAATAGTACAAGGCTCTTCAATTTTAATAAACACGCACACACAAACTCACTTGATATGCCAAGACAGGAGGCCTGGAGTATTCGAGACAAGGCGGCAGCACCACACAACAATGGTGCAGTTTGTATTGCTGGCAGCACTGGCATACCACTGGCCAGAACTTCAAAAGTGTCCAAAAGACCAAAGAAACTGCTGCAAACAGAGAGCAACTTTAAATGCCGATGGAGTACTTTGAAGTGATTATTAACAATGCATCCCGTAGCCTGAGGCATGCACAAAGTATGTCTGTACACCAGGCTGCTGAATGGAACAGGATTTGTTTATCAGCCCCTCCACCGAGACCACAGAGGCTCCCTCTGAAACAATTTATTCTCCTCATCTCCTGCAGCTGAATGTGCTACAGGCGTTTTCTCTGGGACAGATTCAGCTAATAAATGATTGGGTCCCTGGAAGTGGTAGTAAGTCCTATCTGGAGAAAGCTGTAAGCCATATTCCATGACAGAGAGAAAAGGGCTAAAAGACAGTACCGTGTGCTTGTGTTTGTGTTCCCTTCCTGGAAACAGTGGTTTGAATTTTTGTGGCCAAATGCAACCTCTGTGCAACTGCTGGCTCCCTGGATATGTTAGGTGGGCACAGAAGTACCAGGAGAAATCATCAGACCTGTCACAAAGGGAGCAGCAAGAGATTTCCACTAATTACTGTTAAGACTGGTGCAAACCATTTTCCTTCAGCAGGCTTCTGTTTTTTCTACTAAACTTTGGCTGTTTTACTGCTGTCGTGCAAGCTCAAATCATGCCTCCATCATTCATCTGTATGGGTTGTCTGTCTTTTCCTGGGACCTGGACAAAAGGCTTTCTGGGCATGAATGGCTGCTTTGTTTCCCTGCTCTGAAGAGATCTTAGGCAAATGTAGTCAAGCTCCAAGTTTGGTGGAAAAAAAGAAAAATCTGGCCAGGTTTGTAGCCTTCAAAACCATGGTTGAATACTTTGAAGTTAGGATAGAATTTTTCCTCATCTCTTCTGTTCTCTGTGAAGATACTGCTTTATAGCCACTCTTCACTGAGTGGCTAGGAAATAATAGGCATGAAAAACAAAAATTACTATGAAGAGGATGACTTAGGATCTCATTCAAAGTGAATATATCCTTTAAAGCTCAGTGAAGCAAATAATGAAACTAAGAAACAGGGTTTATTGCAGAAGCTGAAGTATAAAAGCCTCATTAATGACAATCTCTGGTTTTGTATGCCTGTTGAATATGTATTTGTAACCCTGTTGCCCTATGGATAGATACTGTACCAAGATATTTTTCGCTGAAAGATACAACCAAGCCAGAGAGTTGCACTGCATATTTCAGGAAAAGGGGAATTGGTCACATTTAGCTTGCAGTGTCCCTTTATTCTTTAAGACTCTTTGAGCTGCCTAAAAACAGAACCAAGTTTTTTATTAGCAAACTAACTTCAGCTGTTGCCCATTTATTTCAGTGTATTTCTGAGAGGAGCCAATAACAAATATTTAAGCTCCTTTTCCTTTAATAGGAGAAGTTTAATTAAATAAATATCCTGTTTTAATATGTGCTGTTACACTGAGGTCTGAGCCACCTGAAAAGATTAGCTAAATAAAATGTCAGCATTTGGTTTTGTTCACTGGTTACTAGCTAACATTTAGGAGTATAAATTGATTTCAGATGGGAATGTCAGCTGCATGCTCTGGCTAGAAATGGATCTCTGACTCAGAGGGGTAGAAAAGATACTATAATCCAAATTTCTCAACTTTCTTCCAAGTAGGGAAATGACACCAAGGGGGAATTCATCCTGTATCCATTGAAGCATTTTGTTCTGCCCCCAAATAACTGCTAACTCTTTCTAAACAGTGGCATAGGCCATCATGAACCCTCTCTCCCCACACAGCTCTTCTCCTGCCTTGCATGAAATCATCCCCCATCATGTTTTTCAGGGTTTCTCCCAATCTTACAGACTAGTATGGGTTTTAACCATCGAAGCAAAGCAGCAGGAGGATGGATTTTGAATAAAACAAAATAAAAATTTGAGGAGAAATATCTGGTTTATGCTAAAACAAAGACTTCCTTCACTTTGAATCAGAAAATTGTTTGTTTCTACCATAGACATTTCTAACCATGCTTGTAAAAGTTACATATGAGGCATTATTCACAAGAATGAAACAGAAGAGAAGGTAGTGGTGACATTATTCTCAAGTACTTTTAATCAGTAGTCCAGTAGTTAATGGTATTTGTCTAAGATAATTAAGACATGTACGGCTTCTTGCACCATACCATGTGGTAATAGCAGCTCAGTGCAGCACAGCTCACACCTCCGCACGGCTTCCCAACTGCACTTCACTGAACTCCTTACCTTCTAAGGAGAGCACAGGTGGGTGACAAATTTTCAGAGCCAACAAGCTCTGAAGTGTTTTGTGCAAGTTGCATCCTCACATAAGCTATGCAGTCCCCAGTGGGAAAACCCAAGCTCGCTGGTGTGGTCTGAAAGCTGTGGGTCCTGTCAGGCAACAGAGAGAGTGTGAGTGAGCAAACTGTCCCACAGGCAGGTCACATTCATTTTAATGCAGAGGCGTGGAGGTGAGGACTGCTGGGTTGAGCTCCCATCATGCACCTCCATAAAAAATTGATGAACTATCTCTCCTGAGATGTCGAGGACTGAAACACAGCTAGATATTCTTTTTATTAAATCAGTAACATCAGAGGGCTATGACTTACGACCTGGGTTTAAAGGGAATGTGCAGCAGCTGCACACATTGTATTTAATTTGGCTGTTTGGGACTGTGTGTAAGGAGCATGTACTTCCTCTTGCCTCCAGTGCCCAGAACAGTGTGCTGTAGTATGGGTGTAATACCTGGCAATACTAATATTCAGTACCATTCACTAACCAATAAAATTCCATTTGGGACTGACTTGACTTTACTATTTTATGTTGAGGCTGACTACTTTTCCTTTGAAAACAGGTATCAGGCAAGTGGCAAGTAGCAAACTCTAGGTTCAATTTAAGCTTGAAAACAGGCAAATGTAATACCTAGTTCTCAGCTGAGCTTGGTCATCTACTCACCCTTCTCAAAATCAGTTTAAAGAAAATCTCATCCCAAATTTAGCTTCTAAGAAAGCCCCTGTTCCTTTGAGTGGCAAACTTTTATTCATGGCTTCAGTGTGGCTCTAATTCTACTAAATGTTTAACCACCATGGGGTTTAACCATATGAACATAAGTGTGTGGATCCCTTCAAAGGACTTCCAAATTGTCTTCATCCTCTGGACAAACCCCCAAGGGCCAAGTCACCAAAAGATGTTTTTGTCTTTCCTTCCTACCCTTTGCCTTTTTTTGCAGTTCTAAGCAACCATAAAATATCTGCTACACACTTCTGTGATGCAGGGAGAATAATAAGCTGCCCTGGGCCAAGTCACATGCAGAAGCAATAGAAGAGTATTTTAACTGAGGAGGAAGCTATTTATCTCTAAATTACTTATGTTTAAATGCACTTTAAAAAATCTTCTGCTTTTGACCAAATCAAAACAAATCTCCAAACACAGATGTTCGCTAAGTATCCAAACATGAATTATATTAATCATAATATTCAGAGAAATTTGTGGGAAAGCACTCAGAACCTAAATCCAAAAGTCCTTAAACAGATTTTATTCAGTCAGAACTTGCTCCTAATCAAGGCTATGCAATGAGTAAAGATTTCAGAATTTAACTATCTCCTTACCTAATTGCATTTTTTATTAGGTTTTTAATCTGATACTTTCATACAGAATCGCACCAGCAAACTCACAAACTATAAACTGTCTCCTAAAAGCCATGAAATTGAGGCCAAGAGCTTTTGACTAACTTGAAATTTGCCACTGCAAGGGATAAATGTGCCAGATCCTAGTATGTGGGTCACTTGTATTGCCAGACCATTCAGGGTATGAACGGATTTGTCTCTCTTATCCTGAAGAGGGCAGAGAATAAGTATTTTCATCATTTTTCAACTTTTTGTGTTTTACAAGCAAATGTGTGATAATCAAAAACTGGAAAACAGAATTAATTCTATTTAGATCATAACAGTGAATTTTCCCTTTCTTAATATCTGTGCTGTCACTTCCCATCCTAACACTTCAATATGCACATTGCAACATCCACCTAGTGCTAGAACAGGCACTCATTGGCTGAAAGGTATGGATCAGTAAATTGAATTACTGCCAAAGCACACCAACACAAAGTAAAAGACTATTTGGAGGGCACTTTGAAGAAACGTGCCTCCGCTTTTCCTCTCCTGTCAACAAATACAGAAATTCAAATACCAAAGCTCTCAATAAATTTCACAACTGATAAAAAAATCAAATAACCATGGTTTTAATTACTCTTCTCTCTGTGCATTGCAATAACACATAGTCCTATCTTTGCAAAAGGAAATTTTCTTAGGATCATGAATCAACAATATCATTTCTTGCTCATGTGATATGAGAGCATATCACATAAGTACATGCTCTGGAAAGTATGAATCTGAAGCAAATAATGACTAGACTAAAATTCTCTATAGCTCAATTATAACAGCTAATTTTGCTTTTTATTTCCTATTTTCTTTAGCAATAAATTCTGATGTTGAGCATTAAGAGTGTACTGTATAAAAATCTTTCTACAGTCAGATGTTAAGAAAGCAAGATAGGAAAAGTTATGGAAGAATATGGCTAATGTAATGAAAGAAATTGATGAAATTTGGGGTTGTTAAGCATATTTTGTAGAAGTTTGGTTTGGTTTGTTTTTTAGTTGGGGTTTGGTTGGGGGTTGTTTTGTGCTTTGTTTGAGTGAATTAGTCCTTTATTGCCTATCATGCACAGGGCAGCTGTTCAGATTAATAGCTTTGAGGCTGGGTTATTCAGATATGCAGGGGTTTTGTTTCCAATTGCAGTGTTTCTGTGCTTTGGTTTTTGACCATGCAACATGTGATCTTTGTTAAAACCCTGCTGTGGAATGCTGACACACACAGAGGATTATTTTCCCTGCCAGGGGTTCATATAGATTCATATGAAACGCGAAAAAAAATGCAGACTCAACTTTTATTTTCCATTCAGAAAGAAACACAGCTGTCATGTTGGTGACAAATAGCTTTTAATTTTAAACTTTTGGATGAAAGGAACAGGCATCTTTCCTGACCACACTGTGGCAGGATAAAACTCACTACATCCTATGAGCTAGAAACCACGTACAGTATCTGTAGCTAACTGAAGGCAACATTTTACCAAATGCTTCAGACAAGAGTTATTCTTAAGGTCAGCTTTCCCAAAACCAGGCCATGGACACTGCTTCCTCCTACAGTGGGGATCAACTGCTCTTTCAAACCTATCTGATGTTTCTGTCTATGAGTACAAAGGAAAAAGGAATAAAAATGAAGATTTACACAAAAGTTGGGAGTAAGACATGACTGTCTTAGTCAGAAACTAGTAAAATCAAATGTTTTCTTTACAAGAAAACTCCAGGCTAAGATTCTGTCAGTGGGAACATTTCACAGGATAAATGTTCAAGGGAAGGAATTGCTTTCTCAAACCATGGATTGATTGCAGGGCCAGTCAACAAGCCTTGCAGAAAATGGTCTCAGTGGCAGTGTATACTCTGTCTGAACTAACTGACACAATTTCTGTAGTAATCCCTTAAAATCTTGCCCTTGCTGGAGGGTTTGCACCTGTAGAGTGCCAGATTTCCTTCTTTGTTTCTTCTTTTAAACCCCCACCCATTTAATTTGCTGAGACAATGCAGCAGCAAAACAGCCACAATACAGCACTGGGGCGTGGAAGAGTAAACCATGTGTGAGCCATCTGTAGGGCACTGGGCTCCCCAACATCTGCTACCCACATTCCAGGGTTATATGGCCAGATCATCTCCTGAGGTCCATGAACGGGATGTGCCTTGCAAAAGGAAGGGTGCGCTGCTGCTGCTGCTGCTGGGCTTCCTCTAGCTGGGAGGCTGGATGAGATAATTCTACCCTTCCCACCACAGGGAAATATGGTCTCTGTAGCTTTTGTTGTTTTCCTTTTTGTGGTGTAAACCCCATTTTGATGTGGTTTTAGGGGTAACCACACAGGCAGTGTCCCTGGTTGGGTGGCTCTCGGGGGCCCACAGCAAGAGGAGGCAGCTGGGCATCAGCCCCGTGACTGTACACGGAAGAACCCCCCGCTGGACTCCTCTTACCCTCAGAAAATCTCTCAGTACTGCTGTAACGAATATTTTTCTATCTGCCTGTCTGTCTACCCTCACCTGCACTTAAGACTCTCTTGCCACTGAAGGAAGTCAAAGAGATTTCCTGGCTCAGAAAGTCAGTCATTATAAACAAATGTGTTTTCTTTTATGATGCTGGCACTTTGCCGCTTCACAGCAGCTAAGATCTGTGCCTACGATTCAAGACAGATAGAAATGTTTACACAGCCTATTCCCAAGCTAAAATTTTAAAATAGAAATAAAATATAAAATTATTCTGAATATATTAATATATTATCGAGCCTGAGTCTGAGAAAGGAGTTGCAGGGCATTTGTCTTGTGAGAGAGATTTCTCTGTAACAGTTGTGAATACTACTTTTGCTATTTGGAGTTAAGGACTTTTCCTGTACAATAGATAGATGTAATGCAATTAATGAAAATGAAATTTAATTCCATTGCCACCACATCCATATCAGCAGGACCATCCAAGCACAAGACTCAGCGAAGTGAAAACAGTTTCTTTGGTCTTTTTAGAAATGCGTTTGCCCCCAGTCCAATTTCTTGTTCAAAATCAAAGCTTAATTTCTACAATATAATGCAAATTAATTAATTTATATAATCATCATAGTCATTTCCCTACGGTAGGCAAATTATCTACCAAAAAATCTATTCCAGTCTTCTGTGAGACTAATAAATAAATTCATAATCTGAATGAATGTGGTAAACAAAGCATATCTTTAAAAGCCCTTTAAAAGCTTTCCAGTTGTCTAAAATGCCCTTTGCCTGAAATTTTATTTTACTCAAAAAGTATTCTATCTGTAATGTAATAGGAGCTTCAAATCATTACACCTTTCGTGTAATACATTTTTTATTAGTTCTAGGAACTGAATAGAGTATCTGAAATGAGAGGAAAATATTGCTCTGAACTTACTCCATCTCTGGCTATATATTTCTAGGTAAAAAGTCAAAGGAAAGGAGTTTGAGCTTTAACCTATCTAAACTTATCTGCAAAATATACTCAGATATAGTATGAAAGACAGAGACAAATAGTGTGTTTAACCTTTGGAGGTGCTTGGGTTTTCCCTAATCTCGATCTGCCACATAGCTGAAAGTGGAAGCCTTTGAAATGTTTTTACAAAAATATTTACTTTTTTTTTTAAATTAGGAATGAAGAAGATTAACAGAGCTTTTCCTCTCCCTTTCTTTTCAACCTTGAAAAGAGTTTAGTCATGAACCTCTGCAGGTTGGGATGTTCTGTTGTGTTTATCCCATAGTGACAAAACAAATTTCAAATATCTCAAGGGTTCAGTTTCATCTGGTGAGCATAGAACAGCCTTTTTATCTAAAGATGTCTAATTAATAGACCAGTCATTCAGCAATGAGTCCTGCATCATGTTAGTTTCTGTAGGAACTTCTTCATTACAATTGTGCATTAAAAAAAGAGAAGGGAAGTGTACTAAATGAGTCAAAACTGCAGAATTTGGACATCCTGGAATCATGTACTGCTTGAAGTCTGAATGCTAAATACACTGTCCATCTGCTTCTCTTGCTGATATATTGACTAACCCCATGAGCTATTGATGCTGGATATTTGGGTTCATATACTGGGAGAAGGAGTCAGCACCCAACCCAGCAATCTTAACCATACAAAACTCTGCTTGATCACAGTGTTGCTGTTCATGATAGTCAGTCTAGATTTGCTGCCAAGTCAAGTAAGGACAGGAAGAATGAAACCCTCAGGACTGAAAAGGGCAGTTACCTTGGTAAAGAGTAAACTGGAGTGAGTATGCAGGCATTGTACAACTGGGTGAAGGAGTAAGAGTTCCAGCACTGGGGCACAATTTAGTAAGGACTGTAAGACTGCTTTATAGAAGAAATATCTACAGCTTACTGATTTTTTTGTTGTGAGCATTTTTCTAGCAAAAGGTCAGTTCCTATTTAGTATGTTCAATCATTAGCAAAATCTAAAAGTGTCAGAACTAAAAAAGAAAATGCAGGCTGAGAAAAGGAGGCAAATATTTTTTTTTCTTCAAAAGAAGAAAAATCTATTGGCAGCAAAATAAAACAGAAATTTGGAACTATTCTCAGTGCATCTTCATAGGCAATAACCACATCACAAATTAATGTCACATTGAATATTTTCAGCTATTTCAGTTCTTTTTCATAGCCCTATTGACATTTCCATAAGCTTCTTGGCAGCAGAGTCAACTTTTCTGCATTCCAGTTCACCCCAGTTTAAGAGTGCATTTTCCTGTTTCTAATCATCCATAATCTCCCATAACGCTCACCCATTGTATCAATCTCCCAGCTAGCATGAGCGGCTGATGACAGTGCACAATGCCTGACATCTCCATGCTATTCCTAGATGCAAAAGTCATGCTGTGTCCCAGCCAAAACAGCAAATACTAAAAAGACTGATTGAGAAACAATTAAGGAAATGGAGGATTTGATACCTGAGTAGATGGTAGAACTTCGAAGGTGTGGAGGAAAGATTGAAATTTCTAAACAACCTCAGTTCAATTTATTTAATATTTTTTTTTCTTTCTGTTAAAAGTCCTATTGAACCATGACGATGCAATTCTTTGTGAACCAGTGAAAGTACTATATTTGAGGCTTTCTTTCTCACAGAAAAGCTTCATTTTCTGTTCAGTGATGAACGCACAGGTGGGTTCTGGAACGATTCACTTGGAAGCACTGTTAAGTTGGCCCACATTTCTCCTAGGATCCTTGACCTGAGGACTTCCTGCTTCAACATCTTGAGAGGAATGCATTTTCTAATGCTGTTTTCCTAGCATTCGTTTTGTTGATGTGGCTGTTGAGCGATGGAAGACAACTTGAACTGCAAGTCAGTCACAGAAATACTTGTGTTAAACATATTAACTCATTCCCACAGTCATGACAAAAGCCCAAGCCAGCTGCTAATACATATTAAATAAAGACAGGTGATTGGGTTTTAGGTTTGATTTATTTACTAGTTTATTATGTGGCTTTAAAATCTGAGAAGAAATTTTTAAAGGTTTTGTCTCAATTACATGGATTTAAATACCAAATAACATCTCCTTCCACCAATAATAGCAGTCAGGAAATGTTTTCAAGCTTTTTCTATGTGCTACTTTTACAAAATATACTTAAATGAGACTAGTTAGTGTGGCCAGATACAGAAATGAATATGAATTGTCCAACATGTCATAGCAGTAACAGTAGCAGTAGGATTTAATCAACATCATTTGGGCAGAAGGCCTTGGTTGCCAATGGAAGTATTAAGGGCATACCTTTTCAACAAAATTTTCTGAAGAAATGTGGCTTACGGGAGAACATTGGTCCTTCAACCATACATACATTGGTACCCATTCCTCCAACTGGATATTAATCTCAGAGCTTACAGGTATTTTGTATATCCATTATTTTCTGTATTTAAGAGTACAATATTTGAGTCATACTCTCAGAAACATCTCCTCTCTACATAATCCTCCTACTCCTTGTTGCATCCCCCAGTGAAAATGATAGCCCATCTTGGTAGGTTATTTACGAACACTAAGCAATTATTCCTGTTGCAAAGAGAACTGAGCCTCCTGGTTCTCTGTACACTTTCTTTTTATTCTCTCTCTCTCTCTTTCTCTTTCCCTCCCTCCTTCTTTTTTCAGTCTGACAAGACCTTGTTTCAGTCTCCTATCTAGATTTTTCTCCCTTCTTTATTTTCCCTTCCTCTTATGTGGTGAGCAACCTGGTCTAGTATCCCTGCCCATGGCAGGGGAGTTGGAACTAGATGACCTCTAAGGTCCCTTCCAACCCAAACCATTCCATAATTCTAACTGATAATATATTCCAAGTCTTTCACAGTGCAAATTTCTGCATTTTGTACAGTAACATGTCAGATGGGTAGTAATCTTAGACAATTAGGTATCTCTACCACTTCTGTTGAAATCTTTCTTAGGAAGTAACATGGCCAATATTGCATCTAAGGAAACCCTGAAGAAGCTGTTGTTTGTTTTTCTAAAAAATATAAATTAAAGCTGCATTTTTATTTTCAAAGCAGTACCATTGAATTATTTTGAATAAGTGGGGGATTACTCTCTGCACTTGTGATATTAATTGCTCTGCTTTTTAATTAATTCTGTTTTGCAACATTAGATAATAGGTAACTTTCATGAAGAGCTCCAGATCCTCCACTGGCTTTGAAACATGGAGAGCTCCATCAGGATATTGGTCTTGTCCCCATTGTGAGCAATTAAATGGGAGGATACAATAGTAGGAAGATATAGAGGTTACTTGAGCAGTTTGCTCCATACATTGGGAAGAGCTCATTTGGCAACACCTCATCCTGC
>WEIT01032727.1:0-11441 GCA_013389985.1 Dryoscopus gambensis | reverse complement strand
GTCTTATTTTCAAAATGCCAAAGAAGACAGTGGTGTAAGCGTGAATGTCTACAAGGAATCTCAGGTCCATGATGATATGTTCTATGCTCCTATTACCTCTGGACATCTGGGGTTAATGTATAGGTGTTTTCAAGCAATCCAGCCAAATCTTACTTCATATTCATAAATATTATAGGAAAAATGAGAAACAGATTCAGAATTTGAAGTGAGATCTCTAAGCACCGTGAGTTATTGTCATATGTTTCATAAGTTTCTGTTGCCTTGTGGAGACATGTCCACTAGGAATTAAATTAGTGTCAGAATCTTATTTCTGCATGGGTCAATATGTACAGATGACCTTTACTCAATCTAGACTTGTGCTGAATTCAGAACAGTAATTCAGAAGACTTTTGTGTCCTGTAATTAATTCCAGAAGCCATGTAATCACTTAGACCTAGGATGTCGTAGGGTAATGAAAGTTCTTCACAAATGATGCTTTTGATTATCTCTGTGCTGTAAGCAAAATCTGTTGTAAATTCACTATTACAACAAAATCAANTTCCAAAGGTGTTAATGCTGTGCACATAGCCGAACAGGTAGTGAGAGCTGCTTATTTTTTTGAAAAATATAAATGTGAGAGACAGAAGAAAGGTAGTAACAGAGTGGAGCCCCAAGGAAGATATAAAAAAATGAATTTGAAGCAGGCTTTTTATTGGAAAAAACACTTAAGATTGTGTTGTCAATTTTTTGCTATGGCAATCTTACTGCAACCTCAAAGATCTTAAAGAATAATGATATGGGAAATATATTCAGTGGCCATGGGGTAAGAAAGGACTTGCAACAAAGTGATGTAATTATTATGTTAAAGGTTCAATTTTCTAACACGTAAAAAGAAAGTAAAATAAAGGAATTTTTGCTTTATTACTACTTCAGGAGTATGTAATTAACTCTGCTTTATATATTATTCAAAGGGAGCTTTGAATTTAGAAGAAATAAAGCAGTTCATATTAAAAACTAATACCTATAGGTATCTGAACAGATTTAAACTTCCAAATTTATTCAGAAGTTATTCTGTATGCTTTTCCCTTATCAAGTATTTAAAATTCATATCCTGTAAATGTGTAATCAACTTCATATAATAAATTGTTCTAGTTGTATTATACAACCCACAATCATTACCAAAAAAGAAAAAAAGATTATTATTTGCTTTGCAAATCTAACTTTTTCCCTCTTCTTCCAGACTGGAAATATAAAAGACTAAAATCAGAGCTGATGCAGTATCTCATTAGATACTGACTTTTCCAAAAGACAGAGCACTAAAATCCAGAGCTTTCAGGCTTTACTCTGTTTTTCAGGCAACTTATTGCTATGGATTCTTTCCCAGAAAATTACTGTGTTGATTTACAAAGACTCAGACTGAGTCATACTTAACCTTCAGATTTTTTAGAAAATGTGTTTCACACTTCACATGTTTGTTTGTAAGAGCTATTTATTGTAAAATGAGCCAGTGAAAGGTTGCTAAAGAGGAAGCAGGTAGGAAAGGATTAAAAACAAGCAAAAAACCATAACCACACAAACAGACCAATACTGTGCAAAAAATTAAATATTTCAGAGCTAGTTCTTCCTGCATAGTTGCTGATACTGAGAAGAAATAGACCACAGGGGTTCTCAAGCATTAGAGAACAGCAAGATTGTAGGCTGGCCAGAGGAAGGCAGGAAGAACCTTCAAGGAGTTCAGAGGTTGTCTATAGATTGCAAGCTGGGGTAATCAAAGCCGGGGAAAGGAATAGACACAGTAGCAGGAGGAAGACTAATGCTTTTGTAGCCAAAACAAGGCCAAACTAAACTAGGAGAATTTTGATCAAATTTCCATCTTGAAATGGAAATTTTCGATAAGGTAGATTTTCAGGGAAAATAAAGATGTAGGCATATGGTTATCTTCACCTCCTGCTTCCATGTTTTAGACCTTTACAGCTGTATACCAAGGATCTTGAGGGTGAATCTGGCCAGATTTATGCAACCCCTCTTAACATAAGGGGGCTCACTCTTGTCATCCTTGTGATGGATGCACTCCTCCTATTTGAACTAACAGAATTTGGTCCAAGGAAATGCTCAGCAAGCAGGATTAACCTAGCCTAATGGTGAATTAAGCTAGCTATGGTAGGGGGCTATGCGTGAGGACTCAGCACCAAGCCCCCACCACCACTCCCCCTGAAAGGGTTTGGCTGGAGACTGAGCTAATAACTGGGCAAACCTGCATGAGAAATCTGAGAGCAGAAAAGCTGACTATGGGTCACTTTACACTATACATATTGGCAGGCATCAAGGTCTGTTGAGCTGTTCCTCCGCAGCACCTGTCTATGCGGTGGTGATCTTCCTCGGAGCAAGGACACCTCTCAAGGCTACCCTTTGAGGATCAGAGCTCCCTGACCTGACGCCAGATATTAATGGGTTGGGAAGGGGCATTTTTTGCATGTGTGTATAACATTTAAGATACAGTAAGTTTAGCTTACCCAGTAAGTCCATACTAAGTTTAAGTGCAGTGAGTAGTATTGACTGCCAGTCCATCTGTACTTATTAAATGTCTTCTATACCTCAATTACTGATTAGAAATCAATAAACTAAATACTAGATCAAATCTGTCTGTGTGAACTTTGAATCTTCTGCAACAACCTTATGAAGTCATCACCTAAAGGACGAGCTTACACTAACAGGACACAGAGAAACATTCAGAGTATGATTTAGGGAACATATAAGTATGTAAATATAGTAAAAACCAAAGTGTGTAAATATAGTAAAAACCAATGTAAATATAGTAAAAACCAAATAAAACCTCAAATGGACACTGCACAATTTTCAGAGAGAATGTCTCTGCATCAAGGGGTCAGGCGACTGCTTTCTGCTTTCATAGCCCCATTCAATCTACAAGAAAATTGCTCTCTTCATGGCCATATTTTCATTGACAACAATATGCTTTTATACTTTTATCCAATTTAGGTGAAATCTTGACTTTTTTCTTTTTGGTCCTGGTCTTCCAAGACTCATAGTTGTGCTGGTTTGAAAGTAAACCATTGGGAGAAATGAACTCCACATAATTACCTCGAGAGAGCTTTCAGGCTGGAGTTACAATTTTATAGAAAGATTATAATAAATGCAATGATACACAGAAAATTGGCTTAAACCCACAAAGTCAGAGTACAGTGTAGGACCTGTTGCTCAGGGTGATGGTTGTAGTCTTATCAAGCAGTGGTTGCAGTCTAAAATGATGGTCCTGTGGAAGTTCTGGGCTCCCTCTGGATCTGCTAAGTGGTGGTGGTGTCCGAAGTCCCTAGGCCCAATTATACACAGGCAGGTTCAGGTGCGAATGCTCTGTACCTCCCCCAGTGGGGAGAATTTCACAGTGGAATGAAGGAACCCTTTGAGTCATAGGATATTTTTTGGTCTAAGTCATCGCAGCTGCCTATTCCACTGGTGCTGTTGAGTCCATTACGATCCATTAGCAGGGATGACGCCCTTGGACTGCGGTGCTGCTTGCCTGGAGGGAGTTACCGCAGTTGAGTCCTTGGTGCGAAGGAAAAGAAACACTACCCTGCCTCGACTTTTTCCTTATCTCATTTAACACCCATCTCATAGTCTGAGGGGTAGGGTGTGCACTGGGCAACTACTGCAAAAGACCCATCATTAACAGTTATTCAGAATTGCTAGAAGGCGAGTAGAATATACGGTTTGGTAATACCCACATAGTGCTAAACTGGTAGTCCTGTAACCAGGACACTAATACTTAAAAAGTTGTTGCTGCATAACTAGTAGGAAAAGAAAATAATAGAAAGGCTATTGTAGGGGTATAATAATTTTTCATTGCCGGCTAAAATAATCTAATAAAACACTGCCTTCGATTGGCGGCTACCCCATCCCTTCCTATGTTCACCTATTTGCCACCAGTCAAAGAATACAAATTTGCCTAATTATTGCTCCCTCAAAAATAGCATCCTGCTTTAAACATAAAGCTCCCTTGGAAAACTACCTGACTGGACTCACGAGTACAATAAGGTCTATCTTGTGTCACAGTTAAAAGCCTTATTAGTTTTGTTTTGCTGGATGTTGTAGAGAGAAATATTCACAGAAGAGTTAGGATAAGAATACAATGATGTCAGAAGGATGAAAGTAGACTGAATTTCTTGATAGAGATCAGTGCTAGGATATAAACTCAAGAATAAAGAAATATAAAGTCTTGTTTTTATATAATTTGGATTTCTTTTGACACATACAGCTTCAGACACTGTAAAATCTACATAACAAGAAACAGTGTATTTTGTCTCTTTTCAGACAAATAAAATGGTGCTTGAGAAATGTTTTTGCTCAAACCTAACTACACAAATTGCATTAGAATTACATATCTAGCTACTATTCTTGGCAGCTATCATTATCGTTGTGGACTAGCATTAGGAAACAGCCGAAAACTCACCCAGCTGCTCACTCACCCTGGAGGGAAAGGGGAAGAAAATAGGAAAAAGAGGATAGATCAGTCTCATGGGTTGGAGATAAAGTCAGGAAGATTGTTTACCAGCTAGCATAATATACAAAACACACCTTACTTGGGGAAGTTTACATAATTTGATGTCAGTTAAAATAGACTCAGGTAGTTAGAAAGAAAGAAAGAAAAATAAGACACCCATTAAACACTTTTCTGTCTTTTCCCAGGTATAGCTTCACTCTTCTACACTCCCAAGTGGAATGGGATATCAATCACTATTAAGCATAGATTTACTCTCAGAGATCAGAAGCAGTCCAGGGAGAGAGGTAGTCATATTCTTTTGAGACGATATCTATAATATTTTAAACATTTTAGAAGAGTAAAAAATATAAAGTGTCTTGATAATTGGCTTAGGGACCAATATATGTTGTCAAGGATCTCTGTCATCAAGAGCCATCAGAACCTCTGCTACATGCACTGTGTCAAAATTTATTCTCTAGGGCTGACTTCCAGCACTACTTGTTTTTGTAATACTTGCCTTTCCTTTGGCTGTGTTATTCACCGAACAGCACTGGCAGAAATCCCAGAAGGCATGGCAATTCTGTTTCTACTGGCTGGTTAAGTTGCCTTAAGTTTATTTGCAGCTACTGGATGTTGGAGAAAAAACGGTAGGCTGTGATGCAAACAACTACAGCAATACGCACTACAAGGCAATCCAAAATTACCAGCGGGAAAGCAAGTTTAAGGTATGATACTAGTCATAGATATATCAGCTGAGTTAAAGTGTTCTTACCTTTCCACAAGAAGCATGTTTCTGTGTACAGAATCATGTGTACTTCTGCACGTATGATATGTAATATATAACCAGGTAAATTCATAAAATGGGACTTCCAAGAAAAAACTTTGAGGGAAAGAACTTAGTAGTTCTTTAATTGCAACACAGGTAAAGACTACAGCCTATTGTGTTAACCTTAAAAATAAAAAAACAACTCTTTTTCCATTACTTCCTCTTAGTGATAAAATTGTTCCACTGATGAATTATGCTATGGAAGCAGAAAATTTTGCAGTCAGACACAAAGCTGCTTCATCTGCAAGCACTCCAATCCAAGTAGAAGTGAGGCTGAACTTGCATCACCAAGTAGGCACATGCATGCACACACGTGAACCACCCCACCCCTGCACCTGTTGTATGTTGGCCTTGACTGGTTGCCAGACCTCAATGCAGCTGCTATCTCAGTCTCCCTCAGTGAGACAGGAGGAGAAAATTAAAATGGAAATAGGTCATGCGTTAAGGACAGGGAGACCTCTGTTCAATTATGGTCATGGGCAAAACAGATTCAACTTGGGGAAAATGTATTTAATTTATTATCACTTAAAAGTAGAACTGGATTTTGAGAAACAAATGAAAAAATTAAAAATCACCTCTCTCTCCTCTTCTTCCTAGGCTCAACTCCTTACTCCTCTGCCTTCTTCCCTGTGCAGAATAGAAGCATGAAGAATGGAGACTGTGTTCAGTCCATAACACTGCCTCTGCTGCTCCTTCCCCCTCACAATTCTCTCCTCCAGTGTGGGGTCCTTCCCTTCGGATAAAGTCTTTCACAAACTGCTTCAACGTGATCCTTTCCCACAGCATGCTATTCTTCAAGAGCTGCTCCTGAGCTGTTTCTCTCCGTGGGATATGGTCCATAAGGAGCAGCCTTCTCCAGAGTGAGTGCTCATGGCGAACAGGCTCTGCCAGAAAATCTCTTGCATGAGCTCCTCTTCATGGGGCTGCAACCCCTGCCAGGAGCCTGCTCCAGCAGGAGCTCTCCATGTGCTGCAGTTTCCTTCATGGCATGTCCACTTGCAGTGGCACAGGGTCCTACATAGGCTGCAGCATGGATGTGTGCTCTGGTGTTGTCCTCTATGGCTGCAGGGAAATACTTGCTCCACCATGTTCTTCTCCATGGGCCACAGAGGAAAGTCTATTCCAGCACATGGAGCACCTCAGCCTCTCCTCGTTGTCTCACCTTGGTGCTCACAGAGCTCTTTCTCACACATGTTTTTCACTCTTCTCTCTCACAGTCTGCTGCACAGTGTTTCTTACCCTTTTTAAAACAGGTTTCCTCAGAGGCATCACCATTTTGGCTGTGGGGCTCATCTTTGCCCTGTGTTGGGTCTGTTGGAGCCAGCTGGATCAGCCATGTTTGGCATAATTTCTAGCCTCTTGTCATAGAATCTACCCCTGCAGCCCCTCCTGCCGAGACCTGGGCACTTAAACTCGATGATCCCCTAAAGGACCTTACCTGTGCTTACAGCTTTAGGGCATAGAAAGACTTCTGGGGCAACTTGTAGCAGGACTTCCTCCCTACCACAGAAGAGCTTATCTGTTCTGTCCATCAGCTGCTGCGATAACTCCGGGCATCTTTGCCCTCACACAAGCTGGTGAGATAACCCAGGCCAGACATCTGTCTGATAGGAAATTATGACTGGCTAATGAGTTAGCTTTCTCTGGCACCAGAGGTGGAACTCCCAGTTGACAATAAATATCTTTCCTCGAGAACAAGAAGTAGAGAGAAAAGGTGCTGGGATTTATGGCTGACAGACACATCACTTTATAAACTATAAAAGCTACACAAACTTTCATGGAGGCAGAAGTCTCCTGCACATACCCTGGAAACATGTAGGACTTCTCACAGTTTGGATGCATCTTCGTGGTTACTTTCCCAGAAATTGAGGGAAAGGGTTTTATGTGTACTCCATCATCAATTTAGTGGTATATCAGCTTGATTCCTAATCTATACAATTTCTTTGCCAGCTGTAACATGGGTACCTCTATCGTGCACTGTATTTTATCTACTAGTAGTTCTTTTCGTGTTATCCTGTGTAGTAAGTAGTTTGTTTAAAGCCTTATATCTGTTAATTTTGTGTCTATTCAATAAATAATTCATTTTGTAATATATCTAATCAGCCATTATTAAGAACTTGGGAGCAAAAACCATTTGAGGTGCAGGCTGCCTCAAATGGAGTTACTGCCAGAAATCTGAGTCAGGGACAGGACTTGCCTAAACTCTCTTCTCTGTTTGTAACACAGCATTGCTCTATATGACTTTATAAACATTTTTCCGTGCTGTGGTTATCTTTTTTTCCTATTCCAGCACACTGTGCAGTTGAATTCTTCTGCTGTATCATACCAGAAGACAGATTTTCCCCCTCGAGTCTGCCTCAGTGAGCAGTTAAACGTACTACAAAAAAATTACTTGTAAGGAAACAGATAAAACATACTCCCCTTCTTTCCTGTGCCATAGTACCAAAATGAGCAATACCAGTTCCCAGGGTGTCTCCTCAAAGGTGTTTGAGGAATTTGGTTACTGTTATTTCAGAATATCTGTCTTCAGTGTCAGAGAGCAGTCTGGCATAGGGACAAACTGGGAGTGTGTGACACCAGTGCAAGTTGCACGGTTGCCCTCGCAGTGGTTTATATACGGCATTCCCTCGTACTATATGTGATATCTGTATTTCCATGATCTCCTGCAATATGAAACCTGGTCTGCATATGGAAAGTATCTTTCCCATAGGGGACATCTAGATTCTAGACAATTTTTTTCCCTAATTTGTTTACTTGTGTTTATCCCTTTGGCAGCCTTACTGGTTTGAGATGTAGAACAGTTTTGAGGGTTTTTATTTTTGCAGAAGTCCTTCTACACAGAAGGACATGCCATAACCATGCTGATTCTTGTCGAGTTTTCTGACGTATCCAGCCTTTGAGACCACATACAATTGTACAATCAAGAGAATACAGACACAGATATTCTTTCATGCTTTAGGTTCTCCTTTTTCTGATTCACACAGATGAAGGGTGCAAGGGGCAAGGGGCTACCCTGTACAGGTAGCTTTCCTCTACAGGGAGATATCTACTGAGAAGAGATCTTATCTTCTGAGTATCCATGAGTCTGAGAGACTTTTTGTCAGAGTTTCCTTAAACTCTGTTATGAAGCATCTTGCCTCAGGATTCATACGTGATCACGGTGTTGTTACTGAAAATCTCATTTTTCTTTACCAACAGATTTTTCAGAATTTGATTCCTAAATTGAAATGCAGCAACTTCAACTGATTTTATTTACCACAGTCATCCTGATTTGATGAACAGCAGCTAGGTTTACTTTATTTTGTATCCTTCATCTCATTCTGCTCTTTACCTGTGCATACACAGTCTCTTTCAATTTTAAGGATTGAGTAATTTGAATCAAGTTGAATCAATATCTTGTTTTCATTTCTGATTTCCTTAGGCATACTTCTATATTCTACAAGTAGTTTTCCCACTGCTTATTCATTGATTATATCATTGCTGCATTACTAAATTTGGTTAACTGATTAGCCAGGTGACGTCCTGCAGGGGGCTGCAATGAACAAGTATTGTAGTTCAGTAACCCTCTTACCTACTACGAATAGCAGGCTAGCACAGGCAGCGTGTATAACTTTCTGAAGGATCTGAATCATGCTTTTAATAGAATATTAAACATGGTAAACACAAAAATGATCTAACATGCGATATCTATTTACACATGCTTTTCAAATGCCTTCAACTCCTTGTGTTTCAGAGAATCATAAAGTATTTGAGGCTGGCAGGGACCTCTGCTGATCATCTGCTTCAAAAAGGATTGAGACCTTTGACTAAATAAACTATTTCACTATAATTATAAAAGAGAAGAATGTGGTGTGAATCCTGACCTGTAATTTCCTGGACAATGCAGTATAATTGTAAGTCAAAATATTAACTAATATTCTCATTTAACTGGGCTTTTAAATCACAGCACTATCTGTGCTATATAGGAGATCTGTGCATGCATTAGTTAACAACTGTTAGTCATAAACTCTTCTTTGTCTGTACAAAAATAAGGTATGTCCCTATTTTCTAAAATGGTTTTGTTGTACTCTCTAATTCTAACTCCTAAAACACACTTGGGTATAAATCATAATCGCACTGACAACAGGAAGACAAACTTTTTACAGTGAGGGAAGAATGAAAATTTTCTGAAACAGTTTATGATTCAGATTTCTTTTTCTTCAATATCCATCCCTTATTTATGAATGAATAATTTAGTAAAAATAATAAATCTATAAATCAGAAATTTAAAAAAAATTTCCTGTTAGAAAACAGCAGTTTGTCTTCTCCAAAACCTTTTATTCATATGAATAAATTTTGACCCGTTGCAGTGACATGACTTATTTTTCACTCCAAAACTTTCATAAAAAGGCCCCTACCTTCCATCAGTGTATGCTGGAAAAGCAGAAGAAACAGAGAACCAAAGATGTTAGCCCTAGCTATGTGATTTGGAAAAGACTTTGGTATGACCATCCTGCATCAACCAGAAGTTTCTAATTTGGTTTCTACTATTCAGCTCTAAGGAATATTAGATGTTTCACAACTGTCAGAGTAACAGCGTTTCATAAGGGTACAGTTCTATAATGAGGTGAGAGCTCAGAGTCCTGGTCTTACTTTAATTCAGGAAATTGTGAATACTAGTTTTCTAATTTCCCCTGAATACTGACTGAATGTGCTAATTGGAAGTAAGCGCTGCAGTGGAAAACCAGACAGGCTGTTCTCAGAGAAGAGTTTCATAAGGTCTCAGGTGCCAGAACTCAGCCCCTTCCATACAGGTCAGATATTTTTGGAAACAGTGAAAATTCACATTGGACTAGGAAAATATTTTAACCTAACTCAAAATGCAAGGTTCAATTTTGCAGGAAAAATATAAATGGAGAACTTTCATGGAACTGAGCCCTACTTTTCACATTGCAGTAAAAAATTGAGGTATTAGCTACACAAATTCTGTTTAATTGTAAGACTGGAGAGACATTAACTGTGTTGAAAAATAGGTGTTAGTCAGACCTAGGATTTTCACCAAGTTATATAATTTGGAGACTAGTAGTAATTAAAATTGCTGTGTTATTTTTTTTTTATTATTATTTAAATTATAGGAAGTGCCCTTTAAATCATTAACTGGCACTCAATGATCTTTATTTGGCAGGAATAACATTGAGGATGACTACTTTCTATGGAAAAATGCCCAGCAAAAGAGCAGAATAAAAAAGAAAACAGTCCAGTCTTGTTCTCATATTTTTACTGTGATAGCCAGGTTTGTCAGAACAAGATTCCTATCTGCTCACAAGAAAACTGACGTTCAAATGAAAAATATTTAATTGGGTGTAATTCATACCCAGGAGCTCAGGATGATATTTTCTCTCTGAAAATATGCAATTATTAGTTAGAAATAAATTGACACCGTGGCATTCCAAATCTACCTCTGTAAAAAGGAGAACAGATGCCTGCTAGATGTAGTGACACTCCTTTTATTTTTTAGAGGTCAAAAACGAAAATTGGGCAAACAGGAAAAAATTATTCTATCATGGTTAGCATTATTTACTACAGGACCTCTCATAGAAGATCTTTCAGGCAAAGAAAATCCTAATACTGAGAGAAAATGAAAAGGAATTTTGACATTGACTTTAATGAATTTGAGCCTTCTCTCTGGAAACACTACAGCTTTACAATTTCCCCCCCTTTTCTGTAGCTCTTCAGCTGCAAGAATCCTCATATTTTGCTACCACCATTTGAATAGTTTCTTATTTGGAAGCAGTTCTAACAGCTTCAACTCTAGGCAACCATATATGTCCAACACTAATACATCTACATCTTATATTGGTCATCCACTCAACAAATGCACAACCAGAAGATAATAAAAAAACTCCCTTCCTCATCTATAATTTTCCTCAAACAATATTTTTCTCAACCACCTTACAAGAAAATGGATTTCTCAGTAAGGAGGATCTAGTGAAGTAGAAGAAAATGACCAACAAAAATGTAAAGTAAGAAATGTGTTTGTTTTCTCTGTTATTCTATATCTTTCTCATCAAGTGATAGGCCAATGCGACTCCTACCAATGTAGTAATTTATTCTTTCAACTTCTCAGTGTCTAGCTGATGTTGAGACAGACTAAGCAGGTTC
>WEIT01032715.1:2010-13713 GCA_013389985.1 Dryoscopus gambensis | reverse complement strand
AGCCCAGCCAGTGTGTTCTTCTTTTTTTTTTTTTTTTTTTTGCATTGCATTGCATTGCATTGCTTTCTGTCTGTTGAATGATAATTTTCTTTTGGGAACATGAGATTAGCACTAAAATAGGCCAGCATAGGATGACGACAATATAAAGCTTCTAAACATGATTTTGAGCCAATGGGTTAGCTTTACTTTAATCAGGATTTTAAATTTTTATTTTTTTTTTCAACAATCATTCAAGTAAAATCTTTGGAACAAAATAGCTTATTATCAAGAGTATGTTTAAGTATTTCTTGTGAGGAATGGAGCACTTAGTTGGATGTTGATGGGGCCTAACGTGAATTCTGTTGTAGGGCTGTGATTGAGAGCTTCGGGGGGGGGAGGGAAGGGAAGGAGGTTGAGACTTTTGTAAATTAAAACTAACTCAAAAGGATGCTGCTGTACATCTTCTGTGGTATTAGTGATGCCTCTGAAAGGTCTTTAGTTATACCCAGGCTTCAGAATCATATCAGGAGTTATGGCTTAGCTGTAGACAGTGTAATCACTGTGATACAAAATTGGTTTGTAGTCTTCTAATAATCCAGACTGGCTGGTTCAGCCCCAAACCTTCAGGATACAAGACAGTAAGTTTGACCTGGCCCACTTAATTAATTTTACAGTCTCCTCAGGTGTAATTTTTTAAGTTCATTAATTGCCTAATTAGCCTTAATGATAAATGAGTTTTTATGCTAATTATTTGAAAGACAGCCTGATTTAGGAAAGTCACTGAAACACATAGCTGCTGTTCTGCCTGTAAAACAGCCTGGATATTTGTCTCACTCTGACATTGCGATATCAGACATATATCTTCCTTAATGTTCCTGGCAGCTGGAAGCAGTGCCTAAAAAGGCTTGTATTGTTTACCCGTGTCTGCTAAGCACCGGTGAGCTTCCAGAGTCAAACACTTGAAATTGAGGGTTACCATCATGAGGGTTGTTCATTGTAATCTTGAGTCCCTTTGTGTACATAACATTCTTACCTTTACAGGATTATATATTTACTTTTAAAAGAAAAATGCTATACTGCTTTCAGCCCATGGGATGGGTGGTACTTGTGTAATGAGTAATTATTCTATTATTATTATTATTAATAATTTATTGTTATTATCATTGACATAATCTATATTCTGTTTTTGTAGTGGAATACATGGTTTCCTGCCCATATGTTTAGTTCAAAACCTGCTCTGGCATTGTTCTTGAGCTCTTTTGCTGCATTCCTTACCATAGAGTGGAATTTTTAATCATCCATCCTTTTTCCAGGTGGAGTTGACTCTCTTAAGTGGGGGACAGGATAGAAAAATGGTATTTACCAGTCATGGTGCCAATTTCCATCTAATTCTGCATTTTTCTGGAAGGCAATTTTGTTGAAGTGGCAAGGATCTTGGACCTGAATATATATCCAGCCATTGTTATTCCATTGTGGCAATCTTCTTTCTTCCTGCTTACTTCATTTGTGATGTGCCTTCCCCCCGCTGAGATGTAGAGTGCAGGTGCCTCACAAGCACCTCTCCCAGCTATGTGTAGAGATGGAATCAACTGGCTTTGGTTAAGCACTGCCCAGAGTGATGAGAGAGCCCTGCCAAAGGAAGGGACAGGGGAGGACAAGCAGGATTCTGTTTCTCTGCCTAGCCAAGTCTTGCTTCCTTCCTTTCAAGATCCTGTTCTTGTCAATCCCCACTTGGAGTCAAATGCGTTCTGTCTTCCTGACACGATACAGCTTTTGCAGTGAAAGTCCTGCCTGGCATAATCAGTATTGGAGAAATGAAATGCAGTACTGGAGCAAGTATCTCTCACAAGGATGAGAAAAGATACTGATTTCTATTCTCTGGGATTTTATGGAATTTTGATTGAATTATTTGAGGTCACAAGCCAAGGGCTGCCTAATACTTAATTTTGACATCTGGGCACTTGCTGGACAAGCTGAGTTTGCCTGAGTTGACGTTGCCTGTTTTAGCTGAAACAGTTGAGGGGAGTAGGAAGAGTTTAGCAGAAAACAGCTTTAATATTCTATTTGGATCTGAAGAGTAGATGCTAAAGAGGAAGCTATTATTAAGAAACTGGTACAAAATTGTTGCTTTCTCTTTTCTTTCCCCTGTGTACCCATCCTCCCCTGCTTGTTAGACTCTCCCTGTTGATCTGCAGGATTTAGTACAGTTTTTGCCTTTCTGTAAGCTTACAGTAATGGAATTTTGAGCAGTGCACTACAAAGGCCTCAGTCCTGGTCTAGAGCATTGTTTTGTGGAAATAACTTCTGTTCTAGTTGCTTGGAGTCTAAACAATGTAGAGAAGTGTGCTATAGCCTTAGTAATACATTGCATTTTTTATTCTAGCTGCTTTTGGAAAAGCTGCTGTTCATTTATGTTACAACATAACCTTTTGCTCTAGCCTTGACAAGTGTTGCCCTGGTCTGAATAACAATGGTTAAATACTCCACTGATCCTTGTGACCTTAGTAACAGAACTCCAGTGCCCTGCTGGTATAAGGGTGTGTTTTATTAATATTTAGAGCAGAACTGAATGAACAAAAGATTAATTTAATGTGAGGCTATCCTATTCCACTTGTCACAGAGCACAAAGTGGATTACTTGGTAAAAAAAGGCAGGCTGGAAGTTGATCGTGACAGCAAAGCTGGCAGAGCAACGATCTTGCCAGTGAGGTGAGGAATTGTACGATAGCCAAACAAGGGTAGAGCAGGTCCATGATGTTAGCCAGGGTCAACCAAGAGCCTGGTGACCACCAGCGAACTCTGTAGTGATGAATACGTCCAAGGTAACACCAGAATTTAAATCATCAGGGCAGAGTCTGAGTTGGTAAGGCAAATGGCCGGGCACAGACAAACCTGCAGAGCTCTGACAAGCGCCAAGGGTCTGAGCTGGAATGCAGCCCTGAAGTGGGGAAGGGTGCCCAGTGAGGCCTCCTCCAGTGCTTTCTCCCAGGGCTCCCTCCCCAGCAGCCTGCTCTGAGTTTACACAGCTGCACTGTGTCACAGCTGGCGTGGAGCCGAGGCCTCCACACCCCCGAGGGCTGGGGGAGAGGCTGTGCTCAGAGCCCTGGCACCTCTCGTGTTTAGGTAAGATCTAGTCTGGGCTAGCCTTAAATCACATAAAACCTTCTGCAGTTCCTGATCCTGGGATAGCCATGGTGGGAATCGTAAAGGGTGGAAAGAGGAAGTGGAGAGGCAATAACAGAAACTAGGTCTGCATGTTTTGTAACACTGGCTGAGGCAATAAAACGCATCCTGTGTGCGAGGGGAGCCAGCCCCCCGCTGTGATTCTTGTAGCCACTGTGACTTGCATTGGATGGCGGGTATTTCCACAGCTCCTTGTGGATAAGGGCAAGTGTGGGAGGTACTAGGTATTAGGTGGCTATTGCTAAAGTATGTTACAATGATTGCTAATTAGACTGTTGGGATGGACAGAAAGTAAATTCTCTTGAAGTCTCTTTAACCTGTTGCAGTTGTGGTTTTGTGCCTTTATTCATCCATGTACTTTGACTAATATCTTGCTCTCAATCTATGACATTTTTTAGTGATTTATTCTTCTTCCCTCTTTCTGTGGTTTGAAAACCGTGTCTGATTTTTGTGAAGTTTCTGGTGCATGCTCTTACTTCTCTCCAGGCTGTGTCAAGTCTGCCCTTACATCATGTCAGCAGTGTTCTGTTGATTAGCAGAAGAGACCTATTAGTTCAATGTTCCTTTGTTTCCTGCCTCTTTTCTCTCCCCCTTCCCCAGAAAGATTTTTTTTTTTTTTTTAGAGACTTCTCTGTGTTATTTCTGTGGGAGCTGTGTTGAAGGAGTCTTTGCAGCAGACAGAGGATAGTGTAGAAATCAGCTTAGGAACTCAACCAGTGGTTCTCCCTGCAGACCTGTACTTAAGATGAAAGGCTTGGTTCTGTTTGCATTCGAGTTTCCTGCTGCTTTCAAAGACAGTGGTGTGTCTCATAACAGCAGTACTGGCAATGTGCTCCTTCCACAGAAGGGAGAGTAATGACCAGTGTTTTATAGATAGGCATGTGGTTCCTGGTCTTCCTCTTTAGTTCTGCCTGCTTAAAAGAGTTAGAAGTTATCACTGTTAATTTTTTTTTCTTCTTTCCTGAAAAGGGAATGATAACTCATGCAGAATATTTTAATTGTAGTCTGAATGCATATCATGGTAAATTCACATACTGGAGTACTATTAAATGCATCTGGGGCTTGTTCTGCATAATCAAATTGCAGAGAGATTT
Organism: Dryoscopus gambensis; assembly: GCA_013389985.1. NCBI lineage: Eukaryota > Metazoa > Chordata > Aves > Passeriformes > Malaconotidae > Dryoscopus > Dryoscopus gambensis. The sequence continues at coordinate 9,458 of WEIT01032715.1, read as the reverse complement.
TTATCTTTAGATGCACATGAAGTCTGCACTTCGTGTGTTTAGTGATTCCTTGCTGCATGACATCAAGCATTCCCATATGTTTAAAGGTATCTTTCTTGTGTAAGAGTAGGGATATGACAGGCAATCAAGTTAAGCAAAGATTAAGGAGACAGCAGTTGCAGGATTGGGGGGAGAAAGTTCACAACTGTTATGCAAAGAAAGTGGTACAGGATCTTCTAAAACAAAGTAGCAGAGAGCACCCATGAGATGTATTCGATAAGTTATTGAATGTTTCTTTATAGCATGGCTTTACTGTTAGTGCTGGAGTTTTATGTGAGTTCTTTCACTGAAGTGCAGTGTTGATTCTGGCACTGTCTAAGTTAGATTAGGTGCTCTTTTGAGCTGAAGGGTACAGCAGGGAGGTGGAAGTGGAGAGAAGTTGAAAGAAGGGCTTATCTGGTTAAGAGGCTTTTTCCTCCCTGCTGGGAAGACCACAGAGCTGTACTATCTATTCAGTAAACATCGACCCCTGGGTGTGAGCTGTTGGTAATTTGCAGCTCTTAATGATAACAAGTGAGAGAACTTTATTTTAGATAATCCACGTGATATAGGTGGTTGTTGTAAAGCATTTGAAATGGGGATCTGTCGGGAGCAAAAGGATGAGGAAGGAAGCTTGTTAAAGAGGAAGGAAGCTTGTTAAATGGGTGTCCTTCTCATTCCTGCAAGTACACTGTAAATGGTTAAAGCTCAATGATGCAATTGGATTCCTTGGCAGATTTATTTTAGGTGGTTATTTTGCAGTTATCAACTGTACATGTGCCCCATCTCCTTCCATTTAAATGTAAGCCTGACTGGCAGCATTTATGACTTCTGATTCCTGAAGAAAATGAGGCAAGGAGTTATGTTAAAGATTTGGAAATTCAGTTCCTAATCTACAAGATGAATTTTTGATACATGTGTTTGTGTCTACTTTGCCTTTACAAAATGGAGAGACCTAATGGAAGAGGTACCATTTTGAACAGGTTTGGGTGTGGGTCTGATGATGAGAAATGGCAGTCTGGGTGTCATTTACTTGAGTTTTGTATTTCACAAGACAGTAAAGGATTTGTTGGTTTGGGTTTTTTACCTCTGCAATATGAACATGTGTCAACTTTGGTTAGCCATGCCAGCAGGAGTTACACAACTTACTTGGAATGGCAGACTGTGCCCGACAGAGGATATCCCGTGAATTTGAGAATGAAACTTGTAGATGATAAATGCCAAGGCAAGAGTTAATTTAGTACCCACTTTCCATAAATAGAGGAAGTTGATTCATACTGTCACAGCTAGAGAGTACATGAGTATGTCAGAGACTTCACTGTCTCGCTTGAGATCACAGATTTGCTGAATAATGTGGCGGTCAAGTTGCAAAATTCAGTCTTCTACCCTTAGAATGGAAGTCAGAAAGATAAAATGGCGTGGAAGGAAATATCTTTTTTTGCTGTAATTGTTCTTTTTCACTGCTTGGCTCCTCAATACACCAGACAGTTTCACTATTCCAGACACTTTAGATGTATTTATGATCTAGTAGAAGATTAGCAACATGTGATATTTGATTATGCTTGTAGAAAGAGAATAGAGAATTCTTTCATCTCAAATAAAGCTTTATCAAAACGTAGCAGAATAAGTAGTCAGAAATGAAAATAAGGTTTTTTAATGTCAGCTGAACAGAGAAGAGTTCCAAAGGTAAAAGTTGCTTGCAAGTTGTGTAGGGTTTTCATGTATCTCTATAACACGTAACTATACAATATAAAAAAATATTATCTATAGCAGTTACATAATTATTGCAGCATATATTATGCAGGTTATGATTGTGTGCAGTGTATTTTATTAATATATGCTATATATTATTATGGAGAACAGTATTTCAGTTTATATATATGCTTTCCTGACCACAAGCGTTGCTGTTTTGAGGCACATTGGCTTCAAATTACAGCAATAAACGGGATGGGTGGAAGAGTCACAGGGACTATGGCTTGGGTTATGCTGTTAATGATAGGGTTGAGTGTATCCAGAGCTGACTTTAGGACCATCTCTGTTTCTAAATGTGCTAACCATCTGGCACAATTTATGTATGTGGTTTGTTTTATGCTTGAGGTTTTTTTCAAGGGGATGAACAGATATACATAAACATAAGTTTTCTTTTGGACCAATTTTGCTGTCACTGTAAAGCTGGTGTCTGACTGCTCTGGTTATGTACTGTATGTTTTTTTAGAAATATTAACAGAATAGGTGGTGGAGGCTCATACCAGGCACGTTAATGGAGTAGGAGAATGGAAGTGAGTGTATTTCTCGGCACATCTGCAGTGGAATTTGGAAAGTTGTCTGGATTGGCAGAAACTACTTTGTTGGCTTTTAAAATAAATAAATTCTGCCAGGAAAAAAGCTGCACCTTGTAGTTCTTCTATGTATACCAGACTAGTCACTTCCAGGAGTGTGCCCAGAAAAATGGTGAAGTGTTGTAGTAGTGTTTTCTTCACTACTCTAAGTTTGAGACTCAGAGGCATTAGTAGATCCTGAAACCTGAGCTGGTAGTTCAGGGCTCTGTTGCATACTGCATTTCAGTGCTAAGAATATTAGAGAAAAAAGATAACCACTTACCCTAAACTGATTCCTTAAAGTAGGTGGTCAGAAGCATAGCTTTTATTTGTCCAGAATTTTTCCTTTGGCTCTAAATTGGTCCTGTAGAAGCATAACCGATTGAGGATTCATTGCTGTCTGTCCATAACTGCTGATGTTTTGGTAGGGATTGTTTCAAATGCGGTAGCTCAATAATACATGGTCTCCCCGAATGTGTGTTTAAACTGTTACAGTGATATATTTATAGTTTCTTAAATTCTACTCTTAAGTGGATGGAATATGCTTGAAATGCAGTTGATGGGCTGCAGTTGAACCAGACTGACACAAATCCCCTCATTATGTTCACAGAGATAATTAGTATGACTTTAAATATTTTCCTTGCTGTTTTCCACCCATATGAATCTTGACTGAAGTTGCTAATAATTATTAAAAGTATACACCCCTATTCTCCACACCTGTAATTGCACTGTCTTGATGCTTTGTAGGTGTCTTGATGCTGTCAGGCTTTGTAGGTGTTTGAGAGGAGATAAACAATGTTCTCAGTGGTTTTGCAGGGAATCTACAGCAACAGCTTTGTGTTCTACACAACATGCAGTTTTTCTGTGCAATTTGAAGTATTCTTTGTTCTACCCTTCTTCTTGATATGTTAATTATGCTATATTGTACTAGCAAAATGACATTTGGCATCAATTTATTTTTACTATCCCATTTGGAGATGCATGAGTGGAAGACATCCTGTACAAGTGTCATGTTTAAGAGTTAATTTTTAAAATTATCTAGCACTTGTTATGTTGCCATCTGTTTTCCACTAGCTTGAAGAGGAAACAGCTGTTGTGAATAATCTCAAGACAGTATTTTTAATAAAATCTAATAGGTCTGCTTACCTTCAGTTTGCATGTGCATCACAGGGAATAACTGCTGGCTAGGAGGGGAAATGTGGTTTTGCAGTAGGAACTGTAACGAGTTTGGTAAAGCAGTGATTCTGATACGTCTCCTCCAGAGCTGGTTTGAATACAGCTGGAGAGATCAGTGTTAATGGGACACAGTTCACTTGCTATAACTGTGCATTGTCTTGCAGAGGGGCTGTTATTGCAGCTTCTGCCCTCGACTGCGGTGGCTGGCAGGCAGCGGGGGAGCTGACAGGCTGCCGATCCAATGTAAAAACTAGCTCATGGCCACACCATGCCATCTTCAGTGTGCTGAGCCAGCGGAGGCAATAGCTGCACTTGACCTCAGGGAAAGCACTGGAGATGGAGAGCCAGTGACCTGGCCTCTTCAGCTGACAGCATGCAGTTGTATGGGATTAGAGGTAACATGTGCATCAGCGGGTGATACCATTTTGAAGAAAATATTTAATTTTCTGATGGAGAATAAGTGTTACTGATGGTAAGTAGGTTATGGGTGCAGTTGAGTAACTGATTACCTTGTGGGTTTCTTGATTGTATTTTAGACTTCATTTTGGTAAGAAGCGAGAAACCTCATGAAGGAGATGATGTGCAGTATAAGCTTCAATCACCGTGGTGATTCAACTGAATAAAGGGAAGGATAAATGAAAATAGAGAACTTGACTGTCAAAGAATGCCTTGGAAAAAAGTTTAAATTGGTTTATTTGAGCTCAAGCATTGCAGAGTGGCCAAGATTTAGTACTGTTTTACACAGACTGGCTTTCTTTACTGCTTTCTATCAAAAGCAAAGGGAAATACTTTTTTAGGTCTGGAAAACTTTGCAGGATGAATGAACAGTTTTTTTTCAAATGGCTCAGCAGTAAAGAGAGTGGAGAGGCTAACCAGCAGAGAGCATTAAGTGGTGGTCAGGGAGTATAGAGTTGAATGATGATGAATTGAACTGGATCTTCCTGTAAGTAGTGCAGATTCTTTTTGTCAGAGACTTTGTTGCTTTTGCTTTAGTGTTTAGGTTAATGGCAATATAGAACAACACTAGCAAGAGTAGCCATGAAAAATGAGCCTGTAGTTCAAGTGCTTGAGATTGCAGCCTCAGATCTTGCACAAGCATACATGCCATACACCTGTATGAAATATGTGTCCAGTGCCATGTGATTGCACAAGCCCTGTCCTGTTCACTCTCATCGCTGCCCCATTTCTTTCAACAAGGCAAAAGTCTGTGGTGTGGATCCATCAGAAACCTCTACAGCTCAGAGCTAATGGCTGGACAAGATCTGTTCTGAGATGATGTGATCTGTTTTGTTTGATGGATTTGTGTAGTATGTGAACGTGTGTGTTTGCACCACACAAACACATGTGGGGGAAGATGGGCAGTCAGCTGGCCTGTTGAGGGTTTGAGTGGCTGTGAAGCTGCAGTGTTACTGAAACAGGTGAGGACGTTGCTGCTCCCTGCTTAAAAATCCCCTTTCAAGTCCTGTCTTCTGACACAGAATGAGGGTACTGGAGTTCAGGAAAGTATGACACTGACTTGCAATTCAGTTGAAAATCAGTTATGCTTGCTTTTGAGCTTTCCTACCAAACTTACGCTATTAAACAGAGGTTTCTGTACCAATAAGTTCATAGCATACGTAAGATATTCCTCCAGAGAAATAGAAAACAATCTGCCTTTCAAAGGAGAGAAGCTTTGATTGATAACTATAAGAACTCTCAAGAAATAAGCAAATAACAGTGACCCAGAATATTGTTACCTACTTAGATGTTTCTTTTAAAGACTGATATTTTTGCTTAGTTTTATAGGCAGTTTCTTTGGTTGAATAGCAAACTTGCATTTGTTTTCCTGCTTGCAGATATACCCACTGCCTCACTTCTGAATTTATAATGCAAGTATATTCATTTCAGAACAAGTTAGAGCTGGAAATAAGAAACAAGTAGTTTCTTTTGCAGAAACCCCCACCATTTAAAAATCTGCAGTGTAGGAAAGATCAGTTCTGACTGCACATCTTTTGAAATAATTAATATTCCTATTCATAAATGGTTCATCTTGGGAAGATGGGAAGAAAATGTCTTTCTTCAGATCCCTTAACTCCGTAGCTGGCAGCAGTATTATTATTTGGGATGTAAGAGTGCTGGAGTACGTAGAGGTGAACTTTGCCTTAGTGGGAACTGTTGTTGGGCTTATGTCTGTATTACTCTGTGCTTCTGTTGTGTGTTAAGTACCGTCTCTCCACTTGGGAGTTCTTCTGCTCTTCTGTTTTAGTATAGAGTACCTCAGGCAGATTCCCATGAAGAGTGTCTTTCCTATCAAAGTAATTTCTGTCACGAGGCATTTTTCTGCCGGGTTTCTTTGCATCAGTTATAGTACCTTTTTCATGCCTAGATTGGTGTTCTTTCCACAATAAAGCCCTTAGGGGCCATTTTTTTTTATTCTGTATGGATGTGACAGCACTGCTGGAAGTATACACTGCTGACAATAAGATATTTCCTGTCATGGTTGCTGGGAGCTGTTTGTCTTACCTGTTTGTCTTACCTGCTAAAAGGACCAGGTGCTTTGTCTTCTCTTGCTCTGCATTGGTAAATTCTGCTTTGTGTTTGATTTCCCTCCTTGTTCTGTTATGACAGCAGGCAAGAGGCTTCCCAGACCAAGATGTTGATCTTGACATGCTGCACAAGAGGGTCCTTTGGTGTAAGGCAGGTGGGTCAGGCTAGGATGGCTTTGCTGGCCCTCAGATGCAGCTTCTGCAATCTCTCATGCAGTTGCATTAGCAAATACTGTAATGCATTGCTCCAGTGTAGTCTCATCTGAGGGATCTGAAGTTGTATTTTGATTATGAAGTACTAGAGAGGGATGGAGTTTGACCAAGGAAGTTTGCTGTATGACTTACTATGCACAATCACAGATGGAGTCTGCAGCAGAACGGGGATGGAATCCAGATTTTCAACCAGAAGAGCCAGCTTCTTGCATGGTGATGGAAACTTCCTGCGCAGAACAGCTCTGCTGCATGGTATTGCTTTGTAAAAAAGAAAAAAAAAAAGGACCATTTTTGAAACCACATGAAATAAAAAAGGGGTTAACTGAAGCTGAATGAATGACTTGCCATTCTTGGGCGATCTCTGCCAAGAAGCATTAGTTTGTTTTGGTAGCCAAATGTCTGGTGTATTCATTCCCATCCCACAGCATTAAAAGTACTGACTACAGTGTGCACATGGATTTGTGTCCATCTACTCTATGTAACTTGTGTTCTACCCTAAAAGGTAAAAAAAAGGAATATTTTTATCCAACAAATAGTCTTCAGATAGGCATGTCTATTTACGCGCCATAACTTTTGCAGCTGGTTTTTGTACATGTCTGTGAAGAACCTCTTTACAGTCCGTGAAAGTGTGTGATATAATCCAGAAATCAACTTCATTTTACACATGATTATCAGAAGCATTCCCTGACTTCAGTCTCCTGTTCTTTTGCAAGCCATGAATTTGCACAGGGGTTTGAGGAGATTATTTCAAGACAACTTGATATTGCACATGTATAGTTTGGCCTTTAGATACTGATTGACACTGGCTGCATGTGGTAGCATATCTTCATGTGATCCTCAGTAAATATGAAAGGATTTATGGCTTTTTATTTTTTGAGTTTGAGATAAAACTAGTACATGCTATATCAGCAAGAAAAACATGATTTTCTCACTTCTGTTGGGTCTTGAAAAAGATGAACTGTAAGTTGATGTGTGTGGGTAAATTATCACTTTTTGCCTGGTTGATGTGTTCTGTAAAGTGCTGATGACAGAGTTAACCAAGGTTTTGTATTTTGGGCTTTTCATGACTGAGTAGTTGCACCACATAACTGTGATTCAAAACTGTGAGTTTAAATTTACTTAAATCTGTGTTATCCTTTTTGGTCATGGGGCTGAGGAATAAGCTTGGTTGCATTGCTTTCTCTACCTGTGTGTCATG
>WEIT01032713.1:10929-48969 GCA_013389985.1 Dryoscopus gambensis | reverse complement strand
CAAAATGTGACCCCTCTGTCACTGTCTTCCACATTTGATATTTGCAACCATCTCAATACGTAGGGAATAAAGAGTAGATTCATTTGCATTCACATCATGAGCAGTAGTTTTCATTTGTTTCTGTTGTTACGGGTGAGGTCTGTATCACCATTAGTCTTTGGACACAGTTTCGCCTTATAAAACCTTTGTGTAGCTTTGTGATGGTACAGCTTTTTGTCATCTAATTTCCAAATGATTACCCTTCTGTAACACTTTAGCCAGTGATCAAAGAAAGCTTCTTACTCACATAAATAATCCTGAAAGACACAGAGTGAAAGAGAAAGTTATTTGTGCTGTTGCCTCTGTTGCTCAAGCTACTGTTAAAGTAAGTGAGAGTGATGTTCAACAGAAGAACACGCTTTCAATGAAATTATGATATTTCAGGCACTAAGGACAAGAATTGATATGTTAGAAGTGTAGTAGGCTTCCGTGACACTCAGCAAACAGTGCCATGAAATCGTACACCAAATTTGATACTGTTTAATCACAAAACTGTACAGATAGGGAAACAATACGCAGTGTCATTTGTGAAGAGATGGACTCTGGGCTGACAATCACCCATCAGGAGGGAGGTCTGCCACATGTTCTGCATAACTGGATGAAAATACCAGCTCATTTCTCAGCAGTGGTAGCAGAAGGGAAAATAAGAAGAAACAAGGTCAAGGAAGACCAATTACACCCAGGGACTTAGGAAGATAAGGCTGCTAAGATAACCTTGTATAGAAGGAAAAGGGCAAACTGCACTTCTTTGGAAAACCTACACCATTTGTTGGAAATGTGTATGAAATGCCTTCCCCATCTCAGGAGCTAGCCATATGGGTTTGAACCCTGTAGGTGGACCTAAAATCTTGGGATGTAGACGTGGAAATATATGAAATGGTACAAACAAGGCAAGACCCATCAGAGAGATTAGCTTCAGGCTGGAGGCCCAAGGCAGTGTTCAGGAGGGGGCAGGAAGGTGAGCACCCACCAGCTTTGTGGAAGTCAAGACGAGGGGTAAGCACTGGCAGGGATTGCAAGGAAACTGCCTGTCTGCTCCCCCCAGGTGAAGAGACCCTGAACAGACCATGGGTGCAATGAGGCAGTGGCCCACTGTCCCGCCCTTACATCTGTCCCAGGCATTGGTGACATGTGAAGAAAGGACAGAGAGCTGTGGTGATGCCTCAAGGTGGGTGCTGGTGTAGGGCACAGAGACATCAGTTGGGCTGTGGCTGTGCCTTTTGCCTCACCGTTTAGGCTGTTGACGTCAGGGCAAGGCTCCATCAGCTTTATTCTCAGCTTCAGGCCCCATCAGGCTCCCATCAGTCACAGGGAGCTCCCGGGGCAGCAGCTGATGGGACCGTGTGCTCCAGGCACCCAGTGCCAGGGGATGGCAGCCTGGAGCCATCGAGGGGACCCTGCTCTGGGCCCTGCTCCACTGCAGACCAGCAGCGAGATCTCGCTGAAACCTGGGTGCTTGAAACCTGCTGAAACTGCCTGGCCCACGGGTTAGGAGCAAATCACAGCAGAGGGGTTAAAATCTACCCAGGCGAGTCAGCCAGTTTCATGTGTTCCCCAGTGAAACACAACAAAGACAGGTGGGATGGGCCAAAGAACATCTGGAAATGTTTGGGTCATGAATGCTGGAAGGAAAGTCCCTGAGCTGACAGAAGCAGCCGCTGCTCAGTGTGCAGGGCCTCATCTGCTCTGGGCAGATCCCAAAAGATTTAGGGAGCAGAAAGGCATGTCTCCCATGTCTCCCAGTCTCCTCAGACTGAGACTGCTTCTGAGTGAACAAATCACCCAGCACAGGCCATCTATGAAAAGTTCCAGCTGGCCCTTGTTTAAGCAATACGAAGTTTAGCTAGAGCTACAGAGAAGGCAATCAGGTTTGCGTTTAACAGAATGTAGGTGGCTGACATTTCCCTCTTTTTTCAATGTTGAGGCTTATAAAAGAAGAGGGCAAGACTTCCTGCTGGTTCAGTCTTCCCATGGCACTCTTCTAGGTTTGTTATCTTACTATAAATCTAACCTTTTATCTGCTCTTAGCTGGACTGGAAGGCATGCAGTAACAACTACTGAAGATATTTTGGCAGTGTCTCAGGTACCTAGTGAATGACAAGCATGTTTGGAAAGCTCCACACTCTGCCTGGCTTGTAAGTCACAAATCCCACCATTTCTCATCTATTTTAAACCCACTAATTAACCTGTCAGTGTTGACAGGTAGGAAGCTTTTTGGAAAGTACATCAGTCAAAGAAGAAGGAAGAAGAATCTTTCAAAATAAATAGGATTCAGGAAGGCAAAGCGTCCTGAGTCTTGTTGAATAAAGTGTGAGTTACTAAGCCAAATTCAGTCATGTTTAGAAACCATTCCCACGGGTATCAGTGCAGATGGAGAAGACATCTAAAGAGCATTTGGCTTATAAAAAATACAAATGTAGTCAAGTAAGAACTCTTTTCTATTCAGTGGTACTTCTCAGTTACAGAAACAACTCAAGAAAAAACACTTAATTAAATTCCCAACCACTTTGTCTTGTTCTAGACATTCTCAAATATCTTTTCTTACCCTCTCAAAGACTCAGAAGTGGGAAGCTTGATAATATATAGCAATTGGCTGGAGCAGCATTTCCTGTGTGGATTTGAAATTGCCTCCTATGGAAATAATGAAGTATTCTCTCCTCCTATCATTAGCTTTTTGGGCTAACTCCCAAGAAAAAAGTAAAATATTGCTCAGAGAACAGGAAACTGGGGAGAAGGACTTGCATTTTCAGATGTCAAATGAGACAGTCAAAGAAGCAGAGCATAGTAAAATAGCAATTAATCTGTCATTTCTTCTTAGATCCATTATGTTATTAGGTAATTCCTATTAACCTGGAGGTGAAACTAAATATGAGATGACAAATACAGGTGATGATATGCTGTAAAAGAAACTTTTGAACAAATGTACTGACATCTGAGCTTTCTCCCTCACTTTTTTTGTGCATTGGTTTGAATGGTCTATGAAGAAAATTATTCTTTAAAGAGTAATTTTTATTAATACCTGATTTATTGGTGCTGTAATGACTCTCTAATTGGCTGTTTTCAATTTATTAAGAGAATGGGCTAAAAAATGTGGCAGATCATTTGGTCTTAGATACTTGTCTCAGGCTTTCTCTCCTTTGACTGTGCAAGGGTGTCGTGATAATGACAGAAATTTGAATTTTATATATTGGAAGCTCAAAGACAATCCATTCCCAAACTTCTTTCAAGTACCTCCAGACAGGAGTTTTGAAACCCAGTAATTCGCCAAGTCTGAGCTCATTAACTTTGAAGGGTGGTTTCTCAGAAGAGCTAGTGGCTTTGAAGATATTTTGTCTGTTGAACAGCGTTTCGTTCTGCTTCAGTACACAAGGTATGGGAAAAGAGGGGGGAATATTTTAACAAGTTCCAAAAATGATTTTAAGAAGCCAAAACCTGAAGAAACTATAGCCAAAAATATAATTACTGAATGCATAGTAAAATTTCCACCAGAGGTTTTTGGAGGCACCAGGAAGGACAGTGTATATTTATTCTCACTACAGTATTACTGTTCACTCTCAGATGACTTGTCTTATTAACATAAGCCAAATGGGTCGCTGGCTGCCTGTCTGAGGGAATGTCTAGCATGAGAGATTCTGTCCACGGAGCTAAATCAACAGGGAAATGCAAGGCCAATTACCTTCCCACCAATGGACAGTGTTTAAGGTAGGTGCAAAGATTTCTATTTGAGCTCCTGTGGCATCCAGCTGCTTCCTGGCATCTTCAGCAATCTGTCATACTGTGCAAGGGGTGCATTTCTGAACAGCTCAGCCACCCACTCCTCCAAAACAAGGCTAAACTGAAAGCAGTTAGGTCCAGCTCAGAAGAAGTGGCAGGTAAAGTTAGGATTAAATCCTGCTTTAGAAAACCATTCCTGCAGGCTGTTCTCTGTTCATGCCTATTCTCTGAGAGCTCTGACTCCCACTGTCACCCTGCAGACAGTCCTTTGGCTTTTCTCCACACACACCTGCTCTTTCACAGGAGACTTTTACTAAAGGTCTGCACGGTTTGTTTCTGCTGAACTCTATGTTCAGACTCTTCATGATTGTCCTCAGCCCTTTTTGTTTTGTCTTGCCTCAGGTTTTGTTTGTATGCCCTTTGTAAATCAGTATCTGTGCTGAGTAAGAATCTGGTGATGACAGAGAATAATCTCTCCTTGATAAGCACGTTATCTTGTGCCCAGAATCTTCTGGTTCCCAGGTTTCTTGACTGGATGTGTCCCTATGTGGCATGAGAACACATTACGTAGGTTTATGTCTCACTTTTGTATTCAAGACTGATATGAAGATCTGTCAGATGATGATGGCTTTGGTACTTTGCCAGCTGCTTTGTTCCATTGGTTATGTTCACAATCCAACATTGAAACTATTAGCACAGCTAATTGTGTAACTATAGAGGTAAATTTGTTAAAAGAAACTTGTTAAAGAAGCACTAAGCTACCGGACAATCTGAAAATGCTCAGCTTTGTTTTGCTTCTTGGGGAATGAAATTACACACTCCTGAAGATTTGCCAAAGTCTAGAGACATTCATGTGCTGCACCTGCTCCTGTCAAATATGGTGTTGAATTTCTTAAGTGATTTACTAACATGTCATGACTAATGGACTGCTGCTGATCCAGCATGAACTCTTGCTACAGATCATGAACTGTGCTGTTAAGAGCCAGTGCTTGCAGGAAGTCCTTCTCCAGTGCACTCTGATGCATACACTTTGAAGGTATCAGATTGTATTACTCCTTCTCTCCAGAGTCTTTTTCTGTTCTTCCATTTCCTAAATATTTGATCTAGAGGGATCATTTTAATTCTTATCTGCTATGATTATGCAAAAAATAGAAAAAACATTTCATAGCACCCTGCTACACACTATAATGTAGCACTGTGTGTGCAAGGGAACAGGCTGGGACACTCAGCTGTGGCAGAGAATCTCATGGCCAAAGGAAGAACTGTGTACAGGAAAACATGGCAGGGACTCGATGCTTTCCTATGGATTGTTGCTGAGAGGTACAACAATTTCCATTGCCATGGAATGGACACAGGTTTGTCCCACTGTATACATCACTGTGGGACCTTGCACAGGGGTAAGGACTGCTGTGTCAGGATAATCAGCCTGTTTATGGTTACTCTTTTGGTGTATTGATCATTATAGGATTCTTTTCACCATGCTGGACTCAACAACAACAACAACAACAAAAGCCTAAAAATATATATTTGTTGCAATGTTGAAATAATCTGGCTCCATGGAAGTTTGAAGAACAGTTTAAATACTTACTCAAGCAGACAGAGGGGGATGGGCTGTGATTTGTATGCTGATCTGCTGGATGCTTCCAGGGCAGGGGTCCCCTACCCTGAGCTTCACTGCTATTCTTGAATATCTTGCCAGTCATGATAGCCAGCAACTTATAATTGTAGCTAAAAGATAAGGGATACAGCTGGTGTGAGCCTGGGAGTTGGTTATCAAGCACCCTCTCTGGAGGACAGTGTTCTGTAAGGGTATCAGGTTGTCAAATAAGGAATGAGGAGGCTGTCCTTCCTGCAACCTAGAGAACCTTCCCAAGGTCAGATTCAGTCTTAAAGCCTTCAGATAAAAATCCAGTTTTAATTGTTTATATTAGTCTTTCTGCAGGAAAACCATGAATTGTGCAATGCAGGGTATGCAGGGTGTGCAGTCCCTGACATAAGAGCAAAAGCTGACATATCATTTTGCCTTCCTGAACTCAGCACCTGACAGTTTAAAATTTCTGGAACAACAGTTTCTAGCACTTTTGTGGTCCCTCACAGGTGATTTGTATTAAAGTTCTTCATGTTTTCACTTCCTTGTTGGGAAAAAAAGTTTAACAGAAAAACGGTGTTGTGTTCCAGTAATCAAAACAAATGTCCACATTCTTTTAACATCTTCATTAGCATTCTAGATGCTGGAACAGAGTGCACCCTCAGCAAATATATTGATGATACAGAACTGGGAGGTGTGGTTGATACACCACATAGCTGTGCTGTTATTCAGAGGGATCTTGACAAGTTGGAGAAACAGGCTGATGTTTAAGTTCAGTAAATGAAAATGCACAGTTCCATACCTGGGGAGCAATAACCCCATGCACCAGCACAAGTTTGGGGATGACTGGCTGGAAAGCAGAAAAAGACCTGGTAGACACAAGGCCAACAGCATCCTGGGTTTCACAACGAAAAGTGTTTGGAGGAGGAAGGTGCTCTTCCTTCTCTAAAAAAAGGTGAGCAATGCCTGGAGTGCTGTGTCCAGTTCTAGGCCCCACAGTACTAAAAAGGGATGGAAATCCTCCAGCAATTCCAGTGAAGGATCACAAGGTTGTTTAAGGAATTGGGGCATCTGACTACGGAGAGAAGCTGAGTTAACTGCGATTGTTTAGCCCCGAAACAAAGAGGTCTCAAGGGGATGATGTCAATATGTGTAAATATTTGATGGGTGGCAGGGTTTTAGAAGACAAAGCCAGACTCTTCTCAATGCTATGCAATGACAGGACATGAGGCAATGGACACAAATCTAAATGTAAGAAACTCCTCTTAAACATAAGCATAAATATTTTAGACTGTGAGGGTGTTCAAACACTACAAAGGGTTACCCAGAGAGATTGAGTAGTATCTATCCTTGGAGACATTCCAAACTCAGCTGAACATCTTGTTGTAGGTGACATTGCTTTGAGCAAGATGTTTGGATGCCTAATCCCCTGAGCCCCATAATTCGATGATTCCATGACTTGATATCATTTTGTTTAGCATAAGATTATAGAAAAAACAAATTCAACCCAGTAAAGGGTTATTGGGCACTAGTGATAATATTTGGTACCTAGATACCAGTCTGGTGTCCACCAGAGGGACTGAAAATGATTGGAGCCATCCCACAGTCTTTCATAACACAGTAAAAGAAAGGACAGAATGTGAATACTTTAATTTATGTCCTGCTCTTGTGAATTCCCTAAAAAATTTCATTTGAAGTGTAGAAAAGGTTGAAGTCTATATTTATTTGCTGAAGAGCAAATAGACTTTATAACTAGCCATAATCCATTCTCTTTGAATGGATGATGTCACAAAAAATATGGAATGGATGATATATATTTATTTTAAAGCAATCACAACATATGTTAAATCAAATATTTTCATTTCTTTCTTTCTTAATAAGTTGTTGTCTTACAGTGCTTTGCACAAACTACTGATATTGTGGAATTTTTTTTAATAGAAAAATTCTGCACATTTGTGAAATTCAAAATATCAGTTGGCTTTTCTGTTCTAAATGGTACATTCGGGCAACACAAAATTGCCACACATTGCACTGTGCAGAACTTCACTACACACCCTGTAACTCACAGAGGATTATCGGGATCAAAATGGAGTATTAATAGAGGTGAAATGGAAAATTAATTTCTCCTCACTTTGTGATTTGTTGCCATACACGGAGGACAGGCATCATTTTGCAGTGACACGCTATTCCTGGAGTCAGGCTGCCCGTCAGCTGGTAAGTGCTGATGTAAAGGTAACTGATCTTGGGAAAAACATGGGTCCATAATAGGCATAAATGTACACCTCTGAGAGAAAGCTTAAAATAGATGCATCTGATACCTTGTTTTTATTGCATGGACTTCCAAGTCTGTAATAATCTTGATGTGAAAGAGTGACAGGTATTTCTTAGAACATAAGAGCTCCGTTCCCTTTCCTGTCATCAGAGATGGATGAACACATCCCTGTTCCACAGAAACTTTTCCTTGAGTGACTTTGTTTCTTTCAGACTAACTAGTGAAACTGCTTTACCCTGAATAATCTAATGCCCAAGAAGAAACAGCATCTGACTTGTGAGATGTAATTTAAGGGTTGATAGTGGCAGTTTTTTTCACTGTGGGGAATGTTCACCATTTGCACATGCTGCTTGGCTCTTCCAAAATAAAAAGGAACTATGAATAAATATTATTTAAGCAGTGAGAAGTAGAGGTTTGCAATCTTTAAAGGCAAATTATAATTTCAAAAGAAAGAGCAAAGCTGAATCTCTGAGAAGTGTCCGAAGAAAAGATCTACCAGCTTTGGGTATATTCTGTGTTTTTCCACCCAGTTTCATGCCCACTGCCCAGTACCTCGATGACTGTCTCTTTGGGCACTAAATGGATGCCATGGGAAACATCCATTTGCCAAATTTCTGCTCTTCCCTGGCATTGTGGGAGGGGCAGGCAGGCTGTGCCTGGTGCCTTCTCACACGCAAGTCCTTGTGAGCAGGAGCGCCAAAAAACTGTCTGGAAACAACAAAGGAAGGGGAAGGAGAGGTACTGGTGGGGACTGGGAGGACAGAAAGTATTTAGGACACTCCTGGGAGAGCATGTGCTCAGTGGGCACTGCAGGGTAAGCTATTTTACAAGCAGGTGACTCTTGTAAATACAGATTGAGTGTGACCTTCATGCAAGCAACTGTGAAGCATAGAGCAGTGAGATCATGGTCCTTCTCTTGAGGCCAGCCTGACCCCTGAAGTGGCACAAACTATGCAGAAACACCGTGAGTCTTGGGTGGGTTGGAAAACACTTCCAGTCAGTTACTGCCAGGTTACTGAAAGGACTGATTTGGGAAGAAAGAAATACTTATTTCTGAACGAGGTGGTCGTTAGAGTTACTACTGAGCAGTAAATGTTTTCTCCCACTGCTTGAATGCAGCTTTCCCTTTACTCAGCTCTCTACTGCTTTTTTGTTTCTCCTGCCTCCTGGTCCATACTGCACATCTCTCTCTCCCTGTCTCTCTTATTTCACTCCATCAGAATTATTAAAATGTTCAGCAGAATGGATGAACTCCTTTATGATGAGAGACTTGAGAAGATTGGCTTGATTAATGATGGGTCACACTTGGTGAGGGATTGAAAAGATAGTCTAGGGAGGTGAAACTGATACAAGATCGATTTATTTATATAACTCCACTGAGGAGAAAAAAAAAGGAGGAAAAAAAGGATAAAGGAAAATATTAGGAGTAAAATGAATGAATGCAAAGAGTCCATTTACTAATTCATTTTGAGAATTAGAGCTACATTTCTGATCCTCAAGCACATATATATCCATCTTTTGAGAATTTTAGAGGTAAACAAATACATTTTATAGAAATTAAGACCTGGAAGATGCCATAAAATTCTGATCACTGCAGTGGTGAGCACCATACCATAAATTTTTCTCCATCTCTCTTTTGGTTTTCATTATAACTTGGCAATACTTTGTGACCTGATGAGATTACAGAATTGACTGTAAGTTAGGCTGATTGTTACAAGCTGGGTGTTTCTGTGTTCCTATCCTTCTCGTTTCCAAGTGACAGCAGTCTTGCTTTTAATGTAAGGCTCAACCTTCTTTTTGGTTCCAGATGGACTTCCAGGAGTTCCAATGTTCTTCAGCTCAAGAACTTTTGGCTTTGTCACAGATAGCAAATGAATGACGGGGATGTCAAGTTTCTCTATCCAGACAGATGTGTAGAGCACAAACTATAGTCTTAGACAAATGATATACCAATGATATGATATGATATGCCCACTCATGAATAGCAATCTGTAAATCACAAAAATCATTTAACAAAAGCCTTCATGGCATGTCAAACATTTCTCACCTTTCCGGGGAGAATTGTTTGTGGGAGGACCATGTGCCTTGTAAATACTGAATTTATAACAAGGGCTGGGAAAATTGCACTGACTGTTGTGACTTTACATCTGTTCTTCTGAAATGACTGATGGGATGGCCTCTTTCCAGAATTACTGTTCATCATTATATTACGTTACTTTTTTTTTTAACTTTGCTTTTCTTTGTCTATGTTATTAGCAGGAGATTAGTGCTCCCCGTGCTCTCTGGCACCCACCTGGCTTCTCTTCTAGATGAGCTGCTCACTGGAGGTCATACAATACCACGCCAGGAAAGGGTTCATTCATGCCACATTGTACTACTGACACTAGGAGGGGAATCACATTCTTCCTGCACATGCCACTTTGTTGGCCTGCATCAGAGGAGCCCTGAATGCTCTGCATAAAACAAAATCCAAACCTCCTTGTTATGCAGATAATCCACTGTCTAGTAGATGCCATGCCATAGGCTCTTCCCAAACAATCCAAGAAGCCATTGCATGTGTGGATTGTTTCCTGGGCATGTTAACGAGCCTTTTGCCAGGACTGCTCTCTCGGGACTGCCATGTGGGCATCTCAGCTGAGGACATGAGGGAACTGCTGCTCTGGCAAGAGCTGCACGAAGCACCTTCACCTGAGCTAAGTGCAAGCCACCATCAACAGCCCTGTTTCCCTATAGCTTTGGGGAGAACCACACCAGGTGGTTGTTCTGTCATGCCAGGAGACCAGAAATCCTCTCTGAGGGGAAAAACTCTCAGACTGACACAGGGTCAGTGGTGCTTTCATAGTTTGGAGAGGGTGAGTTACTTCAGCTGCACTGCACTGGACCACATCTAAGATTCCTCTCTGGCCCAGTTTTCCCTTCCTTCTGTCCCTGTCCCTCGGGAGATGACGATGCTGTTCTGACCCAGGGCTGACTGAGCCATGCTGACCCGGGCAGGCAGGTTCCAGGCTTTCCCACTCCTCCCTGTTCGGTGGGTCTCGGATGACAGCAGGAGAGGCTGACCGCACCCCGAGTCACTAACTCCCTTTCCCAGAAGTTCTGGGAAATGCTTGGTTGTGCTGCAGTTGAGGGAGGGTGGGACGCGTCTAAGCACAGAGCACATTGCTGTGTGAAATCTTCTGCAGGAAAATTCAGGAAATTCCCCAACAACTTTGCTGCATTAGTGCCTGCTACAATTTTTGGTACTGAAGATGGGGGGAGGCAGCACAGGGGTAGCAGAGAGACGCTCATGCAGACTTTTCTTAGGGTACCTGTGATGTGCCCAACACATTCCCTAAGGAACTCTGAGGCCACACAGGAGATCTCTCTCTGAGGGAATTCTATGGAAACCAGACAAGAGGGACATTTCTATCACCTCATTCCTCCTGCCAAAAAAGAAAAGGTGTCCTCCCCACCTCCATGGAAACCCAGCATTGGAAAAATCTCTTTTCCAGGAAGCTTTTCAGCACAACAGCCTAGGAAGGTTTTCACCCTATCCGTGCATTCATGCAGAGGTTTCTTCCCAAGAAGAGTTCAAGCTCTGCACAGCCACTGCAGGATCAATATGGAAAAAAAAAAAAATGAGAGTAACATAAACAGTGTGTGGGCAAATGTGGGTGTACTTTCATTTCTCCATGAATTCATATTTCAGTTTCCTGAATTCAGAAGACCCCCCATGTTTTAGCATAATTTATGATGCCCTGAATTGTATAAATCCTGGTGATCTTATTATAGGAACAGATTATTATATACTCAGTGCAGCTGACAGAGTCAAATGCCACACTTACTCCCTGGAGAATTCTAATCTCCCCCTCAAATTTTAAGATGTCAGTGAAAAACAATCTCCATGTTTCTGAAACCCAACCCCAAGGAGCTATGATACCACCATCCATAAAAATAACTGGTCTGGGATCCTTAGGGATGTATCGCTGACAGAATTGTTCAGGCCAAGACAGTGCAGATGTCCACATCATAAATCTGGAAATGTTACGGTTCATGTGCGGCAGAAAATAGAGGAGAGAACATTCATGGCCCAGAGAGTGCTTCCCCTGTGAGAAGAACCATCCTTTGGGGACCATTTAGTGTCACAAAACATTTGTAATTAATCTGCACAGCTCATCACCACCAACGAGTGGCTACTGAAGGTTTCCAGTCATTCAAAAATCTGCCACACAAATGCATGGAGCAGAACGAGGCACAGACTCCTGATCTCACATACAACAAAGACAGCCGGATTGGGATGTGCCTGAGCCAGGGGCACCTGAGGAATGGGGTAGTGTTCAGGGAAAGCCTCAGCACACCTCTCTGTCTCATCATTCCTGCACTTTTCCACCTCAGACACCACCGAGGCTGAGCCACTGCCAGGACAGCAGACAGGCAGGGACGTCCCCCTTGCCAAGAGACCTCGGAGAGCCTGGAGCCCAGGTGCTGCTGCTCGGGAGCCAGGACAGCCCTCTGTTTGCACAGGCAGTGCCAGACACAGCCACTGCTTGTGTCTCTGGGCAGAGCACACACCTGGCAGGCAAAGCACTCTGTGTGTTCCTGGAGTGCACAGAAAGCTGCTGGAGCCAGGGCCAGTCTGGGCAAAGCAGCTCATGATACCAGCTCCAGGCTGATGTGGGTTTCAAATTTGGCAAGTCAAGTTTGCAAAGTGCTTGAGACAGAGCCTGGAGAGGCAACATGCTGTAGAGGACGGGTTTGTAAGGATCTGTCCCACATAAAAGCAAGTGGGTGGCTCACTAGTGCTCCTTGGGTGCTGGCCAAGGCCCAAGACCTTGAACTCTTCCAAGCTCCTCCCTCAAGGGAGTGTCTTTTCTCCCCTGTGGTCTGTCTCACAAATTCCCCTGTTTCCCTTGAGTCAGTAATCTCTGAATGTGTAATGCTGGGATAGCACAGAGTACTTCAGCAGAGATGCCACCAGAACTTTGTACAGAGCCACCTGTGTGCTCCCCAACAGTTTCCAAAGCACCACAGCTGGTGCACTCCGCATCACCGTGCCTGTTTGGGAAACCCACAGAACATGTGATTTTTGCTAATGCTCTCAGCTCTTATTTTCAGTCATTCTTTGCTCCTGTGCTCTCATCTTACCTCTGAACTAACGGGGGGATTGTTTTATTTACTGCAGTGTTACACAGCCCGCGTGGATCAAATATTAAGTTACCATCTCAGTTGTCAAAACAGCAACAATCCAGATTTTCGTGTTATAATGCAGATTGTCCAGCAGTCACAGCTAACTTGACTCGCTTTAGATGCAAGGGCTTTAATGAGTACTACAGGCTTCTCCCACAAGGCTTGTGGTGTTCCCTATTTCTCAGAGGAGTTATTGCAAGAACTCTGCCAATTAAAAAAGTGACATCATACCTCTAGTTGCCCTTTCACCCTGGGATTTCCTATGAGTTTCTTTAATTAGAGCTCGTTGCTGGCTTTGAGCAACAACCAATACTGATACTGTGGCTCTGTTTAAAGGCTTCATTTTATGAACACATATAGGAAACTGTGAAATATGTAAAGACAGGTTTTTGCTCCCTGCTTGTTAGAGCTTGAATTCCCAGCTGAGAAAGGTTTTGGGCTTGCTTGCCACCATGAATAATCCCTGCCCTGTCTAGCTGGGACTAGAGTAGCTCAAGAGCACTACTGGGCATGGCTATCTGTGGAGTCTGTTTTCTTCTCACCTGGCTCCAACTTCCATTAGATAGGTAAAAATGTCACTGGCACGTTAAACACCAGGACTCTCCATGTTCGCTGAGGCACAGGATTGCTACCGCAGCTATAAGCAGAAGAAATCTGAATGCAAGGGCAACAAAAAACCAGTCTGAATGAGCTGGGAATTATACGTCCCTGCATGTGCACAAAATATTGCATTTGCAATGGCTGAGAACAGTCTGAATGCATCTGAATCACCAAAACTGGCCTTAGGAAGGAGAAAAACTCAGTTAGCTGCAATAAGCTTTACCTGACAAGCCCTGTTCGTTGAAAGCTGCAGACAACTTAAATCTCTGTTACTCACATACCTTAAAGCAAATTTGCCAAAGGGGCGATCTGTGACTCACTCATAGGGCTTTGCTGGAGATTTTGAAAGATAAGAGTCTCGTTGTGAGCCACAGGGGTATTGTTCTCATTAACAACTGCCAACCAGCTACTAATTAGCTGCTGATTGAACAGTTGAGACAGTTCAGATAATTTTCAAAGGTCACAACCACCCATTTGTCCAGCCCATCCTCAGCTTCCAAATGAGACACCTGCAAGATATACTATGAGAACACTTTACAGAGCCTGAAGATGTTTAGCAAGGTATTTCATACCATTTGTTATTTCCACCACTATCTCCTCATCCCCACGCTAAAGTCAAGTTTCTAGTTTGTGAGCTGAATGGTACCAAGAGAAAAACATGGATGAGGGCTTCAGGATGGTTTCCTAATGGGATACAGACTAGTAATCTTGAGATGCCTCCACTTTCTCACTTGACTCTGCTGCCTTGCTGTGATTCTTGCTCCTGAATTCACAGCCAGTCACTGCACACAGGGGAGGGAAAGCCATGGTTAAGGGCGGGCAGAGGGTGAGGCAGCTGCCCGGTCTCCATCTCAAGAAGGATCTATTTTCAGCACGATAAAATCCTCCCTCTTCCATGGGAATGTGAGCACTGCAGATCCTTGCTGTGCAGGACACCCTGTAGCAGGAGTCCACCCTCATTCTGCCTCTTCTCTTTTGACTCTGCTGTGTTTTGCATTCAGCTGTAGTGGAGTCCAGCCTTGATGAGACGGAAGCATTGACAGAAAGTTAATAGAGGCACAATCAATTTTAATTCCCTTTTTTCCTCGAGGTGTTGCTGCTTCTTCCAGCAGGTCCTTCCTTTCCCAAGGACAGATACCGCTGCTGCTCCTCCAAACCTTGCCAGAGTAACAGTACAGCTACACTGGTAAATTAAACGTGTCCAGGAACTTAGGCCAATTGGCATGGAACTGTTTATGCTTATAGAAGTAAACTATTTCTGTATCAAGAATGGTGAGGCTGGATGCAGACTGTGTTGGGAAGGGTCCCAGAAGATGCCAGCTGTCCAGTTACGCCTTTAAAACTGATTAGGAGATGTGTTGCTGGCACAGGTCAAAAGCTCGACAAGGAAAGTGCTAATGATTTATCAGTATAAGTGATTTGCTTCCCATCTGCAAGCGTTCCCTGGCACAAGGCAGTGTACTAGGAAAGGCAGCATGAAACACTTTTCTCTGGTGTAATTTACCAATGTCTGTGAACTTAGAGCAGACAACTAATAGAATTGAGGACCGGATTCTTTCAAGAAGCTTACAGGCCAACATGCCAGTAAATTCATCAGTAGGAGAAAGCTCAGCTTTGTGAAAGAAGATCAAGCTGCCACAAAGGATGAATACCTCAGATTCATCAGGGTATGCTCTTGTGAGAGGGCAAGAGTCTGAACAAGAGTCTGGACATGAGTCTTTTCAATTTTGGCTTCTTACAGAAGAAGGACACTTGAGAATAGATCGCTTACAAACTTTCTTTGATTTCACCATGCCAAGTTGTAGGACAAGTAGGTAGTTGTAGGACAGTGGATTTAAACTGAAAGAGAAGAGTTTTATATTAGGTATTAGAGAGAAATTCTTCCCTGTGAGGGTGGAGAGGCCCTGGCAGGGGTTGCCCAGAGAAGCTGGGGCTGCCCCATTCCTGGAAGTGCCCAAGGCCAGGCAGGACTGGGCTTGGAGCACAGCCTGGGACAGTGGGAGGTGTCCCTGCCCACAGCTCTTTCAAGCCCTTTCCAACTGAAGCCATTCTATAATTGATTCTCTGATTCTCTGCAGGAAATTAAAGAAGTGCTCTCAGTATTGGTAGTTTCAATGACACAAAAACCTTGGATATCCATTGATTTTCCGTGATGTTCTTCTCACATTTATCTCCATCTTTGACCTCTATAAACATAGTTCAAATTACTTTTTTTTCCCCACTTTGCCTTGAAACTTGAATGTAATGTTTAGTCTATTTGCCTTGATATTATTCATTGAGATTACTTCCTGAAGTTCTTAGCCCATGAACAAGGAGATGAGGTGGAAAAAAAAAATCTAAACCCAACACACCAGTATTTTGTCAAAGATTACCTAAAAGTTTTTCAGGTTATGGTTTTCATATGCCTTAGTTCAACTTTTTCAGCTAAATTATCCTTTAATATTTCTTACCGGTGCTTCTATTGTCTTTATGTGTTTGTCTGGGTCAAAGCACTACTGACAATACTGATTAAGTCCCTGTGAAGCTTCTGCTAATATATAAATCTTCTCTTTATCATTGGTTGTATCAGCTGCCAAACTTCTGACACACTTCCAAGTTACTCATGGCACCAAGCTGTTTTGGAATGATTTTATCAATACATTTTCAAGCAAGATATGTAAATCACCTACATTTTTCATCTAGATTCTCTTCCTTTATATTTGTTGGGTTTTTAGTCAAAATGTCAAAAACTGACAACATTTTTCAGTTGGCATGTAGATTTTTTTTCCAACAAATGAGGTGTTTTACAGCAGAGTACTAAAATATCAGCTAAAGAATTGTCTCCTTTGTATATTCTTTTTTAAGTGAAGGTGGAAGACGTCTGTCAAATAAAAAAAAAGTATTTTAACATATTCATTTTTATTTTTACAGCGTATCAAATTTAATGTCGGCAAGGGACTTCCTCTGGAACAGAAAAGGTACTGTGCGACGTCACTGGGAGCTGTCAGCTGGGATTTGTTGGACCAAGATGACCAGATTTGCAAGGACTAATGACAGTCCACCAAAACAACCTAGACATTCAAATGTCTTTTTGTATAGTAAGTTTTTCTAGTAGTTTGCAATGCAATTATGTGGTAGTTAGAAACACTCAGAGTAATGCCTTTTCCCTCTTATCATGCTTAGAGTGAATGGATATATATGCTGCCTGCCCATACCTTTACTCTTCCTGGTCTGTGGAAGCTTATAGGGAACGGATGATGACTTTAGCATCTTTCAGTCACACAGTGTCAGATAAGATAAATCTGGACCCGTGAATTCAGCTTTTCATTCCAGCTATTTAATTTTGCTATTTCTTTGTTCTGATACTGAAACCATTGTTATTTAAAGTTCATTTCATAGTGAAATGCTTCTAGTTACAGGTTGTTGGAGTTTAATCAGTCCCTGAGTTCATCAGAGAGCTGAATGTTTCCTACAAGACACGAGGCTGAAGTCCTCCCAAGCTATTAGCCAAGCTGTCTCTAAATTATCACCTGCTTTTGAAAGAAATAGAACTTCCCATCCCTGGCGAGATGCTGGCATTGCAGGAGCATATTTACAGCACTGCCTACTGAGATGGCACGGTTTCTGTCATATGATACAACTCTGGGAGCTATGACTTTCCTTGCTACTCAGGTGGACAGAGCATGCTGTTACCAGGACACCATTAAGATACTTCTAATTCTCCACTGAATTCTGATTTTTCTGAATTAACTCAAATGTAAGACCACGTTCTTCAATACACACAGTACTACCCCAACTATACTTGTGTGAGTGAACAAAAGTTAGCTGCTGTTGAGTAGGACCAAAGCTGGCCCAGGAATAAATATAAATAAATATATATATACACTTAAGAATTTCAGTTTTATTAACATATCCTGTTGTGATCATCTCCGTTACTTTGGATCCTGGATCTTGTGAAGCAAGTACTGCATCACTGCAAACTTTTGCTGTGCTAGTTCAGCATGATGTTATTTCCCTCTGTGCTTGTACATGGAAAGAGACTTGAGAGGGACGAGGAGAAGGGTTCAGGTATATATCACCCTGCAAATGATGGGCAAAGAGCAGCAGACATTAATATCAGAGAGAACACATAAGAAGAAATTTATTTCTCCAGCCATCCGCTGCTGAGTTTCCATTAAGTCCTGGCAGCAGTGGGAATCAGCAACTTCTTTTCTCAGCTGTTGCTGTAACCTAAAGAGAGCCCTGAAAGGCTCCCTTGAAGGTCACACTGAGAAGACAGGTCAGTGCTGCACTAGATGGCATGGCTTATGGAAAAGGCAGCAGGACAGTTTCTTTCATGACATCTATTTTATCATATTTTAAAGGAGCTCAGTACATAGGCGTTTTCCTCAGCTTCCCTGGTACAGCATAGATAATTCTATTCTTCTCTCTGTACACTGAAAATTACCTGAATTTGCCATTATGCCTGAGTGCACATACACATCATCAGGTTTAAATTGTTACCACTCTCTCTAAATCAATTTCACTCAATGTGTAGAAATTGTGTGAGGATCCATAAGCTAAACAAAAGTTCTTCATCATTATGTATTTTGAATTGTTTTGCATGGTGTTTGGACAATATAAAACAACCATAGCAAGAAAAAACTGCCTATAATTTGAATCTGAAAACATAATTCAGTAAAAAGATAAAAACACTCAGAGTATTTGAAAGGACAGAAAAGCACTGTAACCCTGTTTGCAATGACAGAGGGTGTCACCTGAGTTTAGGACTGTGAAATATACTGGCAAACAGTATGTTGCTCATGTACAGAAAAGCTGTAAAGCAGTAAGAATTAAGATCTGAATATCCATATATACTTACATTTAGATATTGTAGGACTGTTGTGTACCATAGTTATGGATGTTATATTGAAATGTACACAATACTGTATTTTTTCCTTACGTAAAATTGGGAATTGGGCATATCTTTCATTCACCTTTACTGCAATAATTTCACAAAGTCCTTCACAAATTTTTTCACAAAGAATATATATGGATATATTCTGCTATATAGCTGTGGCAACATATATATGTATATGTGTATATATGTATATATATGTTTATAGGTATATATAAGTATATATGGATATATTCTGCTATATAGCAGAATAACATGTAATATAGCTACATAACACAGGCAACAGTTTTGTCCTCCTGGGAAGACTGACCAAACACACTTGGCCTTTGGCTAAATAAATCTTGAATGATTTGCAGCTACTAAGAGGACATTAGGGAGCAGGGAAGGAATTCTTCCTTCTCACAGCCTGACTCATGTGAGAAGCTACCTTAGGTCCCAGCACTGCCTAAGACAGCCTTGCTACGTGCCACTGAGAGCAGGACTTAACAGAAAGGCAACAGCAGCTACTCAGAGAAAAGCTCAGGGATACTGGTCAGAGCCTCATCAAACCCAACTTCCAGCAGTGGCACATCTGTTAGTTCTCTGGGAAACCCATCCCAGTGTCTTTCCACATTAATCATAAAATATTTCTGCCTTATATCTGTTTGAAATCTACATTTTTTCAGCTTAAAACCAGTGCTTCTTGCCCTTTAAATTTCTTGCTCTGTCTTTCTTATAAGCCCCCTTTAAGTATTGAAAGGCCTCAAGAAGGAGTCCTTGAACGTTTCTCATCTCCAGGCTGAACAACCCCAATGACTGGACATGGCACTTAGTGGTGTGGTTTAGCAAGGGTGGTGGTGTTTGGTCAAAGGTTGGATTCTTGGATCTTGGAGGCCTTTTCCAACCTTAATGATTCTATGATTCTATGAAGTATCTCAGCTTTTTTTCATAGGACGGGTGTTGCAGTTCTTAGCCCTCCTTTAGTACCACTCTAACTGGTCCAGGACTTTCTTGTGATGATAACTTCCTTCTTCAAGTGATAGAAGAGGCAATAAGGAGAAGGGTGGTGTTGGGCCTTGTTCTCACCAACAAGGAAGAGCTGGTGGGGAATGTGAAGCTCAAGGTCAGCTTTGACTGCAGTGACCATGAAATGGTGGAGTTAGAGATCCTTGGGGCAGCAAGGAGGCAACACAACAAGCTCACTGCCCTGGACTTCAGGAGAGCAGACGTCGGACCTTCCAGGGATCCATTCCCTCCAGCATGGCACCTGCACCATGTGGTTTGGTGTTATGGGCAAACTTGCTGAGGATGCCCCTGATTCCACTGCTCCTGTTGGCTAAGGAGATATTAAACACCTCTGGTTATATTCCCCAGACGGACCTGGAGAGGTCGAAGAGATGGTACTGTGTGAACCTCATGAAGTCCAGTATGGCCGTGTGTAAGGTCCTGCATGTGTGTGTGGGCAATCCCAAGCACGAGTACAGGTTGGGTGGAGAATGGATTGAGAGCAGCCCTGAGGAGAAGGATTTAGGGGTGTTACTGGATGAGAAGCTCAGCATGTCCCTGCCATGTGTCCTGGCAGCTGAGCTGATCCCCCAGTGTGGGCAGCAGGGAGGGAGGATTTCTGTCCTTCTGCCTCACTCAGGTGAGACCCACATGGAACACCGTATTCAGCTCTGAGGCCCCCAACGTAAGAACAACGTGGACCTGATGGAGTGAATCCAGAGAAGGCCATGAAGATACTCCGAGAACATCCTCTCCTCTGGAGACAAGCTGAGACAGCTGGAGGTCTGGGAAAGAGAAGGCTCCAGGGAGACCTTCTAACAACCTTCCAGTACCAAAAAGGGGCTGAAAGTAAGCTGGAGAGGGACTTCTGACAAGGACAAGAGGAAATGGCTTCCCACTGATGGGGAGTAGGTTTAAATTAGATGTTAGGAAGACATTCTTCCTTATGAGGGTGATGAGGCCCTGGCACAGGTTGCCCAGAACAGCTGTGGCTGCCCCATACCTGAAGGTGTTCAAGACCAGGTTGGATGGGGCTTGGAGCAACCTGGGATAGTGGAAGGTGTCCCTGTGGGCAGGAAGGGCTGAAGGGGTCTTTGTTTTTTTCCTGGTTGGTGAGTTTGACAGAGGAAGCATGTAGATGGGAGACAGGCTTTCAGCTGAGTCCATGGTTTGTTTATGTTAGCATCAATGGAAACAAGGATAAACTGAGGGCTGCAAGTCCCTTTACCAAGGTTGTCTTTTGGATGTGTGAGCTGAGCTCTGTGAAGGGCTTCTAAATTCCGCAGGAGCAGAAATTTCTGCATAAATTTAAGAAAACTCTAGGCTCTATAATGACCCATAACCATTCCTTGTTGAAAAGGTTATGAATATTCAAATGGAATACATTTCTACAGGCCCAAATCTTTACCTCAAGGATTTCTTTTATTTATGGTACAGATTGACAGGTCAGACTTGGAAAAAAAAGGCATAAGAAACAACTGAGGTCCTGTCCTGGACTGCCAATATGGGTACTTTCTGATGAATTAAAACATCATCAAGAAAAGAAAGGAACATCTGTTAAGCTGCACTGATCTACATAGCAGAAATCACAGCACATCTTATGACACTCCCCTTAGCACAAGTTCATGCACAGGCTTATAATAACCCTTCTTGGAGAATCTCCCACTTCTTTTGCAGTTTCAAGTGCACAGATGGGTGTATCTGCACGAGTGTATGTATGCTCTTCTTCATGTATCAGAAGTGACCTCACATCTCTCTCTGAGACCCACCCCGGTAGTTCAGCTACAGCCTGGCCTCTTATTTATGTGACCAAATCCTTGTCCCTTATACTATCTTGGCCTGTCTGTGACTCTCAGGCACCAGCACTATCACACCAGATTATTCTCTGCTTTCAGAATCTTACCAACACATCCGCCAAATGCTTTTAGTAATACTTACTTCCCTCTTAGTGGCTTGCCTAATGTATTCCTCTTAGGCATTTCTTACAAGTTTCACACCATCACAAGGGAGAGATAAAAGCTGGCATTCCCATTGTACAGCTGGGATAGCTGCAGCACAGACATACCAAGCAATCCATCCCAGGTCGTGCAGTGAGTCGGTGGGAAAGCCAGCAATAGAATCCATAAGTCCTGAATCCAAGTTCTTTAAGTGCTTTGACTAGTCCAGATTCTCTCCTTAACACCCTTGTCACATTATTTATAGGAGATGTATTCATATAGCCACTAAGACATCAAAATTTTCTAATTATATCTAGTCATGTCAAATGACAATTATGCCCTTAGTTCAGTTTGCCAGACAATGCTTAGCCAAAGAGGGTTTGCCAAAATATTTTTGACCGAAGAAAGAGTAGGCATCTGTAGCATCTGCAGACGAGATCGTATAAAACGTCCCTGCAACACGTCTGCCCTGGCTCCACAGAAAGCTCCAAGGTAAGAGCATGGGGGCTGCAGGCTGGCAGGAAGGGGATGGCAGCCTCATGTGCCACAACATTCCTGCTGCCTCCGCTGCTCCTGCCCAGGAGGGGACTCCATTCTAAATCTGTTTTCAAGGCACCTGCATGATTTCACTCTCGATTTCTGTGCAGCAGCAATCTGGGAATTGCCATTTCTGTTTTACAGTACTGCCCAGCTGCCAGCCCACGAGCCACACATCTGGTGTCACGAGAGGTAAGAACCTGATTTACTGATTCCTAGGGGCAGAGGCAGATCCTTTTGGGTGGGGTGTCTGTGGGGCTGAGTGAAGGGTCACCGTTTCACTGTATATCCTCAAACCCACTGTAGTCACAGTTTAAGGTGGTGGGGTGCTGAAGGCTGGTAAGGTTTTTAAGTGAATCATTGAATCATGGAACACAGTGTGTTGTAAGGGATCTCATAAAGTCAGCTGGTCCATTCTTTAAGAAGCTGTGTTTGAAGTCTCTGACTACTCATGGCAGGCCAGAAAATCCCCATGGGGACATTCCTCACTTCTGCTTAACTCACCTAACAGGGACTGAGGAGTACTGCCTTCCCATCATTGCTGTTGCAGCTATATAACTGAACCAAGAACACAGTAGAAAAACTGCAAAATTCAGCATTTTGTCTCAGAATATGTGAATTAATGTGATATTTTGTCCAAAATTTGCCATGGAATCACTAAAGCGGTAAGAGCAGAAAGAGCTGTAATTTAAGCAACCAAGTTCTGATTGTCACCTCTGTAAAAGGCAGTGCTTCCCTTTGTTCCCTGCTCTGATTGTTCTCTACCTCAAGAAACAGAAGATGCAGCCCTCCTCCTCTGGAAGCCACTAACTGTTCCTCCAGAGACAAATAAAGAAATATCATGGGTTTTTTCCTCATGTTAGCACAAATAAACACAAGATTAAATGCTGTGTTAATATCAGGTACCTAAATGTTGTGTAAATATCAGGTACCTAACTCTATACAGAAAGAGATATTTAAATGTTTTCCTAAGCTGCCCACTGCTTGGTTTTTTTTTTTCCTTAGGGCAGGGGGGAGAAAAAAATATTTCAGAGAAATTAACACAGGCTTTAAAATTCCTCATTTTTAAATAGTTCATTTGATCTTTGAATCTTTGAATCTTTGAACTTGTTTTTCTCTAAAATTCTACTAATTTTTAAAAAGCAAAAGAAAATACTAGGAAAGGAGCTATCTCAGTGTAGTTTGAAACAGCATTAATCTTCTTTTGACAGTCATGTTGCAATTTATGCCTGGATTCAAGCACTTTATGAAATTAGAGAAAATTGTATTATTAATACAATTATACAAAAGTTTTAAATACTGAAACTGAGTTATTAAGAAGCTTGAGTTTTCAGTATGCAATTCAGACTCAGGAGTATGAGCATTCTGAGCTTTGTGAATTAGTACCAGTTCTGAGGAAAGAGCATTATAATAATTTCAAATTAATTTTAAGAGTGCCTAAGCAGTTGAAAGGATTTTTGAGGTTCTTAATTTCACAGTACAGTGCCTGAGTAGCTGGATCCTAAGTATCTGCAGATCATTTAAATGTGATTTCAGTATAAGCCAAATAATGTCCCAAAATATAATTTTCACATTTTCCATAAATATTGCATTGCCCTAATGCAAAAATTCGCAATTCATTCCAAAAGGCTACAAGTAGTACTAATATAGTTTCTTTTTCCTCCACATCTATTCTTCTGCTAACAAGTGCTTACTTTTTGGCAAATTTGAGCAACATATCTGATCTTCAACAGTGTTCCCTGCTGACAAGCCCCTCCATAAAGTGCAGCCATGTCTTCGGATTCCGAGATGGCCGTTTTTGGGGAGGCGGCTCCTTACCTCCGAAAGTCAGAGAAGGAGAGAATTGAGGCCCAGAACAAGCCTTTTGATGCCAAGACATCTGTCTTTGTGGCTCATCCCAAAGAATCGTTTGTGAAAGGGACAATCACAAGCAGGGAAACAGGCAAAGTCACTGTCAAAACTGAAGGGGGAGAGGTGAGTCAAAAACAAGGCTGAAGGACAGCATTTCATCCCCCCTCTGGATTCTTAGCTGACAGGTGTATCCTTCTTCCTCTGACAGACCCTGACCGTGAAGGATGATCAGATCTACTCCATGAACCCCCCCAAGTATGACAAGCTCGAGGACATGGCCATGATGACCCACCTCCCCCAACCCGATGTNCTTCTCCATCTCTGACAACGCCTATCAGTTCATGCTGACTGGTGAGTGGCTCTGTCTGTCTCAGAGGCATTGGACCATTAAATTCTCTGAAGGGATACTCTGTCTCAGCACTGTGAAGAGACTTTTTCAAAGCTTTCTTGGTTCTGCCACACACATCTATTGTAGTTTTACTATCTTCATAGCATTGTTTCTACTGTTTTAAATGAAACACGTCTGCACTCAGTGATGTGCTTTGGAGGTTTGTTTGATTAAGTCAAGCTGGCATCAGGCAAAACATTAAACTTACCTGACTATGTTTCATTCTTTCTCTGTTGTTCATTGAGTTTTAAGCACTGTATTTCTGCTGCGTTCACAGATCGGGAGAACCAGTCCATCCTGATCACGTACGTACACCCCCTGCACCCGTCCCTGCGGGGCTGCCCGGTGCCAGGGGCCTCCTGCCTGACCACGCACCCTCTGCTTCTCTCTTGGCTTTGCCAGCGGAGAATCCGGTGCCGGGAAGACTGTGAACACAAAGCGTGTCATCCAGTACTTTGCAACAATTGCAGCCAGTGGGGACAAGAAGAAGGAGGAGCAGACCTCAGGCAAAATGCAGGTGAGGTCCCAGGGGTAGAAACCTGCAACTAGCCAATTTCTTGATGAGCTAGATCATGACAAGAAGACTTCTGTTTTAGGGGACTCTTGAGGATCAAATCATCAGCGCCAACCCACTGCTGGAGGCCTTTGGAAACGCCAAGACCGTGAGGAACGACAACTCCTCACGCTTTGTGAGTTACTTAACAAAATAATCCCTAAAACATAGTAAACAGAAGTTTATGCCAGTCATCCTTTTCCATTGTTCTGCCATCATGTTTTCAAGAGTAAAACTGAATTTTCTTATGTTGACTTTGCCACTTATCCTAAAGATAATTCTCCAGATTTCAAAACACAAAAAATTAATTCTGTTTTACATTAAAATGCAAATTAAAATAACAGATCACGTGGTCTTTCTCCTGTAACATGTTGCAGTGTTAAAAATTAGCTCTGTTTATTTTTACTTACATTTCTATTCATTTTCTAAGAGACAGACAGAGTGCCAGGAAGGGAATGAGGCTAGGAGAGATGGGAAATAAAGAAAGAAAGAATAAGATAGGTAGAGAAAAAATGAAAGAAAGAAAGAAATGAAGGAAGGGGTGGGAAGAGATATTTTCTAATTGGATAATATATTTGCTGTATTTCAGATTTAATTAACCAGAAGTGAAATTGTTTATTAGATTGGAATGCAGGTTTAAGCAAGTGAACTACTTTAATTGCTGTTTCTCTATCATTAAGGTAACTGCTCTCTGTGTGCAGGATATAGTTAGAATAATTTTTCTAATGAATTCCACACATTCCTTCATATTTGTACATTCAGCATACATAAAATACAGTTGTGCCATTGCTGATTATTTTCATGGTCAAAAATGAAAAAGACAACTTTGTGTCAGTGGTGGAAATACAGCTGATTTTAAGAAAATGTCTCTAAGTAGGAATCTTGTGCCCAGTGGCAAAAATGTTAAAATTCTTCATTTCAAATATACTTTGTATGATGTAAATCTTACGACACTTTTATTCCTTTAAAGGGCAAATTCATCAGAATTCATTTTGGTGCCACAGGAAAACTGGCTTCTGCAGATATTGAAACATGTAAGACACTTTCCTGAGCAGTTCACAATCTGTCTATTCCCCCATCTATCCATACAACATATTTTCACCCCACCATCTATCCTGCCTTCCCTGTTTTTCTTCCCATCTCTTTACTTTCATGTGTGTGTTTGTGTGGTTTTTTTTGGTTTGTTGTTGTTGTTGTTGTTTTGGGGTTTTTTTTGTGTTTCTTCTTTTTTCTAACTGAATTTTCCTTCCAGATCTGCTGGAGAAGTCCAGAGTCACTTTCCAGCTCAAGGCGGAAAGGAGCTACCACATCTTTTATCAGATCATGTCCAACAAGAAGCCGGAGCTAATTGGTAGGAAGAATTGCTAACTTGGAGGAAGATTGTTGAATATCAGCTCACACTATTACTTGCTTGACTAAACTAAGCCTACATGACCCATCTTCTTATCTTCAGACATGCTCCTCATAACCACCAACCCATATGACTACCAGTTCGTGAGTCAAGGCGAGATCACTGTTCCCAGCATTAATGACCAGGAGGAGCTCATGGCTACAGATGTAAGTAGCAATTCAGAGTATTTTAACTATTGTCCTCTCCCAGACAAATCTTTCATTTTACTGTTCCTATTGCAGAGTGCCATTGACATCCTGGGCTTCAGTGCTGATGAGAAAACAGCCATCTACAAGCTGACAGGGGCTGTCATGCACTATGGGAACCTGAAGTTCAAGCAGAAGCAACGAGAGGAGCAGGCAGAGCCTGATGGCACAGAAGGTATCTGCAAAATCTTTCCTGACCTTTAGAAATAGGAGTGGCAAAAATAATTCAGGATTTGGAAGATGGAGTAGAAATGTGTTTAGGTGAGATAGTACTGCCATCCAAAATGCACTCTTCTTTCAATTACTGCCTAATCATTATCTGCACTATCAATTGCATATATGTCCATAAATCTCTCCTGAGTTACCATTCTGAATTTGCATAGCTTGCTCAGGGTGCTTAGACCCACTGAGTAAGAAAAGATTTTTTTAAAAAATTGTTTCTGCTTGATATTTAAAGAAAATAAAGGCATTATATTCAGTTATATAACTTCTACTTCATAAATCACTTTTTAGAGGAAAATTACTAATGAATTCCAGGATTAATTTTCAATAAATACATTTTTTCTAGATGTTTCTGTGAAGATTTTTAAAGACACAAATAGCCTTTAAATGTACGGCTTGGTAAAACATTCAACACAAAGATGATTTTGTTTGAATAACTATGTCATGGTTCCTCTGAGATCCAGCAAGCAAAATTTGATCACAAGGACATTCAATATTGCAGCTGTATTGGAAAGGCTTCATTACTCAGAATGCTGCATGTCTTACCAGTCCTAATTTTTCAATCTCCTTTTCCTTTTACTTAGTTGCTGACAAGGCTGCCTACCTGATGGGTCTGAACTCAGCAGACCTGCTCAAGGCCCTTTGCTACCCCCGAGTCAAGGTGGGGAATGAATATGTGACCAAGGGCCAAACTGTGCAGCAGGTAACAACAACCACTTGGTGGTGACTGGGAGCCTCTGACTTGCATCACGTACTATTTGCTCTGGATATTATATTTCTTCTGCTCCATTCCTCTTTGGTTTAGGTATACAATTCAGTGGGTGCCCTGGCAAAGGCTGTCTATGAGAAGATGTTCCTGTGGATGGTTGTTCGCATCAATGAACAGCTGGACACGAAGCAGCCCAGGCAGTACTTCATTGGTGTCCTGGACATTGCTGGCTTTGAGATCTTTGATGTAAGGATTTCAGGTTTGAGGACTGCTCTTGCAGGGAAAGATTGTTATATCAGAGGATTTGCAAGTAATATTCCTCTGAAGGTTTAACATGCTAGCCATTTGTGATTTTATAAAGAAAAAAAACCCTGCCATTTTCTTTTATAGCAGAGAGCAAAATCCTCAAAAACTCCATCAGTACAAGCACGGAGTCATGTTGTTTGTGTAGAAGCAGCAAATAGAATTTTATATGTTGTAATATTACAACTGTTTAAGCTTAATGGGAAGGATTAAATAACCTAAAATAATTGCAATAAATTTATAAAAGAGCTTCTGGAGCAGAACTACGGGATGCATTGGCAAATATATAATGAGTTAAGGATGTTCAAGTTGTTTAAAGAACCAAGGAATGAATAGTTATGTGTTTAATCAGAGATATCAAGTGTTTACAATTTGGAGACAAGAGCATGCACTCATCTTTTTTGCAGAATAAAAAAATGCCGAAGTATTTTATTAATTTTAGGAGATTGACTAGGAAAATCTGCTCTGAAAAAACCTCTCATTTTCATTATGTAGTTATTTCTTTCTGGAGCTGCATATAGGCTCTGCTATGGTGTGGTCCTGATAATACAGTTGTGTTTTAACGGGAGAGATTTATAAAGGGTGGAGGAGAATGATGAAGAACTGGGCATATTGGTGAGGCTTGGTTGTTGTGGTTTTTTTCCACTGAGCAGTTCAACAGCCTGGAGCAGCTGTGCATCAACTTCACCAACGAGAAACTGCAACAGTTCTTCAACCACCACATGTTCGTGCTGGAGCAGGAGGAGTACAAGAAGGAGGGAATTGAATGGACATTCATTGACTTTGGCATGGACCTGGCTGCCTGCATTGAGCTCATTGAAAAGGTGTGTTTTTAAATCAAGATGTCTTCCATTTTCAAGAGCCCATTGTTTTAAATTTCCCATGGTTAGCTTCTTGTACTCAGTTTTAGTTGTAGAAATAAGTCTTGAGCTGTACTATTGCTAATTATGCATTATAGATATTACAAAGTCCACAGAAAACTACAGAAGTAATTCTCACACATTGTCTGCATGGAAGGTATCTCCATTTGCTAGATTAAAGGATATTATCTTCAAAAATACAGGGCAGTTCCCAAATCAAAATAAAAACATTTTCTTAGGGTTCTGGAATAAAGTTATCTGGAAAACACATTTTTTCTTTAAGGTTCACAGCCAAGTAAGTAAAGTGCTTGACCTCTGAGAAGAAGAAATGGAGATTTCTTGTAGTTCCATATAATTTAGGGTACTGATTGAAAATTCAAAACCAGAAGTAAATATACAATGGATACAATTGTGAAAAATACTTTAAAATAGATTATTTCTCCCCTGAACTTTAACGTGGTTTTTGGCATAAAAATCGTTCCTGAATCACTATGCCAAAGTGTGAATCAAGCAGGGGGATCTTTTAAACGGATTTTTTAGAAATAAATTTTCTACATGGCAAAGTTTGTTTTTCAGATTCCAGCCTCTTACTACACTCCCTTTGAGACCAAGCCATAATCATATTATTCTACAGGCATTCTCTCTTGTTTCTTGAATTATCTTCCAGCCCATGGGCATCTTCTCCATCCTGGAAGAGGAGTGCATGTTCCCCAAGGCAACTGACACCTCTTTCAAGAACAAGCTCTATGACCAGCACCTGGGCAAGTCCAGCAACTTCCAGAAGCCCAAGCCTGCCAAAGGCAAGGCTGAGGCCCACTTCTCCCTGGTGCACTACGCTGGAACAGTGGACTACAACATCACTGGCTGGCTGGAGAAGAACAAGGACCCTCTGAATGAAACTGTCATTGGGCTGTACCAGAAATCATCTGTGAAGACCCTGGCTTTACTTTTTGCTTCTTATGGTGGAGCAGAAGCAGGTTATTTTTCTATATTTTCTTTTTCAACATTTGTGATATGTAAGAATGCGGCAAAAAGGGTTATATTGAAAAACTCTTTTTTTTTTTTGAAGAGGCTAGTGGTGGTGGCGGTGGAAAGAAGGGTGGCAAGAAGAAGGGTTCTTCTTTCCAGACTGTATCAGCTCTTTTCCGGGTAAAGTATGGATTCATTGTCTGTAAAGTGACATGAACGTAGTGTCAAAACTGAGCTAAATTACACTCAGGTCCGTCTTTCAGCATTGGTTTTCTAAAGAAGCAATAATATGTATGAAGTGCCTTTCATATCGATTTCCTGTTCAAATTTAGAATTCAGTCTTCATTTGGCCCTCTGAATTTCTTATAAAAATTCACTCATGCCTTTTGTGAAAAGTATTTTTCAGGATCTGTCATGTAATATAAATATTTATCCAAAAAAAGCTTGTGTTAAAATATTTACAGACTAGTGTTCTTCTTCCTCCAAAATAAGGTGAAGAATTTTAAACATTTTTAAATGAGAATACTTTTCAATAAAAAAATATATAGAACGTTTGATTAAATCAAAACTTTGAATTTGAAAGTTTCTTTCTCCTAAGATTTATTATATTAGTTTCTTGGCATCTAGGTACAAAGTATGCAGAAGTAAATTTCTTTCATCTAAGCCACTATGCATGATCCCACAGGAGAATCTAAACAAGCTGATGACCAATCTGCGGAGCACTCACCCCCATTTTGTGCGCTGTATCATCCCCAATGAGACTAAAACACCTGGTAAGATGCTGAAGCAGAAAGATCCTTGCTCTGATACATCCATTCCCTTCTGCACTGCCATCTGTGCCATTCATTTGTGCTCTGCACTGCCAGGTGCCATGGAGCATGAGCTGGTGCTTCACCAGCTGCGCTGTAACGGCGTGCTGGAAGGGATCAGGATTTGCAGGAAAGGGTTCCCCAGCAGAGTCCTCTATGCTGACTTCAAACAGAGGTGAGAGCACTGTGCTTGTCAGCATCATTAAAAGCAATGTTGGTTCATTCATGGGTCCATTTAGGCTGTGCTCTTATTTTAAAAAGACTTGGTGGGGTTCAGTGGCTACAGTGTGTTGTTTGGAAAGAAATAGGCCTATCTTCCTCTAATTCCACAGATACAAGGTGCTTAATGCCAGTGCCATCCCCGAGGGACAGTTCATCGACAGCAAGAAGGCTTCTGAGAAGCTCCTTGGCTCAATCGATGTGGACCACACCCAGTACAAATTTGGACACACCAAGGTACAACCCCCCCCATTCACGGTGTCCCTGGGCTTTGCTCTACCTGAGAATGATGTGCTGCAACCTTGCCTCTCTCAAGGTGTTCTTCAAAGCTGGGCTGCTGGGACTCCTGGAGGAGATGAGGGATGAGAAGCTGGCACAGCTCATCACCCGCACCCAGGCCAGGTGCAGGGGCTTCCTGATGAGGGTGGAGTACCAGAGAATGGTGGAGCGGAGGTACACATTCCTCTTCTTCAGTTAAGGTCACTCTGCTCATGGGAGAGTGTTGACTTTCATCAGACTGAGAATATTCATTGTACTTTTAAATTCTGCCTCAGGGAGTCCATCTTCTGCATCCAGTACAACATTCGTGCATTCATGAATGTCAAACACTGGCCATGGATGAAGCTGTTCTTCAAGATCAAGCCCTTGCTGAAGAGTGCAGAGTCTGAGAAGGAGATGGCCAACATGAAGGAGGAGTTTGAGAAGACCAAGGAAGAGCTTGCAAAGTCTGAGGCAAAGCGGAAGGAGCTGGAGGAGAAAATGGTGAAACTTGTGCAGGAGAAAAATGATCTGCAGCTCCAAGTACAGGCCGTAAGTAACATTTTTCTATACTTTTATGAGGAAATAAGATCTAACTCTTCTTTCCTAATGCAGGATTCTCAAATTGCATACTAAGCTTTCTAAAATGTTTTAAGCTGAACACCATGTAACTAAAGGTAAAATTAGGGCCACATTCTTTCTCCACTCAGTCTCACTACTGCAAGCTGTAGTTTAAATTAAAGAATGAGTTTTTAGTCTTAATACCTACATGTGTCCATGTGAGTTCATGACATAAAGCCTTATTATAGTCACTGTAGTGTATCTAGTGGAGCAGAGACAGTAGTTTGATTGACCTACTACTCTGCCTCAACTCAGTTTTCAAAATGAAGAGTTGATTACCGTTTCTTAAAGCAGATCTCATGTCAGCTCCTGTACCTACTTCTCCCAGAAGACACAGATGCCCATTATGACTTACAGCACAAGCACCATCTTCATATGTTTGTCTCCAATGCCATTTGGCCTCCCAGAACCATAAAAAACATTTTGGCAATACCCTTGATTTCAAATGTCTATTTCCGGGACAGATGAATCTTATTCTATTGTCCACTGACAGCATCGGCTGAGTATAAAGCTACTAATGGGAGTTTCAAATATTTCCTTGGCGGTAGAGTTATTTACATTTCTCAACACTTCCAGATAAATTTGAATTTAGTACATGATAATATACAATCACTTTCTACAGGGGACAAGGAAAACGTTAGTTAAATCTAAGTGACTTTCTAAGATGTCCAGAATAAATAAGGTGACATGAAAGGTAGCTAAACAGAGCTGTATTAATGATAAAAAAGGTCAGACAAGAAGAAATTTAATTTAAAACTTATTCTAGATTTGTAGTTTGCAATGTAATTGCACGGCATTTTTTTCCCAAAAAGTGATTCTGAAAGTCTTACCAATTGACAAGAGTTCCTTCAGCATTAAATCATCTTTCCTGTATTTTCCCACCAGGAAGCTGATGCTTTGGCTGATGCTGAGGAAAGGTGTGACCAGCTCATCAAAACCAAAATACAGCTGGAAGCCAAAGTTAAAGAAGTGACTGAAAGGGCTGAGGATGAAGAAGAAATTAATGCTGAGCTGACAGCCAAGAAGAGGAAACTGGAGGATGAATGTTCAGAGCTGAAGAAAGATATTGATGACCTTGAGCTAACACTGGCCAAGGTGGAGAAGGAAAAACACGCCACCGAAAACAAGGTACACGTATTGGCAGTCACATAAAGGGTCAGGACATTACAGACTCACAGAGTAAAAGACCACTATGGTAAGACATTTTGGCTTTGGAAAATCTTGAGCTGGGCTTCTTTGAGCATCCAAGGGATAAATGAAACACGTAACCAGGGAATATGTTTTCTACCAAATTTTGAAACATGCTTATATTTGTAGGTGAAAAACCTCACAGAGGAAATGGCAGCCTTGGACGAGACCATTGCCAAGCTGACAAAAGAGAAGAAAGCCCTCCAAGAGGCCCATCAGCAGACCCTGGATGACCTGCAGGCAGAAGAAGACAAAGTCAATACGCTGACCAAAGCCAAGATCAAGCTGGAACAGCAAGTGGATGATGTAAGCACAGAGACAATCGAGCAGGAACAGGACAGGTATGGAGTCGGACGTGGCTGGTAGAGCACTGATGGTCTTGTTGTGTTTAGCTGGAAGGGTCCCTGGAGCAAGAGAAGAAACTGCGCATGGACCTGGAGAGAGCTAAGAGGAAACTGGAAGGAGACCTGAAGCTGGCCCAAGACAGCATCATGGATTTGGAGAATGATAAGCAGCAGCTGGAGGAGAAACTGAAGAAGTAAGTGTGGCTCTGGGGCACCTGAGTGCTGGGCTGGAGCACTTGTCTTTTTTCTTTGAGCTCTAACACAGTTCACTTTGCCCAAAGGAAAGACTTTGAGATCAGCCAGATCCAGAGCAAAACTGAGGATGAACAAGCCTTGGGCATGCAACTTCAGAAGAAAATCAAGGAGCTGCAGGCAAGACTCTGTTCCTTCCCCTGCCTTGCTCAGGCTCAGCTCTGGCAGGAGGAGGGCACGGGTGTGAAGGTTCCCTCGTGTTCTCCAGGCCCGCATTGAGGAGCTGGAGGAGGAGATTGAGGCAGAGCGAACGTCTCGCGCTAAAGCAGAGAAGCATCGCGCTGACCTGTCGAGGGAGCTGGAGGAGATCAGCGAGCGCCTGGAAGAAGCAGGAGGGGCAACAGCAGCTCAGGTGGAGATGAACAAGAAGCGTGAGGCAGAATTCCAGAAGATGCGGCGTGACCTGGAAGAGGCCACGCTGCAGCACGAAGCCACGGCTGCCGCCCTGCGCAAGAAGCACGCGGACAGCACAGCTGAGCTGGGGGAGCAGATCGACAACCTGCAACGCGTGAAGCAGAAGCTGGAAAAGGAGAAGAGTGAGATGAAGATGGAGATTGATGACTTGGCCAGTAACATGGAGTCTGTCTCCAAAGCCAAGGTATGGAAAAATATACTGAAAACAACATGAAAATAATGTTGAAATATATCCTTTAAAATTATGGCCAGGTTACCATCTAACTCCTCATCTCTCTATGGACCCTGTTTCTAAACTTCTAGCTCCAATGAACACTCTATAGCTTGCAAGTCTGTTCACCTTTTTCTGGTTAGAATCCTACTGTTCAAAATCAGAAGGCATCTAGATACTATTCTTCTTTCATCCTCTGTGATCCCCACAGGCCAACCTGGAGAAGATGTGCCGCACACTGGAAGATCAGTTGAGTGAGATTAAGACCAAGGAAGAAGAGCATCAGCGCATGATCAATGACCTCAATGCTCAAAGAGCTCGTCTGCAGACAGAAGCAGGTGAGAGAGACTCCCATGTGTTTTGGCATGACTCCTAAACCAGCTTGTTTGGGTCATAAATGACAATTAGAATGGCCTCTATCTGTGTACTTCTCCAGGTGAATATTCACGCCAGGTAGATGAGAAAGATGCTCTGATTTCTCAGCTGTCAAGAGGCAAACAGGCTTTCACCCAGCAGATTGAGGAACTCAAGAGGCACCTAGAAGAAGAAATTAAGGTTATTCCTAATTTCTTACCACTGGCCACTGAAAACACTTGTAGCTTCACACTGCCTAGTGGGGACAGGCTCTGTTTAGCACAAGCCATCATGGGGGGAGGTTTTTGTTTCTGCAGCAAGTGTGATTAATGGATTTCCAGGCTTACATCTGTCCTTCATTGCAAACACTCTTCAAGCAGTCATGTTTGTAGTGTGAAATTAATTCAATGGAAGAGATTTCCTGGGATATTTTAATTTTTTCTTGACCCAATCCCACTCTCTATCTAGGCCAAGAATGCCCTGGCCCATGCCCTGCAGTCCGCTCGCCACGACTGTGACTTGCTCCGGGAACAATATGAGGAGGAGCAGGAGGCCAAGGGGGAGCTGCAGCGAGCCCTGTCCAAGGCCAACAGCGAAGTGGCCCAGTGGAGAACCAAATACGAGACGGACGCGATTCAGCGCACGGAGGAGCTCGAGGAGGCCAAGTATGTGGGGGAGCAGGATAGCAAATGATGGGAGAAGGTGGAGACTGGTCAAGGGAAATTGGAATCTCTAAAAATGGGTTAGGACAAGAGTGGTATGAAGGCAGGGATGTACTGTCTTTGTAAAAAAGGGAGAGAGGGAGGGAGAGAAAAAGTGTAGATTGGAAGGGAAAACAAAGGCTTTAGGGCTAGAAGAGCTAAGACAGGCCTAACAGGTGATAGGACACAGCAAATG
This sequence comes from Dryoscopus gambensis, assembly GCA_013389985.1. Classification (NCBI taxonomy): domain Eukaryota; kingdom Metazoa; phylum Chordata; class Aves; order Passeriformes; family Malaconotidae; genus Dryoscopus; species Dryoscopus gambensis. The sequence goes on along the minus strand of WEIT01032713.1, from coordinate 14,238 downwards.
ATAGATCCTTTTGTGTCTGTGAAAAGTGCTCCATTCAAAACCCTGGAAGTGACCAGCTGTCCTCTCATGACAGTGTAGAACTGATGCTCTTCCAAGCCCTAATGTGGCACTGTGCTTCTCTCCTCCCAGGAAGAAGCTGGCACAGCGCCTGCAGGATGCAGAGGAACATGTTGAGGCTGTCAATGCCAAATGTGCCTCCCTGGAAAAGACAAAGCAGAGGCTCCAGAATGAAGTGGAAGACCTGATGATTGATGTGGAGAGATCCAATGCTGCCTGCGCTGCTCTGGATAAGAAGCAGAAGAACTTTGACAAGGTCCTCTGGCCTCCAGCACCAGCACTCCTGGCCAGAGCATGCCCCCGGGATTGCCCCATCCCTACTCACACCCCGTTTCTCTTCAGATCCTGGCAGAATGGAAGCAGAAGTATGAGGAAACGCAGGCTGAGCTGGAGGCCTCGCAGAAGGAGTCGCGCTCTCTCAGCACGGAGCTGTTCAAGATGAAGAATGCCTATGAGGAGTCCTTGGACCACCTGGAAACAATGAAGCGGGAGAACAAGAACCTGCAGCGTAAGTCCCTGGTGCTCTGCTCCTCACTGGGCTTTCTCACAAGCTTGTCTATCTGCCACACTTAACGGGTCTGGGCCTGCAGAGATAAGAACATGCCTGGCACCTTCATGCACCAGAGCCTTTCTCCATTCAGCTCTGTGCCTGACCATGCTGCTTTTCACCCTTCCTTGCAGAGGAGATTTCCGACCTCACGGAGCAGATTGCTGAGGGAGGAAAGGCGATTCATGAACTGGAGAAAGTCAAGAAGCAGATTGAGCAGGAAAAATCTGAGATCCAGGCTGCATTGGAAGAAGCTGAGGTACTTGACCATAATCACTGGATTCTGCAGTAAATGAATGAGGAAATAGAGCTAAAAAGGCCTGGGTTCCAGTCTGTTCTTGCTGGGGAGGGCAGACAGCTGAGATATCTGGAAATACTTTGTAATTCCCTAAAAGGCAAGCAGTAGGTTTACTGATGTAATCAATATTTGTGTCCACTTGTCCAGGCCTCCCTGGAACATGAGGAGGGAAAGATCCTGCGCCTGCAGCTTGAGCTCAACCAAGTGAAGTCTGAGATCGACAGGAAGATAGCAGAGAAGGATGAGGAGATTGACCAGATGAAGAGAAACCACCTCCGAATTGTGGAGTCCATGCAGAGCACCCTGGATGCTGAGATCAGGAGCAGGAATGAAGCCCTGAGGCTGAAGAAGAAGATGGAGGGAGACCTGAATGAAATGGAGATCCAGCTGAGCCATGCCAACCGTGTGGCTGCAGAGGCCCAAAAGAACCTGAGAAACACCCAGGCAGTGCTCAAGGTATGTTAAGCTAAGGATGTGCACTTAGGGGTTAAATTTGTCCAACACTGGCTTTGCTGCCATCCTCTAGGTGCTTTCCAGTGCCTTAATAACCGTCCTTAATTGAAGAGCCCAGAACTGCACACAATAGTCAGTGTGAGGCCACACAAAAACTTAATAAAACAGGAATTCATCTCGAAGTCTGCCTTGGCTTTCATAATCCTATCCCCACACATCCAGGCAGCATGTCTATATTTGGCCCTTGTTCTACTACCTATGCATTTCCTTCTTACACTTCTGTTTAACATGAAGGTCCTTGTTCAGCCATGCTGATCTGCTGCCTCTCTTGCCTGATTGCTTACACGTGTGAATTGAGTGTTCTTGCACTCTAAAGAAAATGTTCTTAAGTCTTTTTTGCTTCTTTATTCTTGAGGGCAATTTCTTAAGGGGGTTCCACCCAGTAATTCCTTGAACAACTGAAAGTTCGCTCTCCTAAAATTCAGGGACTTGACCTTACTCTTCAGCTGTCCCAGATCCCCATGAACCAATCTCCTGCTGACTTTCTAAGATACAGTGCATAGACTGACAATAAGTCTACATATAAATATGAAGCTATAATTACATATATTATACTGCCATAATAATTACTGGACTGGTGGCAATTGCCATTGTGCAACCATGTTGTGTCGTCCTATAATTCCTCTTTACTCTTCGCCTTATAATTTCTCTTTATTCTCTTACCAGGACACCCAGATCCACTTGGATGATGCTCTCAGGACACAGGAGGACCTGAAGGAGCAGGTGGCCATGGTGGAGCGCAGAGCAAACCTGCTGCAGGCTGAAGTTGAGGAGCTCCGGGCAGCCCTGGAGCAGACGGAGCGGTCGAGGAAAGTGGCTGAGCAGGAGCTTCTGGATGCAAGTGAGAGAGTTCAGCTCCTCCACACTCAGGTTAGATTCATGAGATTCAAAATCTCATGGGACTTTTTCTTCCATTACAGAGTTTCTTCTGTGTAAATTCTTAAGTCAACTCTTGTAATAAAATACTCTATCTGAACTAGAATTATTACATGTGTATAAAGAGACAGATTGCAGCAAAATGAGTAGGATTGCATAGGAAGTCAGAAGAGCTTCTTCAAATTTCAGTAATTCTCTGCTACCCAGCTGTGTATGACCTGAGAAGATAAGTCAGGAAGATGCTGATATTAGATATTTAGAGGATAACTTTACATTGAAACAGTAAATTTCTTAAATAATTTTTCTCTTTTGGAAATAACTGCACAAAATTTTATTGTTCAACAGAACACCAGCTTGATCAACACCAAGAAGAAGCTGGAAACAGACATTGCCCAGATCCAGAGTGAAATGGAGGATACCATCCAGGAAGCCCGCAATGCTGAGGAGAAGGCCAAGAAGGCCATCACAGATGTGAGTTGGGCGCTCCTGACATTGCTGATGGTGAATGCACTCTTCCCAAAATATCTCCAGCCCCAAAATGGCTTTGACCCTTTGCTCTGATCAGGCGGCCATGATGGCAGAAGAGCTGAAGAAGGAGCAGGACACCAGTGCCCACCTGGAGAGGATGAAGAAGAACCTGGACCAGACCGTGAAGGACCTGCAGCTCCGTCTGGAAGAGGCTGAGCAGCTGGCACTGAAGGGAGGGAAGAAGCAGATCCAGAAGCTGGAGGCCAGGGTGTGTAGGGCTGGGGGTGTGCGTGAGTGAGGCTGTCCTTGGAGAGACATTGCAGGGCAGCTGCAGGGCTGGGCTTGTCCTTGCAGGTGCGGGAGCTGGAAGGGGAGGTTGATGCTGAGCAGAAGCGCAGCGCTGAGGCCGTGAAGGGTGTGCGCAAGTACGAGCGGAGGGTGAAGGAACTGACCTACCAGGTGAGGCAGCAGGTCTCCTGCTCTGACAGGGTTTGCTCACAGCAAGTCACATGTTGCACACACCATCCCCAAGGGGAATTGTTAGCCTCAC
>WEIT01032712.1:8640-28150 GCA_013389985.1 Dryoscopus gambensis | reverse complement strand
GTGTGTGAGTGTGTGTGTGAGAGAGTGTGTGTGTGTGTGTGTGTGTGTGTGTTAAAGAGTTTCGTGTTCTTATATATTGGAGGTTAAGTTTAGCCTAGATTACCATAAACCACTTTTTGCCACTGCCGAAAAGGAACTGTCAATTTTCCCATTTTCATGCCTTAGAGCAGGGATTCTTTTTCCAGGTACAAGTGTATCATTTGCAAATTAAATATGAATGAAGAGATATTTGATTGTTCAGCCATAATTTTTGTCATCTGATGAAAAGGTAGGAAAGGGAAGTCTGTTACATTAAGTGCTTGAAAGCTTCAACATTTACAGCAGATACCCCTGAATGTTTTTAACTGAAAGTTAATTAACTAATCTTAATTAATTACATTAATTAATACCAGACATACAGACACAGCCCTTATTATCAATTTAAGAATTAAAGAACTAAGAACTGTCAAAACTTATTGATCATGAGTACAAGTAATTTTCAGGGAGCTTCAGGTTTAGACATGCAACTGCTAGCACCACCTGTCTCAAACATGACAAACACCTAGCAACAGCACATCTCATTAAAGAATTAAAATCTTGCTCTGATCATACACTGATCTTCGTTTTGGACTGTTAGGCGCCGGGATAGCACCAATAAAAGATATGGCTGTCTTCCGGAAACACCCTAAGTTAGTAGAAAACTTAAAATAAAGCATGAGCATGTTTAGAGAGCAACACTAGGATACACATCTGACTGCTTATATAGAAGGAGAAAAATGGTCCCAGGACTCTTTATGAGAATGACAGTGGAATTATTTATGCCCAAACACATTATGTTGAGGCCTGAGGTCAAATCGGGTATCTCAGTGCTGGCAGAATGCAGAGACTTTGTGGGATGCTGAATTACCCATTTTCCTCAGATAAGTCTAAAATTGAAAACAGCTGAACCATTTTGAGATTTCTGATTCCTAAATGTTTGGGACCTTTCCACCGTCCTGTAGCACAGGGAAGACTGCACACAAGAATGTCAAAAGACTCACATTGTGAGCTATTTAATAGATTTGCCGTAAGTATTTTGGATTCTGATGCTTATTGCTAATTTTTGATGGCCATATGCTTAACTGTGAAAGGAAGATAAGCAAACTTTATCTCCAGGAAGGTAGAGTAGGACCTAGTAAAGCTAGGTGTTATGTTCTTCAGTGCTTCATATTTTGTAATGTTGACCAAACAGACATCAAGTGGAGCAGGTCTCTGCCTGGTTCTTTAGCTCAGCTATTGCTCAGAAAAAGCACATACTTCTCCTACAGCAAACCTAAGATTATTGTTTTCTCTCTCTTCAACATTGTCTGGATCATCTGTCTAAGACACATTCTTTGCCCCTTTGAAGAATTTGCTGCAGAGCACACAAATGGTTTTTCAGAAGACACAGCACCTTCTTTTCTCTGTTACATTTGTTTATATAGACAGATAGTTCTTTCAAACCTTATTGTTGCAGTTTTCCCTCAACAAAAAACTTCTCATGGACTTCTTAACGATCTTACTTTCATTTTCTTTATGCTTACTTCCATTTAGATGGAACTTATTCTGGTTACATTCTCTCTCCTCTCATTCTACTTCTAGATTAGTTTTGAATGCTTAGATATTGCTAATTACCAAAGCTAGAACCTTGGCACAGTTGCATCTCTGGTTGCTTTATTGTAGTATTCCCTTAATTATTCAAAAACAGACTTCAAAATTTTTAATGGCTCTTTTTGGACTTTACCATTTCCTTTCTTCTCCTTTTGCATCTTGACTAAGGTTGATTTCTTTAAAATCTCTCATTCAGTGACAGTCAACCTGCATCCTAAGTGAAGCCTCAAAAGTTAGTCCCAGTCTAGTCTGCACACCATGACCTTGAGAGTAATTAATAATGATGCTGCTGCCAGCTGCTGCCCTGGACATTATGTTCTGATATTGAAAGTGCTCACTCCAGAACAACTCTGGGTACAGTGGACGTGCAGCTCTCCTGTATTATGGGCAAGTGCTCCAACCCCTGGTCTGTGTGGCAAAGGAAAAGGGACACTGCACATCCTCTCACAAGAGTTAGCCCAGCACTGCATAAATACATAACACCCACATATTCTCTGGTTGAAAACAGAGAATGAAGTCTGAAACACAGTAGTAAAATTATGAAATTAAATATTGAAGAAATTAAGTCTTTTTTCTAAAGAAATATTTGTGTGGCATATCAGAAACATTTGATTTCACCCTGAATTGAAACAATAACAAATTCTCGGATGTCAGCACTTCTTACAAAAATGATATTCCATATCTCAGCTGGTCTTGTCTAACAGGATTTTCTCATTAACCTCCCTAAAAGATAGCATTAATACCTCCATGAAGACTTTTATTTTTCTCTCTTCATTACATTTCTTTAACATGTTGGTGTACGCGTATTGACTTAATAATTACCATTATTATGATGAATATCATTAAATAACCAATGATGTCTTATTGGAGAAACTGATTCACCCTCTATTCTTTTTGTTTTATATTAAAACATCGTTATAAAGTTACAAAGTCATCTGGTCCATCTAGGCCTGCTCAAAGCACGGCTAACTTCAAAGCTAGATATTGAATTGCTCGGGGCATTGCGCAGCAGTTTTGAAAGTCTCTAAATCACTTAGGCCTGTATGATGTGAAAAATTGTAACGGGTTTGTAGTAAGGACCTATTTACAGTATCTCCTATTTACAGCACCAGTACCTGCATAGTGCTGTGAATCATTTTGATGTGTATAGTACATAAGAATGAGTAGCCTTTCTGTAAGACAAAAGTACTTGCTTTATCTACTTGTTGACATACAAAAACAACTGACATCAATGTACAAAAGGAGGAAACATTAAAAAAAATGTACAGCCACTGGGCTGTTTAATAGACAAAGAAAAGAAGAAAGAAACCTGGAACAACTCTGCTCACCAAATCAACATGGGTTTTCTCTTGTTCACTCTTTTTATTCCCTAATTTTGAATTCCACAGGACATCCACATTTTCTGGACCTGCCTTTTAGACTGCAAGAATTTAAGGCTCATATGTAGCTTTCTGCATCCTACAGGGTTGATAAATAAAAGCTAAATAATAATGAATATAACTGAAGAATTAGTATCAATATCTGAATAGACACTGTGATTAGCAACACACCATTTGCATGTTAAAAGTTTTTACATTAAGTAAAATTAAAAGAATAAAGTGATTTTCTCTGTTATTACATCTTCCTCCCATTTTCAGATGTATTCTCTAATAAAATCCTAAACATGGTGCAGGCATGCACTAGTTTGTCATGCTACTGTTATGTTGCCAAACAGGTAGCATGAATTTCCCTCAGCAAGCCATAAAAAGTGCAGAAGTCAAGAAGCAGGATTTATGGTTAGAGAAAGAGATTACAGAATGGGACTTAAGCACATGCTTAACTGCTTTGCTGAGCTGAGGCATATATGGGGACACTGATAACTTCAACACTTGCAAAATCCTTCATGATAGCAAACCACCATTAACACTAAAATGGTTATATAAAATGACATCATGCCAGCAGCTTATTAACAGAGCTTTTATTTTTAATGGAAGTTGAAGTGCTTTGCTACTGTATCCTATTTCTGGGTTTCTATCATGTTGTTGCATAGATAATTTAGACTGATACCAATTTTTGTCATGACAACTCAGTTCTGCATGATAGTATTCTACTTTTATTCTTAAGGAATAGATCCTAAACTCCAAACAATGTAGAAAAAAAGATACACAAGGGTTGAAATTATTGTCTTTTTGAGGACAGTGGATAAAATATTAAAAGGAATATGTTTAATTAATAATTCTTCTCTGGAAATGGTATATGTCATTATTTTAGAACAGACTTCAGAGGCAGTGTTGAAGCAGTTTTTCCACAATAGCTGGTTACAGTTACAATAATAAAGCAAGTTTAGTGGGGAAGTGGCATAATTATATGCATGGCTTTGCAGCTCTAGGTTACTGATTCTTATCCAGGTCAGATAACTAATAGCAGGAATTAATTTTCAGGAATTATAACTGATTTTGGTACTGTTTGAGACACTTAAATAATAAAAAAGGTGACAATGCAGTGTTTATTCAATATTTTACCATTGTGAATTATTGTATATGCTGTAGCTTCAGAACAAATCAATCCTCTCAAAATTTGATCTAAGATAACATGTGATCAGAAAGTCTCTCACTCTTTAACATGACTATTTTAAATATATATGGCCAGACAGTCTCTTGCATCAAGATTGTCACACACACAAAATCTTTGATCCTCCCTAATCCTTGAGCTGTTCCTCAAGGTGGTCTAGTCCTTACGGAGCTGTCTATGGATCTGCAAGGTATCAGACCCCAGCAGTGGCTGCCCACTGGACTCCAGCCTGCTGTGTTTGTAGTTATTTCCTTCCCAAAGCTCACAGATTTAGGCTGGAAGTTTTCACCTCCCCAGCTCAGGTCCCCCAGCTACCTGTTCTGGGAAAAGGATCCATTGACCTTGCATGTAATGAAGATCTAGTCATAAAATACTGCCTAAAAAAACCCAAAAAACAAACAAAAAACAACAAAAAACCCAAACCAAAACAAAACAAAAAAACCACACACACACAAAAAAAACCCCACCACAAAACAAAACAAAACAAACAAACAAACACAAACAAACAAAAAAAAACAACAACAACAACAAAAAAAAAAACCCCGGAGAACTGCTATTGATTTATCAGTGCAGTTTATGTTGTCTGGATATTTAGCTACTCAATCAAAGCTACTGGCATGACTTGCCTGAGACATATGAGACCCATAGCTACCCCTGGGTGTCTCCTCCATTCATTTCAAATTTCTTGTTGATTCCACCAGGGAATGTGCATAAAATCGACAGTATATATATACACACTTCTTTTCTGAAAGAGCACAATCTTTATCAAAGCAGCATTTCATCTTTCTACCTTTCTATCTGGTCAGCCTTTTTTCCAGTGTGAAGGACAAAGAAGAGAAAGAAGATGTATGAGAGAATCACAATACAACTGAGGTGGGAAGGCACCTTTGGAGAGTGTCTAATCCAACTCTTGATTTTATAGGGTCACTTACAGCAGGTTGTTCAGGAAACTATTTAGATGGGGCTTAAGTATCTCCAAAGTAGGAGACCAAACCTCTCTGGGAAACCTGTTCCAGTATCTGACCACCTTCACAGCACAAGAGTTTTTTCTTACGTTGCAATGCCATTTCCCGTGTTTTAGAATTGACTCTTGTCCTCTCACTTGACACCCCTGAGAAGAGCCTGGCTCCACCCACCTTGCAACATCCTTTCAGGTATTTATGCACATTCATAAGATTTCCCCTGAGCCTTTCTTCACCAGGTTGAACAGTCCCAGCTCTCTCAACCTTTGCTCATAGGATGGATGCTCCATTATATCCTTAATCAGGCTCTTAATCATCCTTGTGGCCCTTTGCTGGACTCTCTTCAATACATCCATGTCTCTCTTGCACTGGGGAGCCCAGAACTGGACTGCAGATGTGTCTCACCTGTGGTGAGGATAGAAAGGATCACCTCCTTCAACCTGGTGGTGATGAATTCCTTCTAGGATGATGCTTCAGATGCTGGTGGTCCTCTTCGTCTCAAGGGCACATTGCTGGTTAATGAGCCCCTTAGTGACCACCAGGACTCCCAGGTCCTTTCATGCAAAGCTGTTTTCCAGCTGGTCAGCCTTCCAGCCTGTCCCTAGTGCATGGGGCTCTTCCTTCCCAAGTGGAGGACTTTGCACCTCCTCTTGTTGAACACCATGGAGCATCTGGTCATTCCATGAAAAGAGAATCTTCCTCCAGTTATCTGAAGAAGGCACCTCATCTGTTTCTCCTTCCTGTTCAGGTGGTCTGTAGCAGACACCCACCACAGTGAAACTAATCTGTCTGCTATCTAGCCATGACTAGATAAGTCAATAAACTCCCAGCTGGCTCACCATCAATCCCCAGGCAAAGCTCTGTGCACTCCTGCTGCTCTCTCAAACAACGGGTAACTTCCTCTGATTGCTTTGTCCTGTTTTCCCAAAGAGCACTTATCCATTCGTTGCATCACTACATTCATGTGAACTATCCCACCATGTCTCTCTGTGACCCCAATCAGGTCATAGCCCTGCAACTGCACACAGACCCCTAATTGCTCCTTTTTACTCCCCATGCTGCACAAGAGAGGCACTTCAGAGAGGCACCCTGACACACTGATTTCCCAGGAAGAGTATCAGAGCTTCTTGCTTTCATTATCTCAGATTCTGCCCAGATTGTGATCTCCTGCAGCTCCTTCACTTGGTGGCACAGACCCTCCGCTGTTGCGGTCCCGGTGACGATAAAGTAAGCGAGAAGGCTCCCCGCATGGCAACCTCAGAGAATGTTTACTCACAAGGTTCCCAGAGGCAGAAAAAGAACACCTACCTTCGAGCTAGGATTTTATATGGGGATGAGGGGGGGCAGAGAGAGCACACGGACTCATGGTCTCAGGGCACAGGGGCGGTACATGGGCGGAGTATTGGGACCAACAGGGAGAGCCCGTGGGAGGGGCCAGGACTAGGGGCGGGGAAGGGAGGACAACGTGGGGAGGGTGGGCAATTTAGCAAGTAAAGGAGCGGGAAAATACAGCACCAAACTCCACCAGTGCCCACCTCTCTGAAGGAAGGGAGGGAGTTCACCTCCTGCTGCCCCAGCCTCAGTGAGGAGTCCCAGGGGTCCTGTCAGCCCCAGACCCAGAGAGCTGAGTCCTCCTTCGGGAGCTCAGTCTGTGTTAAGGTCCCTGACAAACCAAGGTGATGCTGGGGACCATGCCCTGGGGTAGCACTACCGCCAGGCATCATTTCTGGTCCTATTTCCTGCACCCTTCTGCACAAGGGAGTGCCCAAAGTGCAGTGCCTGTTGGCTGCTTCTGTCAGCTGCCCTGTCAAGGAGGGAGAACGAAGGATTCTTGAAGAAGGTAAAGCTGTCTGGAGCTTTCCATAAGACCAGTGTGGATTGCACTGCAGGAGCAATACTTATGCCATTGGATTTAAAGCAAAGTAGCAGCACTAAGACACACTCAGAGACCTGTGAACTTGCAGTCAAGTTGAAGTAAGTTCATCAAAGCAAGAGAAAAAAAGAAAAGAAGAACAAACAAGGTGAAAGGAAATGACAAGTGGACGGCTGAGAAACAGCAATTTGAAGGTGAGTTTGGAAGGGGTTAATTCCTATGCTCCAAAGGGACAGCAAAGCAGTTGCAAGCCCCAGTTTTGGTAGAGAATAAAGCTGCTGTACAAACAAACGCTGACATTAGTGAATGAAGATAGTGATTGTTAAAAAAAAAAAAAAAAACAACAAAAAACCAAAGCACAAAACCAAAAACAAAGCAAACAAACCCTGAAACAAATTCCTAACAGCATCGTTCTCACTAGGAATGGGGCAAGAACGTCTCTTTCAAGGCATTCCTGTACAACATCTGGACAAGCAATCACATATACCCTTAATGATAATCCGAAGACTGGCACAAAAACAGCAAGAAAAGAGGAGTCGTAAAAGGTAGATCTGAAGGATGCTTTCAGCATCCAACAGAGTAGTTTTTCCCACAAACCACTTGCCAACATCCTGATACACAAACACCTCTATATTTATACAGTATGTGATTTATATCTTGCCAATTGCAATATACATCTCTTTAGGGATGGCTCCTATCCATACTGGCACCAGCAAAGAGCTCACAATATTTCTGCTTTTCAGAGATTAAAAAGAAAATAACTATGTGGTGTGTCAAAGACAGGTAACAGAAGCTGGATATATATCAACAGAAGCCTTTCAGCACTAAAATACTAACAAGGTACCTCATATGCAGATTGTTCTGAAATTCATCACTTTTGAAGATAAAGAATGCAATTTAGAAGGATTTCTTCTCTTCATGAGATGATTTATAACAGTACTATCTCTAAGAAGACATTGTGCAAATGCCTTTTCTTCTTACAGGGTTTTACAGCTTAAACACTGTGCAGCTAATACCTAATGGACACCAGTGAACACACCTGTCTCCTCCTGGGTTAGGGAACCAACTAGGATGGCACAGTCTCTGTGACGAGGCAGAGGCAATTTGTGCCCACCGTGATGTCATTGCAGTGTCATGGGGACAGAGCCTCACACACATATTAAAAGAAGAAATTTTCTTACCAGAAATGGTTGGGATTTTTCTTGCTTTTGCTGGAAGATGCCGGCTCATGAAAATTGTACCTATTTTAAGGAAACCTCTTTGAAAGTGTCCTGATTTGGGGCAGATGTTTGAAAATGCTAGAAGAAACCATTTTAATTGATTAAATTAGATCTCACCATCTCTTTGTGAACCATAATCCAAAAGAAAACACATGTAGAAAGTAAAGTTGCTCAGTAACGCATGCTGTGTTTGACTCCAATGCTATTTAGAGTAACGTGCCCCACATTATTTCAGCGCAGTCCTTCCTTTTGAAGCTGGGCCACTCTCCAGCAGGAATACAAGTGTCACCGTAGTGGGTGGGAATACTAGCAAGTAGACTAACAGTTCTTGCTCTGAGTGCTCTGGATACGTATTCAGTTTTCTAAAGATACTCTCTACAGATATGGTTTATTCTGATAGTTTGCAAAAACTGTGGGCTAGTTTCACACTTTCCTTCTCCTGTGTAGAAAACAACCAGCACCAAGAACACGATAAGATTCATGCAAAGAAACCCTAAACACAGTATCCCCCTGTGGCTTTGTGGTTATGTGCCTTATGAGGGATGGATTTTTGTCTGTTTATCAATCATTCCTCACAAAACTAGATGAATACTCTTTATCATCGCAGTTTATAGTAAGGAAACTAGGCAGAGAGACCTAAGCAGTGTCTGTTGCTGAAGAGAGGACAGTCTTAGAGCAAAGACAGCCCCTCAAGAAAGCTTAGGGCTCGATGGACAGTTTGTCTGGTGTTTAGCCATGGTGCCAGCAGTTAGCCCACACTTCTTGTGGTTTCATCTACCAAGTGGACACTGAAAGCAACAATGTCAACTTCAGCTTGACCTAGCATGAAGAATATCTCCCAGCCAGATTTATGTTAAAACATCAGTCAGAAAACTGCCAAAGGTGAGAAGCTGACATGTTTCCTTCGGCCATCCCTATTCCATATGTGCTAACTCCTAGCAAAGGAAAAGAGTAAGGTTGGAAGGGATGTTACTGGTATAAATGCCTCAACAAGAAATCTATTGCCAGTGCCCTTGTCTGTCAAACCCCATTTCCTTATCTCTACATGATCAAGGACTACATTACCTTTTCCAGGACTGCTGAGCCAAAGAAATTCCAAAAAAACAAAGCAAAAAGCGAAGCTAATTTCACCACTTACAAAATATAATGATGTATATCAAAGCCAAGAACTCCTCTTTCAAAACTCAGTTTCCTGAAGCTTGCATAAAAAAAAAAATAGAGCCAGATATCCTGAATAGAGCAAAATAAATCAGAGGTACTAAAAAATTTTCCCAAGCACAGAAGACATCACGTAGAACTTTGTGAGCTGGCCCTGATCTGCACTATGTTTCTGGCACAGGTAGATACAACAAAGAATCTCAACCTTTCACTTTTATGGGCCATCAGGAGACAAAGGGACTTTCCCAAATATTGCACAAGTGAGCGTGTGTGTGTGTGTCTCCTATTTGGCACTATTAATACATCATTACTTAATATAACTTATAAGGTCCATTTTCCAAGACCTCTCTAAAGATCTTCTGGATAACAAAGATCTGTATTATTTCCATAATGCTGCTAGATTAATCTAATCTGCTGATTGTCATCAAGAGAAAATATACTTCGCAGTCAACACATGTATGTCAAAATTAGCAGAAAGGATTCTCCTCTCACATATTAGAAAATGTTTCCTTGACTGTTAAGAAAAAAAAAGTGATTGGAATCAAATGTTTTCTGCACCTGTGTTCAATAACATTTGTTTTTGATGGATTTGATTTTGAATGGAAAAAAAGATGCTTATATGTTCTCATAAAATATATTCAGGGATACAAAGTTCCACATAATAAGAACTAGAAATGTGTTCTGTACCCTTGTCCAATAGTACTGTAGCCAGAACGTGAAGACACTAAGATCTCAAGTGCAAAAATAATTGTGGATGAGAAAAATAAAAATCATATGCATTATAAAAACTATTAATAAATAGATAACAGCTGATTATGCACATACTGAAAACTTACACTCCCAATTTCAGACATCTATGTTAAAATAAATATTGTATCTAGTAGCCCTTTTCATAGTGTTTGCATTCCGTATATACATTTATATATGTAAATAGTCGGATTGTTTGTCAGTTGTGCGTCACAAATTTTGTTTAATGTTGTCCTCTAACATAAATCCACTTGATATATTTGCAACAGAATGAAGAAACAATGCCATTGTACATATATACATATATCTATACATACATATATGTGTATATATATAGCATGCAATTTCTATTCCTATTCCTCTTTCCTGCTGAACTTGTTTGGATGCTCATCTGGCAGTGCTGATCTGCACTGTTCCCACTGACAAAGAAACTGAAGAAACTGCAGATGCTGTGAACAGACAGTGGGATTGTCCTAGACTTCAGCTCTACAAATATTTGGGTTCAGGAGCATAGAATCATGAACATAGCATACAAGTAATAAAAACTGAGCACTTTATCAAAGGCCACAAGCAATTTGGTGAGAGCATCTCATCCTACCCTATGCTCAAGCTACCAACTCTGCCAGCTCTGCAGCAAGAGACAAAAATGGGAGAAGATTCCTATTTCTAGTGGCCTTTTCTGGATAAGGTGGGTTGGTACAATGCTCCTGGAGTTAGTTATTTTCAGGACTGTGGCTTAGAGCACTGCACACACGTGAGTCCCGTGCTATTCTGTGTACAGTGTGGCTGCCAAACTTAGGTCTCCCCTAAGCTGCAGAACAAGAACATCTTCTTCCTATTTCTACATTTCTGGCCTGGTTGAAGTAGAAGGATTTCACATTCAAGTCATGCTGTGTTCACACCCCAACCTGTAATCAAAAGTCTGAACATTGTAAAAAAAGCACGGGACAAAAACCCTCCACAGCTGCCAAATTCATAAACACAAGAGCTGTTCCAACGATGTAATTTTTTAAACATTTCATAAAAATTAAATTAAGAAAATGTTATTCTTTACCCCCTGGAGTAAGATTTCACGGCATGTTATTATATTCTGAAGTAGTTACCACTTTGTTACTGATCCGGGTTGGTGAAACAGCACTCCAGCCTTGATTCCCTGGGCTTAGGTAACCGAGCAGTGAGTGGAAACCTGCAAGTCCTCTATTCAGTTTGGTAAACACGGTCTTGTCTGTCACTTCTCATTGTTCCTCTTCAAAGTACAGTCGCCACCTTATCTGGCAACAGCTTTCTTGAAGAGTGCTGCTCATGTGAAATAATCTTTCACCACCGAGGCCAGCATTTCCCTAACACAAGAAGAAACATTTATCTTAGTGTTAATGGTTAATTAATTTTGAAAATGTATATTACAACACAATAAAAAAAAAAGAAAAAAAGCCAGGCCGGACAATGGAGCAAAATGTCTCTTCCTCAAATTGACTCCTATTTAGTTCTTCCAATGTCATCCAAAACACAGATAACTTTTCTTTCATGAATTGTTCTCCTGAATGATTTATACATGTTGTGTTATCTGAAGCCCTTTCCAGATCCCCTGTGGTTTCAGCCAGCCATCAGCTGCATAATTGTTAATTTTAACACTATAAAAGGTTCTGATGCCGAGGAGATAAAGCGTCGGAGGAAGAATTAATTGAAATGTATCTTCCAATCACACTGGTTCCCTACTTCCAATTCCACAAAAATTATACACTGGATTTGAGGTTAAAATAAATTTACATTTGTGCTACCCATAAAGCTTTTGGACTAGTAGAAAATAGATAAGTTAATTGTTTCTAAAACCCATAAAGGGTTTATCCTGAGAATAATTCAGGGCAGTCTCCTGTTCATAGCCCATAGCACCGTGAGCAGTCGGATAGAGGATTCTTCCCAAGCTACTGCAGACATAATTGGTCAGGAGACATGTGACAGGAGTCTTTTACAACAGCAGGTGATAGACTGACAGAAAAGGAGCTCAAGCTCCACCAATATTTAATCTGGATATTAAACACTCTATGCTTCCCAGAGCTATTAATACTATTTTTTTCTCTCCAATATTTACTCTGCCTCTACGCTTCAAGTGAAGTATTATAGAGTAAAGCTACCAGGTTTTGATTCTTTCATTTACAATTTTATCATAAATTTATAGAAAATGTTCAAAATTAGTTTGAAAGGCTATTTGGAGGAATATAATTGGGGCACATGAATTCAGAGATCACGGGATTCATATTTAATTTACAGTTAGATGACTGCAAAAGGTCATCCTCATTTAACTGAGGCCCCCAAAATAGGCTATATCTCTGTTGAGCCTTTGTTTAAACATTATCACTATTATCAAATGTCTTTTGCCAGACTCTTTAGAAATGGGCTGAAATGTATATTTTCTGGGTGCAGAGGAGAGCAGCAATAAGGTCTGATACTTTGCTTCTTCACCCTCTGTTCAGCTATGTCAGAGCACCAGCTTCCCAGCTGTAAAAACCCCAGTTCAGACCCAGCACAGGGAAAAAAAAACTGAGGAGGCTCCGTCTCAGAATTCAGCAAATATTTGTCCACAAAATAAAAACACTGCATTCCTGCTGTACGGAGGTACAGTGTAAAAACAGCAACAGATTGAGATGAAGGGGAACTCAGAGAAGCTGAGAGGGAAAGCTTGTACAGCACCTACCCACACTATACTTGGATTTAGTCCACTTCTTGAGTCCTACTTTCATGAATACCAAATTCAACAAATATACTCTAAGAAAAGACTCATATTAGAATCTGCTTTATGCTAAGATGTATTATCACTTGAAGAACATTTTATTGCTGAGTAAAATACTCAGCATTTTCCCTCACTATTATGTCTCCCACAGGAAATAACAGCATGTTAGTTATTTCAAGTCACAGAGCAAATGCAAGGATTATACATCTTATATTTTAGGACACAAAGACACAGCGCTCCAAAGCAAACAAAGATGCCAACTGAGCTGAGAACATATTTAGATATTACACAGCATATTGTATTAAGAACATATGAGTGTCATCAGAAGCTCTCCTCAACAGAGCTCAGATATGGCAAACGGGGTCAGAAATGGGCAAACTTTCATCATCATGAATCATGGAAAATAATTCCCATTTCTCGACGATCCGAGTCTCTAATTGCATTTTCCGCATAAGCTGGAAGTAGGTAGGTAGAACTGTAGGCAGAATTATAATGCAGCAACAGAGCATCAATGATTTTCTAAGCCTGGGATACTGGGTATTCAATTTTGCTTTTAAACCCATACTGTGGTGGGCACTTATGCACACAATAGAAAAGGAGATATGTCCCAATCAGTTTATAAGACAGTATGAAGAAAATGTGTAATAGAGCAACTAGATAGATATAAATAGAATAATACAAAGAAATCTAATCTACTGCAAAGCTATAATTCGATCCTTCTGCAACACAAGTGCAAAGCTAAACAGGCTTATGAATAGCACAAAAATCCATATAGCCAAAATTGTATAGCCTCTGTCATCAAATCAAAAACCTTGAATTATTGCTTATCACTGCTATTTCATTTTAATAAAGGAAAAAATCTAATGACTATGTCAAGAAATAAGCATTATTAAATTATAATTTTTTACTGAGCACATATGAGAAATGATAAAAGATTTACATGCTCTCTTCCTACTCTCCCTTTCTTCTCTCTTCTTATCCCACCTATTTTTTTTTCTCTGTATGTTTACGTGTTCATGTTAGAGGCAGGGAAAAATTAATATTGAACATGGGAGGCAAATTCCAGTCTGGCTTATATCTTGTGCAATTCTCATGATTTCAGTAGGGATTTGTCTCATTTCTTTTGACCTGAACACTTAATTTAAGTTCAGGGTCCTGTGATTTTTCTTTCCTTTAGAAAGAGAAATTTCAAATGGAATCAGATCTCTCTGATAAGTCCTATTTACAAAGACTTTATGAAGTCTCAGTCCCCTGAGCTCAGGAAGATTCAACTATTCAGCTAAAAGACTTCCTTTCTTCTTTTTTTCTAATGGCCACAGTCTTATTATTTTGTATAGGCTCTACCTCGTTTTTCTGCATTTATTCTTGTAGGGCTTTTCTTTCCCTCTTCCATACACACAGAGACATGCATACACTTCCTGTTGTATTAAAAAAACCAGACAGCCAAACCCCTCTGCCACACCATTCAACCTGAGCAGCCCCTGTGTGTACCGTGGGTTTGAAGAGCAACATATGCTTTTGTCTGGGGAGGAGGTCGCTCTTATTTCATAAAGCAGATTAACTGTTCCTTCCAGCTGCATTAAAGGAAGGCAGTGGTTACACTTAATGACATTTCACCCACCCCACAACACAAGGAAGATAGTCTAGGAAGAATAGGATATAGTCTAAGATGCAAGAGACAAGTGAGTGCCATCAGAGATGTAGAACAAGTATTTTTACATAATTGACACAGTACATGACAGTTTGGAGAACTAAACATTATTCAACATAAATAAAGGCCATCATCTGCAAATGAGTCTGGAGAGATCATTGATAGAAATGTTACTGACCGCGCTCTGTCTCTCTGGAGTGGCTGATCAGGTGCTCTACCTCAGGCCCTTGCAGCAGCCATTGCTCCACGGCTGGTGCAAGAAACAGGCCCTGGGCCAATTATTGTGTTGAGCCACACCTGTGAGAGCCAGGAAGGACAGCTGTAACTTCCATCAGGGGTAAATAGCTGAGCTTTGTCTAACTGGGGACAGTTGAGAAAAGCATCTTGAATTATCTGAGGCTGTAAGATGAATGCACATAAACTACTTTGCATTAACCCCTCATGTGGATGCCCTCTTTCATTTTCTAGAAGCAACTCCTGTGGAGTTTCACACTAAAGGTGAAGGATTAAACATCAGTGAAATCAAGTCATTACACTTGAACACCCGTGTGCAAGTTGCAAAAACCTCAACTTTATTCCTTTGTTTATACAATCTTAATATCCTATGTGAATAAATAGCCTTTTTTTTTTCTATTTTCCTAATTCTTTTAAAGGTTGTATTCAAGATCAAAGTGATTTCTTCATGGACACAAATATGCATTATGGACAGGTTTATCTTGTTGAGGTGGAGAACCTATTTTAATAGTCTGTCCTTGAAAGCTAATGGTTCCAGTTCAGTTTTGGGTGTCACTGATAAAGATTGTAGTGCAGGTTACATATCTGTGCTTCTTAAATTTGTTGTCATTTTTATTGAGGCAAATGATCTTGGCACACTATTTGTGGTTTCATCAATGACAGAGACAATGAGACAAATTGTCGACAAAGATAAACAAATGTGGTGCCAGGGATTTCTACATTGAAATTTGCCAGCTCAGCGGGGATCTGGTCAAATTTGTTGGACACATAGGCTATTAATGAAACTCAATCATTAAGATATATGAAGCTATAGCAATTTTCCTGCAACAGGTTTCAGTTCTGTGGATAAGAGTGTTCCTCTCTGCTGTGCTTCTTTAATCCTGGAATGTATCTAGGAGAGTCAAGAGGAGCCAGAAGCTGGGAAGTGCTCGTGGGTCAGATGACTTTGAAGAGCCTTGACGAGCTCACGAGGAGAGAGGTGTGGTAAGCTGCATGTGACGAGTTTGGGTGTGACTACAATGTGACCTGGAGCTCTGGAGATGTGTTTGTGAGGAAGGTGAAGAATGACATTAGGGGATCTTCATCCCCCATGCTCACAGCTGTTCCTGCATATCTAGTCTCAAACCAACCAGCCACAGACTTGTGAGCTAGCAAGTGCGAGCAGCAGTGAAGGAAAGGAGTCTCCCGGGACCTTTTACCTGTGCTACCACTGCCTCTGCTGGTTAGGGATCTTGCTGCAGCAGAACTTCTCCTGCCAGTCTGCTGGGTGAGAGAAGCTCTGGTTCGGACTGGGATGGATGAAGAATTCATACATGTATTTTCCTTCTTGTTTCCAGAGGTAAAAGGAAAGCTTTAGGCTCCACTCATACCTTGTTGATGCTCCAGGCCAGATCCCACTGACTGACAAAGCCTGTTACAGGTTGCTCTGTAATGGCCTTAGACATTGATAATTACTGATAAATCAGCTTCAAACATCTTTCTCCGATGCTTCTTTGTCGTAAGTAAACATTGTAAACAAACAAACTGCCAGTAAAGACAGATCTATGCCAAGTCGTTCTGATTTTGAAATACTATTTGTTGGCTGCAGAGCAAAAGAAGAAAGGCTTCCTTCCTCCCACCGTGGCAGCTGTGAAACTGTGATCAGCAGGGCTGCTGAGGGTGGCAAGCAGCTTCAAGAGCTGGTGGCAAAAGGAGAATTAACTTCATGGTAATTTTTATTTCAGCCCAGAATTACCCTAAGAGAGTAAATGCAGTACATTCCTTTTGGGAATTTCGGCAACTGGCACATAGGATAAGGTTTTACAAGTGGGTTATGCTGATCTCAGACTCTGCTGCTGCTGCTGCTGTGAAAGGCCCCATGTTTCTCTCTGCATTCACCCTTCCACTGCCACTCATTCATCAGTGTTAGCAGTCAAATGTGTGTTTGTGTGACTAGTGAAAACTAGTGGTTTTGTTCTTTTTGGGATGGTTGTTTTTCAGCTGGATCAGTCAACCCATCTGACCACAGCTTTCAGTGCTGGTGCGGAGGAGGAGAGGGGTTCTGGAAGGAAGGCTCCAGGAGCATGTGTCTTCAAACTATAGTATGGATATCCTTCTGGGATGTATTAGATCCTTTTCCAGCAATGATGTTTGTTTTAAAAAAGAGCTTCCAGTTTCAGTCTTGGTGCTGCTCTATCTAGATGCTGATCTTCCTTTTGGAAGGAGGTTGGAAACACTTGCAGTGACACTTCATGGCACTGCAGTGTGTCTTGTATGCACTATCCTTACATTCTATCAGAAACCTCACTGGTGCAGAGTTTTGCTGTCCAATTCAATGAGGGGCTTGTATGGAGGGCTTATGTTCAGATCAGTTCAGATTAGACTCAGTTCTAGGCCTCAGTAGGAAATACTAATTTCAGCAGATGTGTTGGATGCAATTGTTCCTGGTTAATTCAGGGACAGCTGCTCTCTGAACCCAAGAGCCTGGAGAGATACTGTCTAAAATTTCTATGAGTAGGTTGGAGACAGGCCCATTCAGTGAGGCATTCCCGCTGATATCACTTTGAAATTCACTTTGTTATTTACCTCCTCTCCTGTCTGCCAGGACTGAGATTTGGTGGCCCCTGCATAACTCAGCAAGGCTTGTTTTTGCAGGTTTTTTCTGGAAGCAAAGGAGGAGCAATAGCAGAGTACCATGGAAAAGTCCTGGCTGTGAGTTTCGAGATGAGACGGGGAAATGGGACTAACTCCTGCCCCAAAGTTTCATCTAACCTGTGAATTTTGTCCTGACATCCAAAGACTAGGACCAACTCTGTATTTGAATTAGACCAATTTAAATAAATAATCATTAAAAGAACAACAATCACCTGAGCTCTAATTCCCAACCAATGTAGAAATGAGTTTGTTATCTACACAGAACTATCTGGTTGGGTTGTTTGTGTCAGCTGAATATAATACCTAGCAAGTTCACACCCAGCTATTTACATCTCTATGTTAGGATCCAGGAGCATGTAAACTAGAGAGAAATCTTGTTTAAATTAACTGTGCTTAGATTTCTCACCAGAGAAAACAGGGGATAAGATACATGGATAAGAAATGTAAAATTTTCTTGTATCATTTTATCTGTAAATAACCCTACAAATCAAGCACCCACTGAATTATTTCTGATTTGCTGTCAGAATAATCACAAGTGCACAAATACACTAAGAATAAACTTTAGGTCTGTTTTTTTTATTGTTAGATTTCTCATATCCCAGATTCCCTATCATGTTCAGTCCTGTGCAGATAGTTATAGTAATGATCTTTTATTAACTTGGCTGAAATAACTGCCATGACTCTCAGTGATGACATTAGTGCTTAGGTATTTGTATGTCTAAGCACTTACATAAGTAATCATATCACAATGTCAAATTATTGTACTTATTATTTTGCAAATGCTACAACTGCCACCTCCTGTTAAACACAAAGAGAAAAAGAAAAAGGAAAATGTCAGAGTGCCTGAAGGATTCCTCCCAGTTTTAATTTATTGTTTTGTTTTAAACTCTCTCTTCTCTGAGCCAAAATAAACTCATTGCATCTACACTTTGAGGTGATGCTCTCCTGTTAAACTCACCTCTGCCTATAAGAAAATCAAAACATCCATAAGCATAGCGGTGTTTGAAGACTCATACTAACACATATGGCAGGCAGAGAGAGAGGGTTACACTTTTCTGAAGGCAAAGGTTATCATACTTTCAGTCTTTCCAGCAACAGTAGGAGCTGATAGTTCAACAGTCTCCTTATCATTAAGAGAACCAGTCATGCCCTTATATGGGGAGAAAGGAAAAGGGGCTGGCAACTAAGTAGTTTCATGAACTGGCTTTTTACCTGGGAAGGCTTGAACTTAACCGTGAAGTCATGAAAGACTTAGTTTGGGCAATTTACTGCCTGCCTCCAGTGAACCTGGGAGGCAGTTTGGGAGAGCCCATGTACTTCAGCAGGCTTCGAGTGATGTCTTTAGAGAAGAAAGTACAATTTCTTTATTTACTATGTCCAAGATCACTGGGGTTTTTTGCAGCAAACAAGTAAACTATTTCTTGTTTGCTATCTACCTATCACACACATAACACTTGGGGGAAAAAAACTGTAATAATCTTATTCTAGAAAATCCCAGTATTAATGCTGATGGATTGTATGAACGTGTTTAATGTTTTATCATATGTCCATATGATGACCAGGAGAAGAAAGGACCGCAGTTTCACTTTTTCCATGAGACAACAGGAGCATCTCTCTTTTCTTTAGCTGGCTGAGGTCATACCTTTTTGGGGTCATACCATGTTTGTGATTTCATGAACTATGTTTTAAAGTATGGCTCCTCTAAAATACAGCAGCTTTATTGATGTTTTTAACAGGGTCACTATTTCAAAGGAAGCAAGAGAAAGCACATCGTGTTTGTTGGTCAAACACAAATACTGACATTGCTTTGTTGTACAGCAATATTATTAAATCTATTCGGTACACCTGCAACATTTTTATAGGATTATGGCATGAGAAGATTATTCATTAATTCTGTTTTACTTTTTCCTGGCATTTAACAACTTTGTTAAATTACTTTGCAAAAGAAGGGCTTAACACATGCCTTAAGAAAAGTTCTTTGGGTGAAAATAAGAGGTAGAATATCTTGTGGTTAAGATATTGAACTATAGAATGGTTTGGGTTGGAAGGGGCCTCAAAGATAATCTAGTTCCAATTCCACTGCCATGGGCAAGAATGCCAGCCACTAGATCAGGGCCCCAGAGATGTGCTTCTGGTGTTGCTGTG